>JAXQQM020073745.1:0-121081 GCA_034641835.2 Pinus albicaulis
AAACACTCCCAATTAGTTTTCTACACTCCATAACTAGTTGAATTCAAGCATGTAGCTCATTATTCATAATTGTATAATATTTACTCACATTTTTTTACTTTTTGGCATGCAAATCAGTATTTTAGAGGAAGATTTTTATGTTGTCACAACATATCTACATGATTCACAAGGTGAGAATCAATCTTTGGTGTATTTTCAGATTTTAGGTTTGATAATTATAGTCATTTATAGGCTATAAATGTCTTCAAAGTTTCACTTCTAATTGAGTATTCAACTTAACATAACGTATCTTATACATAACTAATTTTCTCTCCACCTACTTTTCATAACTTCAATAACCATTAGGTAGGGACTTGCACCTTCGATGGTATTTTGCTTCTTTAGTAAAATATTTGCCAAGAGTTTACAAAGTTTTATAATTGATTGAAAGCTATAGAATTTAAAATTTATAGAGTTTCAAGGTATAATATTTTAAATATTAATCTTTTAAAGGGCGCTAGCTCAATGGAAGAGCACCTGCTTTACAAGCAGGAGGTTGGTGGTTCGATTCCATCGTGCCTTAATATTCATATAGAATGGTGACGATCAATTTTTGGTGACAGAGGCTCTTTTGACCATCATCAATGACCTTATAGTGACATTTTTCTACCTTCACCAAAATATGAAATGGTGATGGTCAACGACCGCCATCATATATATATATATATATATATATATATATATATATATAGATATGCATCAATAGTGACGATCATGAAAGGTCCATCACCATAAATTACTGTTGGTCATGAAATGGTGACGGTCAATGAACGTCGCCCTATATATGCATCAATAGTGACGGTCATAAGAGGTCCATCACAATAAATCATTGTTATTCATATGCAATGGTGACGGTCACTATTCGTCATTATAATCATTATTGGTGACGAACATTGAATGTCACTGCAACACTTTATTTTTGGCAACGCCACCTTTGGTGACGTTCAAATTTTTGGTGACGGAGGCTACTGTCCGTCACCATTGCTCACATAAAATGGTGACGGTCACTATTCGTCATTATAAATCATTATTAGTGACGGACTTTGAATGTCACCACAACACCTATACTTTTGGCGATGCCACCTTTGGTGACGTTCAATTTTTGGTGACAGAGACTCTTTTGACCGTCACCAATGAGCTTATGGTGACATTTTTCGACCCTCACCAATGTCCTTTTTTCTTGTAGTGCAGACTTGGTATACTAGTCATCATCCAATTGCTACCAATAAATATTGTCTATGTGATTCAAAATCTAGCCAAAATCAACTTTGGAAGATGATGAATCCTATAGGGGTCACCCTTAGGGTGGGTAACATGTCCTTTTCTCTGATATATCATTATGAGACAAACTTTTTCTCTTTATCACTTATTTTATTAAAAATTGCAACAAAATTTAAGGTTTGCAACAAAACATAAATCTACCATTTCTTGATAAAAGACACTCCTACAACCATTTCTAACATGAAAGTGTTTTTGTTTATTTTGCAACCCCAGTTGGAAAATGGAGACAAAGGTTAGTGATTCTCATTTTATATAGACAGTGTGGCATTTTTTTTAATCCACACCAGAGTTTTGGAGACAGCTTAATCTTAGGAAGTTCTAATATATTTTTTCGAACTTCTTGGATGGTTTTTCTATGGGAAAATTTGCAGTCTTACTACCTCCTTCAGATCTTGATCATCTATGTGGGTAAGCTATAGTCCATTTGTTTTGCAATATAAATATTAAGTTCTTAAAATTTCAAGTGAATGATACTATTAGTGGTAAGATCTTTTTACTCATTGGCATTTGACATATGCTCTGACATAAACCTTTTGATTATTAAGTGAGATTTTGCAGTCTTATGACCTAAGAAAAAATAAGAGACCCTTGAAAATGATGAATTTTCTGTAAGAATTCACACCAAAAAATAGATATGCTTCCGACCCACCAAGAAAAACTTTGAAAGTCCCAAGATATATCACAACGTGGACCAAAATATGCCTAGAAATTTATGACTCAAAATTTTTAATTAACTTTCTTGGGTGAATCTTAAGGTTTAAGGTTTAGAATTTTCAATGAAAAATTTGTCAAACACTTTCAAAACTGTTGTAGCTTACATCATACTTTCAACATTAAAGGGAGGAATCATTCTTCAATTTAAATCAACTACCAGTTATCAAATAGTGCCCAAGGCCCTCAAGAGAAGAAAAACTTAGCCATTGCGGCCAGCCCCTAAAATGATCACAATTTTTATTTAAAACTTTTACGATATTATTATGGTGATTTTTTGTGATGAGTAAAGGCTTAAATGATATCAACCTTCACACTTGCAAAGAGATAAGAAAAAATTTCTTTGTTCTCAGTCCAGCGAAGGAAGTGCTTTACAAATTGGAATTTTGGGCTCAAAAAAGACAAATTAAAAACCTTGTATCGTTCCAAAATTTCAGTGAAATATTTCTTCCAACCTGCAGTGACCAAGATAAGGAAGCAGCGGATTGATGCCCTAAGGGCTTGTGTCCAAGATGGAAGTAATTGAAAATCATGCAAACATACCCGAATAATTTTTGGCAATTTTCAGAAGAGGTTGACGTTAAAAATTCTATCAAAACAAAGGCTAGAGACAGAAAATTTAAAACAAGTGAAATCCTTCTTCAAACCCTATGGCTATGAAAATACGCCCAGAAATAGCCAAATAAAAGCGGCTAGATCTCAGAAGTTGATAAACAGGGCTAGATCTTAAAAGGGTGAAATTTTATGATGAATTTGCATTGAGAAATTCCTCCAAAACTAAAAATGTTCACAATTTTTTTTTTTTTCAAAACCTTTGCCTGAATAGATGAAAGAGGTTCGACAACTCACGGATTATCCACAGAATAAACTATGTGGCCTGCAAGAAAATATGAGACCAAAATCCAAACGAAATTCAAGATAAAACTGATAATCAATTTCGTTCACAATTTTAATGAAGAAGACAAGTCAAAACCCTCTTCAATTTTTATGAGAATCCCAACAAAAATAAGGTTAGGGAAATTTAAATTTAAAAAAAAATGGATGTGGCCTATCCCAAAAAAATTCATGAAAAAACTATTTCTGTCAACGAATAATGGTTTACCGTTTGGGAGCCTGTCAAGGCCTGTGGCATAACATAAAATCTGATGCGAATAACCCTATGGATGGACTTCTTTAGAGCTCACTTTATTTCCACGAAAAAGGAAGTAAGTCATATCGTCTAGGATGCGAGCTTCGAGGTCACGAAGAAGACGTTCGTGGAATATGCATATGTACCAACAACAACTTTCATATTTGAAAGTTGGATCTTCTGAAACCGTGAGCCTTGTTGCTCTCGTTCAGCCTCCCTGTGCATAATCCCTGCACATAATATTGGCGTATTTCATAATGCAAACCCCAGAACCTCCAACTTCCAAACCCTAACCAGTAAAAAATGGGGGCGAATGTAACTCCAATCCCCCTCCTAAAGAGTAAATCATGGCTAATGCCATTCAAATCGACTCAAAACCATAAAATCAAGAGGCAAATACATGGGTTTAATGTTTATGCACATTGATTTTGGGCTAACATTTATTAATTAATTATTTTTAAAATAATTATAGGGCTAATTATATAAAACTATACAAAAAGAGTTATATAGAAAATTTGCCTCTCTAAAATTTAAAACCCTTTAAAATTCGCCCTTGGGCTAAAATTCGCCCCTAAATTTTTTCCTGGTCCCTACTTCCCACCTCTATTGGACACCTCTTACATTGCAGAACAAATCACACCAATAGAGTTAAACCCAGACTGCATGGAACAGGCCACCACAGATTGTATCATGGACATGAAAATCGAGAACACTCGCCAACAGAAGATCCAACTGTATTGGGTTGTCAAAGTTGGCCAACTCCTGCACCGAGGAAAGTGGTTCACCATGGACCAAGTTCAACAGAAGTTTCCTCATCTCGTGGAGGAACTCAACACAATGGGGACCATTGCTTCCTAAGGGGGGAGGAATGATCCAGGTGGATATTGGTGACCACCCGCCTATTCCACTTGGGGCCCCACCATTGTCTCTTTCAGTTTTTCCGTTTTGGCACAAATTACTATTTTTAACAGTTTTTCGGGTCCTGAACTTCCAGAGCCATTTTGAGGCCCTAAACGATGTTTTCTTGGGAAAACCGGGAGCAACATGGATCCATGGACCGATGTTTCTCACATTGAAAGTTGTATTCTTCGGATAGATATTTCTAACGAGGTATGGTGTGCGTCAAACGGAGATCGTATGCCAAAGTTACATCTCCGGGAAGTTGAAACACCAATTTACCCAAACGGGGCCCATAGTGTTGGCGCTTCATCTCCTAGGGTTAAGGTTTTGGATGTTTAGGGTTTTCATTGTTTCTAAATAATAAATAGGCCCTCAAGCCTCATTGTAACAAAGTTCAAAGGCCTGTAGCCGCCACATCTCTTCTCAAAGATAAGCTACTAGCGCCCTAGCTAGTTTATTTCCATTCTGTCTGTAAGCAAATTTTAGTTCTTTGATATTAATGAAATGAAGTGTTATTTCCACTACATATTTTTATTTATGGTTATATGTGTATTCTGTTGCGTTCCTGCATAAATTCGGATCAATGCAGGAGAAAACGAAATCAAACCTAAAAATCTATGGCACTTCGTACTGTGAAATCCTTTCCCACAAACATTATTTTCGACTTGTCATAGCTCTCGAAATCCTTTCTCATAAATATTATTTCACTCTTAGCACAGAGAAATGCTTCCTCACAAATACAATTCCACACTTTATTTGTGTTAAATTTATATATTTAGGGAGAGAAGTGATTTTTCATTAGGGTAGACATTAGATTAATTATATTAAATTTTAAATATTAAATGTTAAACATTAAAATTACATTTACTTTTACCTGTTTACCTTAGATAGTCAATGCATGTAGTGTACTCAAATACAAACCTCAAAGATCCAAATTTAATAAAATTAATATTATAATATATTAATATGAATATTATATTAAATAATAATATTAATATTAGGCTATTTAGCCCTTAGGCTTCACCTAAATAAAACATATTTTCTTAGTGTTCCTAAATATAAATAGGAGTATGGAGTAAATATTAAAAAAAAAAAGTTGTATTTTTTACCATACCTCTAGTTTATTTATATTTATATTTATTTACCATACCTCTTGTATTTACCATGGTATTTGGCCCATAGGCTTGGTGTATACTAAAATGTTGATTTCTAATCATATCTATATATTTTATGTATTTATGATACCTCTCTATACTTCTTTTATATTTATTTATTTACCATACCTCTTTTATCAATACATTATTTTGCCCATAGTATTTAGCCCATGGTATTAATAATAATTTGTTCCATGGTATTTAGCCCATAAATTTCACCTAAATAAAACCTCACTTTCTAGTTTTAGTAAATATAAAAAGTTTATGGAGTAAATATAAATAGAGGTTTTATTTATTTACCATACTGTCAAATTATTTAAATTTTTATTTATTTACCATACCTCCAATTTATTTATATTTTTATTTATTTACTATACCTTTTTTTTTGTATTCTATTCTGACATTTCAAATATTAAATTACATTACATTTCTTGCCTTACATTTCTGACATTACATCTACACATCTGCCTTATACTCCACATTACATTTCTTGCCTTATGTTTATCACATTACATCTACACATGTGCCTTATATTTCGACAAATTATTGAATTAATAATTATTATTATATTGATAATTAATTAGCATTTAAATTTTAAAAATATTTGAAACAAAATAATTATTTACATAATTTAAAATAATTAAAGATAAATTTATTATAATATAAAATATTCTTTTAAACCTCCATTGAAAATGACATTCACTTTTTAAGGGGGTGGCCTTAATATAATCAAAATTTAAATCCGCTTTTTAAGGGATGGTCTTAATATACTCAAAATTTATAAGTAATATCTATAATGAAAATTTGATTTATGGAATTTAGAATAAAATATTTATTTATTAAAAAAATATTATTGTAAATTTAATTTATACTAGAGAACATATAGTAATTTAAATTTTTGAAAAAAATTAACGGAATCACATTTTTAAAAATCAAATTTAATTAAAAAATATATTTATTACTTTCTAACCGTCCAATTCAATTTTTTAAAAATAAAATTTGAAATTAAAAATTTAGATGATTTGGTCAATTTTTTTTATTTAATACATAAATATCAGATACTCTTTCCCTTATAAAAACTAATATTTTAAAATAAAAAATTAAATGAATTTAATATATTTTTATTTTATTTATATAAATATATAAATAAAATAAAAAATACATAAAAGTTTAATTAAGTTGGAATTTCAAAATATATTCATTTTTAATAGTTTTCACACAAAAATCTTAATGATTTTACGAATTTTTAAACTGTCCTCGAAAGACAAATCACCCTATTCTATTCCTAAATGTAAAATGTAACGATCACATTTATTAGACATCAATGAAAGATGCTAGTTACTGGCGATACTGTTCCTAGATTATCACTAGAAGCATTTAATGTTATTATTAAAAAACATTTAATTATACAAAGTTGTAAAGGAACGAAGCGTTTACACATCATTGGGTGACGTACGTGGCTCCCTTGGAATATTTCACGGAGAGACCTGGTCCACTCAACGCCCTTCAATCATACATTTCTCCCATTTCAGAGTAACGAAACGATGCATATATTTCCATTAATTTCTCTGCCCACTTCTACTTATAAAAACACACTTCACCTTTCATTTCTTGCATCTCCTCTCAACCCTCGTCTCGCCATCGAATCCATCGGCGGGTTTCATCCTGTCACCATCAAAGCCAAGTAGTTGCTACAGAGAATAACCCATCAATGGCTGCTAATCCGGCAGGTATTTCTTATTTTTTCAAATTAGATTCTTATGATTTTTCTCTGTTTTCTGAATTTTACGATGTTTTCTTAATATCTCTGTTGTGTTGTGTTTTTTTGATAAGTAGGGCAAAATACAACGGGAGGGTCCACTCGTCGATGGAAACCAACGATGGAACAAAAATCCGTACTTGAATCTCTTCACAGACAAGGCATTCGTTCGCCATCGTTGAAAGAGATAGAGAGGATTACCCAACATTTACAGAAGTATGGGCAAGTAGAAGAAAAGAACGTGTTCTATTGGTTCCAGAACTCCAATGCTCGGGAGAAAGAGATACAGAGGAAGAAAAACATGGCATCCCAATTATTGCTCTCACAACCTGAACCTGCAGGTATGTACTGTTGTATATACCGTTTACACTTTTACTTCTATGGTTTTCATTCTACTTCTAAATTTAATTTTAATAATTTTCAGCTTCAAAGCGGACTGCACTCTGGAGTCCTTTCATGAAAACATCTCAATCTATATTAGTACCAAGAACAGAAGTAAGTATAAATTAAAGAGTTTTTTTCTGTGGAGAATTTTAAGAATTTTATGAAGATATATATATATTTCACATGTTTTTATATGGTTCCCAGTTGACAAATGAAGAAAGAATGGAGGATTGTTTGTTTTTCGACCATTCATGTTCGTTTTGCAATAATGCGGAGAGAATTCCATTATTGGAATTATTTCCCCTCCATCCTGATCGCGGCGGACGTGAAGAAGCAGGAGCCAATCATTAATATTCAGGGTTGTGATTATTGGGTGAAGGACTAATTCAAGAGCTAAATATTCAAAGGATGTCTGTTTTTCTCAGAGATTTTGTATAACGTTGGCTTATTTCAAATTTTCCATTGGGATACCATCTGCCATTGTAAGGCAGCGAGTTTTTTTTTTAAATGTTTATGTCATCACTCAACATTGTAAGTCTGCAGCCGGTTTATATCATCAGCCATTGTAAGTCATTCATGAAATATGAGTGCAACATTTTGTCAAATACTTATAGATAGAACGATGCAGCCGAGCGTGGCTTCCCATCAGATATATATCGAGCTAGTTTTGAAAATACACATGTTCTGGTCTTCCTTAAAAGCTGATTATTATTATGTTCATCTCTGTTTCTTTACAACTCTAGGTTTTAGAGGATATATACATTGCTAAACCATTACTTTTCTTAGAGCTATGGGATTGAATAACTAGTTTACACATGCTGCACTTTCCCACATATTGTAGTAATGTTTGGAACAATAATTAAATCATAAATTAATGCATAATATTATTCTTCCTATGTCCATGATAACAATGTTAGTTTGGTAATATACTTATTTGAATATTGCTTACTCCATTAACTTATAATTTGGTTTATCAAAACACACAATCCTACATAACCAGAGGGTTTTGTAGTTTTTTGGTGGGTTATGCGATTTGTGGTATTTTAGAGGGTTCTACGGTCTCCAGTCTTAGGAAAATGTAGATTAGTCTTTTGTCGAAATGCAATTATGGAAGCAAAAAATGGTTGGAGAATGTAGTAATATGGAAGATGCAATGGACTAGAATATTTAGACAACCCCAGTGACATGGGTCCTATCTTTACAGAGTAGCAATCTTAGCCAAATGGTGTGGCATTTTGGAATCTTTGGAACGAGGCACACCTAGGGTTTTGACAAGGGGTAACCCAATAGTTTTGTAATCAGTGACTTTTCAGAATTTTATTAGGGGAGATGACTTGGAAGTGGTCTACGAGGGTGTCCAAAGTCATGGCCCCATCCCCACAACACAACATTTGGATTTGATCCCTAATAACAATTTGAATCCTTTCTCATTCACTCCCAAGACTCGACTAGAAGATCCTTCCCAATTCTTGTGTGAGGTGTTTGATGATGATGAAGGTAGGGGAGAAGAAAGAAGGGTTTTAAGTGAGGTGGTGGTGACTCCAGCTGAGTCAATTATGTTATGCAACCAACCCACAAAATAGAAGAAACGATAGATTAACGACTTAAAAATTGTCCACTTTGAGGGGGAAACCCCCTTTAAATTACATAAATGAACAATTTATTGGATGATTCAAATGACAAAACCTCCTTTCCATATATGAGTGTAAGTGGTTACAATATAATCAAATCCGACATAACAATAATAATGTAAGGGAAAAACAATAACAATAGTGGGCTTCTATGGGGGACACTAATAACAATATGGGGACTACAAGGAAACAACAATAACAATAAGGGGGCTATACTAACAATAACAATAAAGGGATACACTAGTATTATAGGGAATTAATATGTCCCTCTCCTTCAAAAAAGTGTTGTCCTCAATGCTTGAGTAGTTTTAGATGCTTCTGTATAAAATTATCATCTTACCATGTGGAACCTTCAGTGGGTAATTTCTTCCACTTGATGAGATATTTTGAAATTGATCAATTTCATAGTTGTTGAGTTCTTACTTCCATGACTACTTCATCATCAAGTTCTGGTAATATTGTTTTAACTGGGAGCTTGTCACCTATAACCTTCTTTAAGCATGAAACATGGAAAATTGGGTGCACTCGGGAAGATGCAGGAAGCTCCAATTCGTATGCCATAAAACCAATCTTTTGCAACACCTTGTAAGGACCATAATACTTTGGTGATAAATTATTATATTTATTAGCTTGCTTAAGGGACATTTGTTTGTATGGTTGTAGCCATAAAAATACCCAGTCGCCTACGTCAAAAATTATTTCGTTGTGATTTTGATTTTCCTGTTGTTTCAATTGATCATGTGCCAAATTGAGGTTATCTGTTAAGGGTTGGAGAAATCGTTGTTCATGCTTGATGTGATCTTCCACTGTTTGAACCTTAGAATTTTCTCTTAAATGGGATGTGATGGATGGTGGATATCCATAAAGTGCCACAAATGAGGTCATTTTTGCTTATGGAAGGAAGTGTTATATCACCATTCAACTAGAGGTAACCACTTGACCCATTGTGTTTGTTTATCGGATACAAAGAAACGAAGATATCCCTCCAAACATTTATTCACTATCTTAGTTTTTCCATCAGACTGAGGATGATAAGATGAGCTATGAGCTAATTGAGTACCCAAGCAAGAAAATAATTTTGTCCAAAAAATTCTAGTGAAAATGGGATCTCTGTCACTTACAATAATCTTTGTTTTTCCATGTACAACTTTTGAATTGTTTCCATAAATGCAGTAGCAATTGTACTGGATTTAAATGGATGAGATAATGCACAAAAGTGTGCATACTTGGTAAGTCTATCAACTACCACCATGATGACACTCTTTTCATCAGAATTGGCTAAAATTGTGATAAAATCCATTGAAACCTCCTCCCAGCATTCACTTGGAATGGATAAAGGTTATAACAGACCCGGGGTATTAATGGTCTCAACTTTATTTTGTTGGAAAACCAAACATTTCACCATAAAATTTTGAATATCTGATTTAAGACCATCTCGAAAAAATTCCTTCTTAACCCTGTGGTAAGATTTTAAAAATCCCAAGTGCCCTCCTAAAGGAGAGGTGTGCAATTCCAAAATAATATTTTGTTTGAGTTGGGAATTCTTATAAAGATATAAGCAATATTTGTACCATAATGAATCTTTGTACTCGGATCTTGTTGCAACTTTTGAATGATTTCCCATACTTCTTCATCATTCTTCCATTCATCCCTTGCTTCGTTTATCCAATCTGGTTGGACAATAGAAAAGGCACAAATCAATGCTTTCACATCCTCATCCTTTCTTGAGAGTGCATCCACACCAACATTTTGCTTCCCTTTTTTGTAGATGATTTCAAAGTCATAACCCAACATATTTGTGACCTATTTTCGCTGCTCTTCCAAATTCATTTGTTCTAAAAGGTATTTAAGACTATCATGATCCGTTTTTACTTTGAAGTGTCTTCCAATTAGGTAAGGTCTTCATTTCTTAAAGCATGTAGTATTGCCAACATTTCATTATCATAAATAGGTTTTTGTAAATACTTTCCTTTGAATGGACGAATTTCAAAAGAAATGGGTCTTCCTTCTTGCATTAAAACAACACCAATTCCATTTCTTGAGGCATCACATTCCACAATAAAGGTTTTTGTGAAGTTTGGTGTAGCTAAGACCGATGCTTGTCACATTTCCTCTTTAAGATGTTAAAAGGCCTTAGTTGCTTCTGGAGTCCAATAATATGCATCTTCTTCAGTAATGTTGTTAGAGGTTCTACTATTCACCCATAATTTTCAACAAACTTGTGATAATACCCTGTCAAGCCAATAATTCCTCACATATGCTTTATGTTTGTGGGGATTTTCCATTCCTTAATGGATTTAATTTTGTTAGTGTCAACCTTAACACCCTCATGAGATACAATATGACCCAGATAATCCACCTCCTGTACTCAAAAGAAACATTTGGATGTTTTTGAATATAATTTTTTCTCCTCCAATACCTTGAGCACCCTATCAACATGTTGAACATGATCCTTCCAAGACTTGTTGTAGATTAGTATATCATCAAAGAATACTAACACAATTTTTATAAGGGAGGGTTTGAAATGGAATTCATCAAACCTTGAAATGTAGAAGGCATATTGGTAATGCCAAAAGAAATGACCAAAAATTCATAATGACCTGCATGAGTTCTAAATGTTTTTTTCAAAATGTCTTTAGTCTTCATTCTTATTTGATGATATCCTAAATAAAGATCGAACTTGGTGAAGTAAATTTCTCAATGTAATTCATCTAATAATTCATCAATGACAGGAATGGGGAATTCATATTTAATAGTGAGCTTGTTGAGCTCCCTATAATACTAACACATGCGCCATGATCCATCCTTCTTGTGCACCAATACTACTGGAGGAGATAAAGAACTTTGACTAGGTTTAATTATGCAAACCTCTAGAATTTCTGCAACGATACGTTCAATTACACTCTTTTGGGCACATGGATATCTGTAAGGCCTGATGTTGGGAGGAACACTTCCTGGAATCAAATGGATAGCATGATCATGATCAAAAATAGGTGGGAGACCTTTGGGAGTCTCAAATACCCTAGAATGAGTGTCCAAGACTTTTTTGAGATCTAGAGAAATATATGATTTCAATGTTTGAATAACTAGTGAGAATAATTGTGAAATTACACCATGTTGTTCTCTCTTTAGAAGCTTTTTCATGCCATTAGAGCTAATTATGTTTCTTGGTTTCCCTGTGATACCCTTTAATTTAACTTACATTCCTCCCATAAAAAAAAATCAAGAAATGTTCTTGAAAATTAAAGGCTATCGTACCAAAATATTATAACCATTGGACTCCTAGTACAACATCAACACCACCCATTGGAATGGAAATCATTGGACATTTCAATACATATTATCCCATGGATAGCTTGATATTATGACACTTTCCAGAGAAATTTATATCTCCTCCATTTGCAACCATCACTTGACATTCTGGTGTTGGATATAGGAAGCAATTCAATTCCTTGGCTATCGTACAATGAATAAAATTATGGGTGCTACCCGAATTAATTAGCACTATTACATTTTTCTTCTTGATATGTCCTTATATCTTGAGAGTTTGAGGAGTGGTAATTCCTACCAATGCATTAAAAGATATGGTCGGATTCATTCTTCTTTCTTCGGGGTTGGTTCCTGATGTATATCATGTTCTTTTGATGTTTCTTGTTCCTTTTCTTCCTCCTCTTCACAATTTATGTAAAATAATTTCTTCTCAACAAACTTAGGATGTTTAGTGTATTTGTAGGAATTTACAGGGTAATTTCCTTAGATCAAGAACCAAAGGTCACCGCTCACAAATAGATCACAAATCAGTACACCAGTATAATCACATGGTTAAAACCTTCAAAGAGGGAAACACTCCACAGCCTGAGCCAACGCAACCACTTCAGGCAATTTATTAATAAAAAAATAAAAGTTACATATGTTTCTCTCATAAACGATTACCGGACAAATGACCCTCCATGCTCTTTAAATAGAGATCATGGACCAATCGGGTGTTAATCCATGGATCAAGTGTCGTTAATACCGAGGTGAGAGATGACCATTGGATCACTACAAATCGTGACTGTCGGATTATAAGTTACAAATGTGCATGGTAAAGAAACACACTTTACCTAACTCTACACTAGACTAAGTTATTCTTAACTATTTTCTATGTGTCGGAATATCCTAACATCCCCCCTTAAGAAAAACTTGGGATAGGATTTAAGGATTTACAAAGGTGACACAAAGGGAGCCTATTTCCTATGTGTCGAAATATCCTAACACCCCCCCTTAAGAACAAATTGGGATAGGATTGAAGGATTTACAAAAGTGACACAATAGGAGAAGGAAGGAGGCATTAGAGCCTATCCCCCCTTAATGACAACTTTCCTGAACTCCAAGCATGGATCGAAGTTTGGTAAACTTTGCTTCTGTGATAGCCTTCGTAAAGATATCGGCTACTTGATCATTGGTTAGACAGTACTGCACTTCAATAACACGATCATGAATGAGATTTCTAATTAAGTGTATGTGAAGTTCAATGTGTTTCATACGATGATGCTGAACTGGATCTTTACATAGTTGAATGGCACTCTGATTATCACACCAAAGTGTAGTTGGATGCTGCTGATGAAGACCAAATTCAGACAGAATCTGACGAAGCCACATGGCTTCCTTGCTAGCTTCAACTACACCATGATACTCTGCTTCTGCTGAAGAAAGAGAGACACCACTTTGTTTCTTACAATACCAAGTAATAGGTCCTGAACCAAGAGTGAATACATATCCTGGAGTAGACTTTCGATCATTAGGGTCACTAGCCCAATTAGAATTAGTGAAACCAATCAACAATGGAGATTCTCCTGCACTGTAATGAATCTTGAACTGAACTGTACCTCAAATATATCGAAGTATTATTTTAGCTGCTTTCCAGTGACTTTCATGAGGTTGCTGCATAAACCGAGCGACAAGACCAAAGACAAAGGAAAGGTCAGGACGGGTATGGGTTAGATATAGAATTTTACCAATAAGTTGACGATATAAGGTAGCATCAACTTCAGGGGTAGTATAAGTGACTGAAAGCTTGACTCCAAACTGAAAGGGAGAAGGGGATGGCTTACAATCTTCCATGTGAAAGTGGTGTAGAAGATCACAGGCATACTTGGACTAAGAGAGGGTAATTCCTTCCTTGGATTGCAAGACATGAAGACCAAGGAAATAATGCAAGTGCCCTAAGTCTGTCATTTCAAACTTTTTTTTGAGGCTAGAATTCACATGGTTTATATGGTTTGGATCACTACCAGTAAGGATAAGATCATCAACATAAAGAGAAAGGATGGTGAAGGACTTACCCACTTTCTTGGTGTAGATAGTGTTGTCAGAATGACACCTAGAAAGGCCATTATCTAATAGAAATCTATCGATTTTGGCATACCAAGCCCAAGGAGCTTGTTTGAGACCATAGAGAGATTTCCTAAGGTGACAAACAAGGCTAGAGTCATTTTGGATAAAGCCAGGGGGTATTTCCATGTATATTTCTTCATGCAAATCTCCATGTAAGAAGGCACATTTAACATCCATCTGATGGAATTCCCATTTAAAGGAGGCAGCAAGGGAAAGAAAAAGGCGGATAGAGTTCATTTT
This sequence comes from Pinus albicaulis, assembly GCA_034641835.2. Taxonomy (NCBI): domain Eukaryota; kingdom Viridiplantae; phylum Streptophyta; class Pinopsida; order Pinales; family Pinaceae; genus Pinus; species Pinus albicaulis. The sequence continues at coordinate 14,605 of JAXQQM020073745.1, forward strand.
GGCAATAGGGGACAAGGTTTCAGTATAGTCGATGCCTTCAACTTGTGAAAATCCTATAGAAACAAGACGAGCTTTATGTCTATCCACTTTTCCATCTGGTCCAAACTTTGTTTTGTAAACCCATCTGCATATGACAAGTTTTCATCCTTTTGGAAGAGGAACAAGATCCTAAGTATCATTTGCTAATAAGGAACGATATTCTTCATTCATAGCTTCATCCCAAGCTAGATGATCGGAGGCTTCTTCAAAGGTTTCTGGATCAAGATTTTCTAGAACTTGAGCCAATAAGGAATAAACTCTTTCAAATTGAGAACGTGTATGTCGTCAATCTGCAGGGTCACCTGCAAGAGAACCTGCTGCATCTCGAGTAGAGCAGACCCATCTTGGAAGCGGTGGAGTAAAAGGAACAATTGCAAGAGGTGGAGGAGGATTTTCATCCTCATTGTCATCATCTGAACTAGAAGGAATGCTATTAAAAATAGAAGAAAGAGAGAGAGGTGGCACATATGCCAAATCAGGTTCGCAGGCCAAAGGTGGCACACTTGCTAAACTAGGCTCGCAGGCTAATATATTTTCATCAAATTTTACATCTCTTCTAATGATTATAATTTTGGATTTTGGTTGAAGAAGTCTATATCCTTTGACATCTTCAGAATATCCAACAAAAATACATTTTTCACTCTTAGGTTCTAAGGCTTTATGTTTCGCATCTGGAATATGGGCCCAAGCATCACTTCAAAAAACACGAAAGTGACTTACATCTAGTTTGATTGAGCTCCAAGCTTCTTCTGGAGTTATATTCTTTAAAACCTTAGTAGGAGTGCGATTTACTATGTAATTTTCACAGTTAATGGCTTCTGCCCAAAAATTGAGACCAAGTCCTTTAGATTGAAGCATACAATTAGCCATTTATTTTAAGGTGCGATTCTTCCTTTCAGCTACACCATTTTGTTGTGGAGTATATGGAACAGTATGTTGCAATTGAATGCCACGCTCAGTGCAGAAGTTGATAAATTTGTTGTTAACATATTCTTCACCATTGTCTGATCTTAACTTAAGGATTTGATGTCCAAATTGTTTCTCAACAAAGGCCTTAAAGGCCAAGAACATGTTAAAAACTTCACTCTTGAGTTTTAAGAAATATACCCAAGTGCATCTGGAAAAATCATCAATGAAAGTTAAGAAGTACTTGCAACTAGAGAAAGAAACAACAGGAAGTGGACCACATAAATCACTGTGCACAAGCTGCAAAGGGGCTGAAGCGTGCCAAGAGGCACGTTTGTCAAAACTATCCCGATGATGTTTTCCGAGTACACATCCGGAGCAAACACCATCTCAGCAAGATACCATAGGAAGGCCCGTCACCATATTTTCCTTACATAGAGTTTGAAGAGAGCGATAGTTTAAGTGACCAAATCGCTCATGCCAAAGTTTGCTCACATCATCATTATGAGCAACAAAAACAGAGGGAAGAGATGATGACCCAAAGTTGTCAAAATTATACAACCTTGTGGAATCATCAGCAATGCCAGTAGCTAAAATATGTTTAGGATCTTTGAGGTCCTTGATTACAACATCATGAGGTGAGAATTCTATTATTTTCCCTTCACCTGAATGAGTTATCTGATAAACAGATAGAAGGTTGCATGACAAGGTAGGAACACATAGTACATCATTAAACTGACCATTATCTAGATGAATGGTTCCAGATCCTACAACACTAAGAGATCTATCATCACCAACATAAATATGTTTGGTGTTATAATCATTTAAAGAAGAAAACATGGAATTATTTTTAGCCATATGGTAAGAAGCTCCAGAATCAATGAGCCACTCATGAGAAGGAGAAGAAGAAGATACATTTAATGCATAACCAGATCTTTATGTTTGATAACCACAAGTAGAAAGTGCCATGCTTGAAGATGATGGTGAAGATTGCTCCAAATTGATGTTGTGCTTCTTCATTACTACTTCTAAGGCTTCTATCTTCTTAGATAATTTGGACTCTAAATGGCCATCATGATTGCAAAATTTGCAATGTCTATCTGTCTTCTTTCCTTTGTTTTTATATGCCTTATCATTTTGTTGAGTTTCTTTTTCAGTTTGCAGCTGAAATTGCTTAGGACCCTTGTTTGATTTAGGACCATACTTTTTAGGATACTACTTCTTGGGATTCTTTTGATATGGTTGTTGCTGGGATGCTAAGGCTTTCTTAGAAGCATTTCCAGAAGTGATAAGACCAAGGTGTAAGATTTTTTCTTGTTCCCTTATCAAAGAATCACAAAACGCATCAAAAGAGGGGTTCTTGTAGGTGGTTCCTGAAGAAATGATGGCTTCTCTAGTGGAATGGAAGGCAGAAACAAATACAGAGTAAGCAGGGCCAAGCTTAGCAAGAATGCAATAAATGAGGCTACCATCTTCCTTTCTTATCTTACAACCTTCTAAAAGAATTTGAATGGTCTTGAATTTGGACAAAAAATCTTCAATGGAGGAGAAATTATTGGGGTCTAAAGTAAGCAACTCATTTTCAAGCTGGTGGGCCCTGATTTGATTTTGAATGCCAAAAACAGTTTTTAGCTTTTCTAGGGCTTCATCAGGGGTATCAATGTTAAGGATATGAAATCGAAGATCTTGAGCAATGGACATGCCTATCAACCCTTGTGCTTGATCTTGTTTATTTTCCCATTTAGCAAATCTATCATCATCAGAAGGTTTATTTTCTTGTCCCGTGGATATTCTATAAAGCCCTTTACTTCTAAGAATATCTACCATGTGAGGTAGCCATTGGAAATAATTGGTGCTGTTAAGAATAACCGGGGATTCACTTTCCATTTAAAAAAAAAAATGAAGCCGAGAAAAGTTGAAACTAACTAATCCAGTGGAAAGATCTCGAAAAATTAGGCTGTTTAAAAAAAAACCGCTCGAAAAATGGCTTCCGGATGAAGAAGTTAGGCCTTTTGAAAAATCTGAGATATAGATGTCGAATAGTTACGGGAATGGGGTGAAGTGAGGCTTTTTAAAAAAAATCTGCCCCTTTGAACAAATTTTTTTTACAAAAGAAGCTTGAGAAGGAGACTTGAACCCAAGACCTCTATTCTCATAAACTAACCCCTCACCAAGTGAGATAGTAAAAGGATCACATTATTATATGAAAGGAAGAAGGGGTTTTTTTTTTTTTTTTTTTTGCCCCTCTTCGGTGTGCATGCCTTTTCCTGCATACAAAAAACACAAAAAACAGAGCAAAAAAAAAAATGAAATGCAAAGCATTATGGCAGAATGTTAGATTTTCGGTTAGCCTTACCGGAAACTATCACTTTTTTCACTATTTCTGATTTCCCAAGATCGCACAAAGACGCGGGGAAAGAGCATATGTAGCAAAAAAATCCCTTTTTCTTGTTTCTGATTTACCGAGATCACACGCAGCGCACAACAAAGAGCATACACAGAGAAGAGGGTATAGATCCGAAAAATAAATAAAACCTAAGAACCGAAAATAAAAAGAGGGAACCGAAATAACCATAACTATTAACAAATATAACTGCAAAACATATGCTTTATACCTCCAGATCTAAATGTCATAACTTGGGCAGCTGGAAACCTTTTCACATGAAATGAAAGGTGTTCCTCACTGTAACAGACACTTCGGACACAACCGAGCAGTTTTTCAAGCCCAAAAATGATCAGAAATAGTATATCTACAAAATGGTATTCGCATGCAGTCAAACCAGCTTCGGATTTTGATCAACAACGGACGCGGACCTCAAAATAGCTCTAATGACATGTAGGAATTTACAGGGTAAGTTCCTTAGATCAAGAACCAGAGGTCACCGCTCATAAACAGATCACAAATCAGTACACCAGTATAATCACGTGGTTAAAACCCTCAAAGAGGGAAACAATCCACAGCCTGAGCCAACGCGGCCACTTCAGGAAATTTATTAATATAAAAGTAAAAGTTACATATGTTTCTCTCATAAACAGTTACCAAAAAAATGAACCTCCATGCTCTTTAAATAGAGATCATGGACCAATCGGGTGTTAAACCACAGATCAAGTGTTGTTAATACCGAGGTGAGAGATAACCATCGGATCACTACAAATCGTGACCTTTGGATTATAAGTTACAAATGTACATGGTAAAGAAACGCACTTTACCTAACTCTACACTAGACTAAGCTATTCTTAACTATTTCCTATGTGTTGAAATATCCTAACAGTATTTTATATCACAATCGTAACAAAGTCCTTTTGCTATTTTTTACTTCAATTTTTTTCGTTTCAACCTTGTAGGTTGTGGAAGGCTAAGAGTAGCAACACTTCTATATTTAGGGTTGTGAGTGGTAGACTTCCTTGTTGCCATAATTTTTCTTTCAAATTTTTTTGCCACCCTGAATTCCTTCTCCAATGAAGCAGTTTACCAAAGGCGAACCTCATGTTGGATATTATCCTTTAAGGTCCCTATGAAGACATCAATCCTATTATCCTATAGAATATCTGTTGGAGAGGTAAATCCCCTCTGTGGATAGAGGTGATCTCTACTAGCCCAGATTGTGTCTAGCAACAATCAGTCATGTAGTGACGCAGGTCTGTAGTTACAAAAATGACAAAACATAACGAATTGCCTACCTCAGGTCCTACGCAATGGTCGTTGGAGAAAGGATGACGCTTCCCGTCCTTCACTTTGGCAGATCACGATCCTTATGCTTAACATGTCCGAACACCTGCACACATGTGAAGAAACACAACGATACATAGCATAGAATCTAAATCTTGTAACCATACATCAGTTAGAGAGGATGTAATTCATTTCATCAAAGAAAAAGAAACATGAATGAAACCATAATCAAAGTTGCTTATCATTAAAATAACAAAGGAAAGATACAACCCAAATCTCTGACGTTGGATCTTCATTCAACGGGGCTGACAGTGGAGCATGTCTCAATGAAGCTCATCCGAAATGGGACAAAGCTCTCTCTCTTAGACTTGGCTTTCAAAGGCTGTCTGGCGATAGTCTCCTTTCTATAAGTTCAGCTCTTCTCCAGTGCTATTAGGACTAATAGCTTGCTAAGGGAAAATGGCAAGCTTATATAGATGGTGGAAGGGGAGTTGGGATCCATACAATTATGGGATTGGCCCTATCCTTAAGGAAGCTTCCATGATAGGTGGAAAACCACCTCCCATACATGGAGATTCGGAGCCAAACCTCCCAACTCATTTTAAAGACTCGTTCAGGAGTTTGTTGGAATCAAACTTCCGCCATTTATTTTTAAAAAACATCCCTTATTAAGCTTGGCACGATTGAGACACAGGGACAGAGCGCCAGTTGGCGCGCCCTATATGGTGGATTTCCCCCATTGGCGCGAGGGTTGAACTGGCTAGTCGTGCCAGGGCAAAAAGATTTGTTTTTAGGGTTTTTCAGAGGAAACTTTCTTCAGGGGAATGCTTGTCCTTATGAAAGGGGATGCCATGAAAGTGGGTTCAGGTCATGTCACTATTTACAGGTCATGGGAATAGCCCTCCAATGTGCGGGATGAGGGATTACAGGGATGGTGACAAAATACTGTGTAATAGATGCCCCCTAAAGCATGAGGCCCGAGAGAGAGGGAGGGGTGAAATGCTTTATGAGAATGTGCCCAACTGAAAACAATGTCGTCAAAAGACCTGCATATAAGTACAACTGATATCTCTATTGGAAATGTTGTCATTGATGGAAAAGGAGCGGCCCAAACGAGGGAGACGGCGGGGTAGCGAGGCGAGAGAGAAGAACGGGCAATGGAGCGACAAAGAAGCAAATCAAGGAAGCAGGAAACGAGGAGAGAGCGGAGAGAGCGAATAGCGGGCGCTCGGAGCGGAAGCGCGGACGCGAGAGTCGTTATCCTTAGCGAGAAAATACGACGGAAAAACGGAAGCGCGAGAGGCGGAGAGGAGACATAACCGTTATTAGAGGAGAATCGCTACCTCAGCTGGAGGATATATATAAAATTCCGAGAATCGCCCAAGCTGGCGGATATATATATATATATATATATATATATATGTACCTTAATTCCGAGAATTACCCAGCCGGGCGTTATATATATATATATATAAATTCCGAGAATCGCCTACCCCACTGGAAGATACACTATAGATTGGAGCGGCAATGTAATGCATATATATATAAATCTCATTCCGGGAATCGTATACTCCAACGGCAAAGTATATATTGCGCTTTATATACAAAGGACTATAGCATATATATATATATATATATATATATATATATATATATATATATATATATATATATATATCTCTCTTCTAGCCATATGTAGCGCGAGATTCAAAGAACCAAAGTACCATAAGGCTGAACCTGGCATGTCGAGGAAGAAGTGGAACCGTGACCGAGAGGAACAGTAATGGCGGTTTGGAGCTAAACGGTGGTTTTTATCGCACCGCTTTTGTGGGTTGAGCGGTATTCAAGAGGTTGGCTCCGATTCCATAGAACGGGCGACACGCGTCCCTGTACGACTCCACAAAATCGCTTGTCACTGCACGCCATCGTGCATTATTGTTCATCTCAGGATGCCCAGCGATATTGTTGAACGATGTTCATCTGGGAAGGGGTCATCGGACGGCGGTCACTTGCTATAGATGCGCAAAGGTTACCCTAGGTACGGCGCGCCATCGCGCGTTATTGTCTGTGCAAGTTGCCCAAGCGATATCCGTCGGATCATCAGAAGCCGTGCAATGTGATGTCCGCCGTTGGATGTGGTAGATCATTAACACTGGGGCCCAGTCCAACTCGCAACTATTTAATGTTAACTCTCATGCCAGTTTATTGTGCGATGTCCGTAGGATTAGAGGTTGAAAGAGCGTTGAATTATCCACCATTGGATCATGAATGAAGTCGCAAGGTGATAAACAAGGTATGGCGCACATATTGAATTGAACCATCGCAACCAAACCATCGAATCGCAACCATCACAACCATCGCATCTATCGCAACCATCGCAAATATCGCAACAATCGCAATATCGCAGTTGGTTGAAACTGCACAGCAACTATCGCAAATAGAAGTTTGCGATTGCGATTAATCGCATCGCATCAGAGTCATTGCATCAGAGTAATCGCAAATTTCTTCCAGAGTTGTTCATTAATATAAATTCCATGGTTTATTAAGAAGGTTAGAAAGGGTTTTATTATTGATGGTTCATGATAAGGATTGTGGGTACTGTGTTATTAAAAAAGTGTTATAAAAACGCCGAGCGTTGTTTTATGTAACAATTGCGATTGTATTGAAATATGCCACGTGCTCTGTGGACCCATGGGCCTCGGCTTAAGGTGGAGGGCGATTATTAATACAAAATGATTGCGATATATGTCCATTCCACTTGCGGAACTCACCACATCAACAAGACACTTACTGTGTGTAAAGGGTTGGAATATGCCTAGATTTAAAGTCAACAGTTACGCTTATATAAAATGCATTGATATAAAAGGCACAATTACACGTATGTAGTAGTTACACCACAACAGAGGGCAGAAGAGAAAACAGAGATGAAAAGAGATAAAACACAGTCACAGAAAAGACAGACACATTCAAAGAAAAGACAAATGCACAGCGAGCCAAAAGACTAAATGAGGTGAGCTGGAGTTCTCATTGTAATTTGAATATAAATATTTTAATTGATTTTTATTGTTTGTGATGCATTGGAAAGTCTCCAGAAGAGAGAAAATATCCCGCTTTAATATTAAAATAATCACCTACAGTTATATTTATTGAATGAGCAGATAAAAGGAATGAGAAGACAGAAGCCAAAGAGTCATGACTGTTCACTCCAAACTCTTTGTGAAATACAAACAGTCATGTGAGGAACTCTATAAATAATATTAACTGGATATGCATAAGAGGAGTTAGAGAGAGAAAATATAGAGAAGTCATAGTATAGAAGTGTAAGGCAGAGAAGATTAAGAAAATAAGAGCAGAAAGAGAAGCTACAGAACAGAGCTAGTATCTGAGGTAAATCAGCAAACATTCAGTTTGATAAATTGAGGAAGTTGGAGCTTCCCTATCAAGTTGCAGCTTGATAGCTATCAGTTGTAGCTGACTGAGGTTGGAGTCTCTTGTAGGTTGGTGCCTGCAAAAAATTGAAGGGAGTTGGTGCTTCCTTGCAAGTTGTAGCTTGCAGAATTGAGGTAGGAGCCTCCTGTAGGTTGGTGCCTGCAGAAAAAATAGTGGTGAGAGGGAGTTGGAGCTTGCCTTTGCATCACAACAATAATAAGATGTGGTTTTCTCCCTTTATGGGTTTCCACTTATATCTGGTGTCTCTGTGCATGATTTTTATGTGTTGATTTGATTTATATAATCTGCTTAATACCTGCTGCTCTCATATTAAGTCTGTTGTTATATTATATTAATACTTGATGTTCACATTCTAAGATTACTCACATATTAAGTTGGACATGAAATGAAGGTGTAAATAAGGTTTAATAAAAAGTTTAAAAGATTATGAATGTGTTAAACTGATTCACCCCCCCCCCCCTCTCAGTTTAACTAAGAGTTCAACAATTGGTATCAGAGCAGGTTCCTTTGTACCAGTCTAACAACTGAAAGGAGATCCTAGGTTCTCAGGATGGCTAGTAAAGAAGGATGCTCAACCAATAAAGCCCCTTTCTTCACTGGTGAAAATTATGCTTTCTGGAAAATCAAAATGAGGACATACATAATGTCTCTAGGAATAGAAGTCTGGGCTGTTGTGGAATTAGGATATGCCCCAAAGGCAACTGACACAGAGAAAGAAACAAAACAAGATTTTGTGGCTAACGCAAAAGCCATGAATGCCATCTTGAATGGATTGTGTGAAGCAGAGTTTATTAAAGTAATGCACAAAGACACTGCCAAAGAAATGTGGGATACTCTGGAGAACATCCATGAGGGGGACAAGAAAGTAAAGACTGCCAAAATTCAAGTCTATAGAGCCCAGTTTGAGAACTTAAAAATGAATGATGATGAAGACATTGCCAGTTTCTTCCTAAAAGCTGCAGAAATTATTAACAATATGAAAGCTCTTGGAGAAAAAATGCCAGAAAGTATAATTGTGCAAAATATTCTAAGATCTCTTCCATCCAAGTTTAATCCAAAGGTGTCTGCAATAGAAGAAACAGCTGATTGGGAGACCTTGACCATGAACTAGCTACTTGGAAATCTAACAGCCTATGAAATGAGGCTCCCACAGAAGAAGCCAAGTATGAGGGAAGCAGCCTTTAAAACAGGAAAGAAGAAAGAAGAAGAGGGAGACATATGCTCTTGCTCGGATGAAGAAGAGGCAAAGTTTGTCAAGAAATTGGATAGAGGCTCAGGTAAATACAAAGGTAAAATCCCCTTCAAATGCTTTAACTGTGGAAGAGTTGGACACTATGCTGCTAAGTGTCCTCACAAGAAAGTAAGAAATCAACCTCAAGAGTCAGAGAAAAATAAATCAAAGAACTGGAAGAAAGGAAAGAAGTTCAGTAGAAAATCCTTCTATGCTCAACAAGACAACAATACACCTGAAGATTCAGATGAACTCTCAAGTGAAGATGGAACCTCTGAATTTTTATTGATGGCTATAGAAGATCTTGAAGGTCTCCTGCTAGAAGATGGAGAAGAAGAAGAAGGTGAAGTTGACCTTGAGGGGGAGCTAAGAAGTGCTCTGGAAGAGATTGATAGACTCAAATTGAAATGTAGAAAACAAAAGGACATTCTCCTCAAGTATGTATGAGAAGAACATAATTCAGAAGTATTGATGCAGCTAAAGATAGAGCTTGAAGAAGCCAAGAAGATAAAAGACATATTACTTAAGAAAATCAAAGAAAAAACTTAGGAACAAGAAAAGTTGGAAGAAGAAGTAGTATGTCTCAGGAAGAAATTAGAAAATGCTCAAAGGAAAGTGGTTATAAACTCTTCTCAAACAACAAGCTCTAGTAAGTTAAATGAAATTCTGGGTGCTCAAAGATCTCCTATGATAAAAACTGGAATAGGCTATGAAGGAGAATCGAGTAAAAGCAAAGAAAAGGTTGACAGAGAGATTATTTTTGTAAAAGCAAAGAAGAATGATGAAGCATCTCAAACAATTCATACAAAAGAAGAAACCTGTAATAAGGAAGACAGAGATCAGAAGAAACCACTAGTAGCAAAGAAAGTAATAAATACTAAGATCCCTGAGTATGTAAAATTTGGAAGCCATCAAAGGAGATTCTTCCCTCCTATGAAGAATTCCACTTGTTATGTTTGCTACAAGCTGGGACACATTGCAGCATATTGTCTTGAAAGAAGGAGTAATTCAAGCCAACAAAATATGCAAACTTTGAAAAGACCGCCTCAAACAAACAAATGGAAGAGACAACCTTACATCAGGTATGCAAATAGTTTCTATGGTTACTATTTTTATTGTAAGGAATTTGGCCATAAAATCATTGAGTGTAGAAAGTATGGACAAAGATTGATGTTTAACACCTCAAGAAGGTTTATGAATCAAAGAAATTATGTTCATACTCATAATTCTACAAAAATTATGATCAAATGTTGTGTATGCAATCAAGTTGGACATATACCTTCCAAATGTCCTCTAAGAAGATGTAGTTCATCACCTCACAAAAGATACCAAACAAAAGGGTGCCTCCAGTGGATAAAGAAGGTGAATAAGTGTGACCTGGCTCTAACTGCTCAAGATTTGAAAAGCCAATGGTATTTGCACAGTGGCTTCTCTAAACACATGACAGGAGACAAAAGTAAGTTTATAACTCTTGATGAAAAGAAATTTGGTAATGTTACTTTTGGCAATGATAAGTCAGGAAAGATCAAAGGAAAAGGCTCAGTCAGCATAGACAATGGTAGAGGAAAGGCCCAAGATGTACTATTTGTAGATGGGCTGAAAGAAAATTTACTAAGTGTTAGTCAGATGTGTGACAAAGGCTGTGAAGTTATTTTTAGAGCACAAGATTGTGAAGTCAGATCAAGCACCACAGGTAAGACTCTGCTCAAAGGTGTTCGAACAGAGAGCAATGTTTACATTGTGAAAGAGGAAGATGAAGCATGCCATCTTAGCAAACTTGAGGAGTCATGGTTATGGCATAGGAGATTGGGACATCTTAGCTTCGATCATATAATCAGACTGAGCAAAAAGAAAGCAGTCAGAGACATGCTAGAAATAAAAAGGCCTTCTAAAACCATATGCAAATATTTTCAATTGGGTAAACAGACCCATACATTATTTAAGGCCAAAGATGAGTTATCAACAAGAAGACCTCTACAACTTGTGCACATGGACCTATGCAGACCTGCAAGAACTAAAATACCAAGTGGAGAATCATACTTCATGCTGATAATAGATGATTTCTCCAGAATGACATGGGTTGCATTTCTCAAGAATAAATCGGAAGCTCTGGAAAAATTCAAAATATTCAAAGCTTTAGCAGAAAACCAGACAGGATGCAAACTGAAATGCATCAGATCAGACAGAGGAGGTGAATTCATAGATTATGACTTTGCCGACCTATGCAATGAACATGGCATAAAACAACAATTTACTATTGCAGGGACACCTCAGCAGAATGGAGTAGCAGAAAGACAAAACAGATCTGTTCAACAAATTTCCAGAGCCATGATGCAAGAGAATAATATTTCTCAAACCTTCTGGGCAGAAGCAGTGCACACAGCAGTACATATCCTTAATAAAGCTCACTTAAGGCCAAGCAGTGACAAGACTCCCTATGAACTGTGGCATGGAAAGCCAGCTTCAATCAAACATTTCAGAATCTTTGGAAGCAAGTGTTACATAAAGAATAATGATGAAAATCTTGGAAAATTTGATGCAAGAGCAGATGAAGGGATCTTTCTAGGATATGCTTCCAAAAGTAAAGGGTACAGGTGCTACAACAAGAATCTTCGAAAAATAGTAGAAAGCATTGATGTGAGTTTTGATGAAGAACTTCCAAACAATACAAGATATATAGACTGTTGCAGCTCATTAAACAACCATGAAGAAGAAAACCAAGATGATGAGGAAACAAGCAAGACAACAGAAGATACAGAGCTAAGTTCCAAAGCTCCCTCAAGATATACTCAGAAGAACCACCCTGAAGATCAGATCATTGGAGACAAGAGAGTAGGGGTCCAAACAAGAAGGTAGCTAACAGAAAAAACTGAAGAGGTATACATAGCCATGTTGTCACAAATAGAGCCAAAGAAATTTGAAGAAGCCAACAAGGACAAGTCTTGGGTGAATGCACTGAATGAAGAATTGGACCAAATTGAGAAAAAAAATACCTGGGAACTAGTTCCTAAACCCACTGAGAAAAATGTCATAGTGTCAAAAATGGGTATTCAAAAATAAAATGAATGAATAAGGATAGGTAATCAGAAACAAAGCTAGACTTGTCTGCAAAGGATATTCACAAATCGAAGGACTTGATTACGATGAAACGTTTGCCCCTGTAGCCAGAATGGAAGCTATCAGAATGTTCCTGGCATTTGCATGCTACCAGTTTCAAGGTATATCAAATAGATGTAAAATCTGCATTTCTGAATGGAGACTTAGAAGAAGAAGTCTACATGGAACAACCAGAAGGCTTCTCATTGACAGACAAAGAAGATTATGTGTGCAGACTAAAGAAGGCCCTAAATGGACTGAAACAGGCTCCTCGTGCTTGGTACTCAAGACTGGATAAGTATTTGCAAAAACAAGGCTTTAAGAGAGGGGGAGTAGACATCAATCTATACATAAAAGCCCATGAAAATGAACTCCTAATTGTTGTAGTATATGTTGATGACATTATGTTTGGAAGCAATAGAGAAGAACTAGCAAAAGGATTTGCTGAGGAGATGAAATCAGAGTTTGAGATGTCCATGATTGGAGAACCAAGTTTCTACTTAGGACTTCAAATTCAGCAAAAGAACACAGGCACATTCATCTCTCACGAAAAATATTTAAAAGAAATGCTGAAAAAATTCAAAATGGAGGATTGCAAACCTGTGTCAACTCCCATGATCACGGGATGCAAGCTGTGTGCTGATGATGGGTCTACAGATATAGATCAAAAAATCTACAAATCCATGATAGGAAGTCTGTTGTGTTTGACAACATCAAGACCAGACATCATGCTAGCAGTAGGATTAGTAGCTAGATATTAAGCAGCACTTAAACAAAATCACCTTCTTGCAGTGAAAAGAATATTTAGATATCTACAAGGAACAACTTAGTATGGACTTTGGTATCCTAAAGGCAAAAGCTTCACCTTGACAGCATACACAGATGCAGATTGGACCAGCTGTGTGGATGACAGGAAAAGCACAAGTGGAGGTGATTTCTATCTAGGAGAAAGTCTGGTGGCATGGTTAAGAAAGAAAGAAACATCTATCTCTCTGTCTACAGCAGAAGCAGAATATATAACAGCAGCAGCATGTTGTACACAAGTCATGTGGATGAAGCGGACTCTTCAAGACATGAAGGTAAGCATTAATGAACCTATCTTAATTAAATGTGATAATACAAGTGCTAAACGTATATCTAAAAATCTTGTGCTTCACTCAAAAACTAAACATATCCCAATAAAGTATCATTTCCTCCGAGAACAAGTGGCTCAGAAGATAGTAATGTTGGGAAAAATACTGAGAGGGGGGGGTGAATCAGTTCTTAGGACTTTATGAAAGAAAAGAAAAGAGAAGAAGCAGAAAAACCTTAGCCTTTAGCAAGGCCATCAACTTTTACGAGATCCTTCAGGATCTGGCGGATATCGCTCCACCACATATTGCGTATACACAGAGATCTAATTATGCCATTAGTTCTTCACTTATATCATTCCATCGTTCATTCATTAGATGTTCTATAAACAGTAAACATGTGCAGTAAGAACAGAATAAACCATCACACAAAGCATCACACATGAACACCAGGATTTTTAGGTGGAAACCCAAGTCGGGAGAAAACCACCGCTGCAGTTGCTCGGCCTTCAATATTTTATTATAGAGAAAACATCTTACAACATATGTGCTGGCGCAGACTTGACCAACACGCAGGCACCCACCTGCGCTCGTTTACCAGCCTCTCCTGGAAGGGAGCTCCAACCCCCTGACTCGTTTACCAGCCTCTCCTGGAAGGGAGCTACGACCCCACGATCTCGTTTACACGACCCCTACTGGAAGAGGAGCTGACCCCACGATCTCGTATACCGGCCTACACCTAGAGGGAGCCTCGTTTGACCTGATCTCGTTTACCGGCCTTGTCACCTGGAAGGCTACGATCCTGGCGAGAAGGCGCTCTGACCCTCAGCCACCTTTATGGACCACGTTTCATTAATTTTCACACTGGATCCAAAGCTTCCTTTAGGACACAACTTGCAGGCCACGTTTCATCATATTTCCAGACTGGACCCTTTCCATACTTTTAAGCACAGTCAACCATGAAAAATATGAAACGAGATACATATAAATCATGACGGATATGTGATAAACCGACGAGAACAGATCAGATATTTCTTACCATAGACTTCAGCAAACCCTAGTTTGCATACGCGCTTTCCCTTCACTGATGTCGCGTATATACGCGCTTCCATTCACATAAACCAGCGTATACCTCTGTACATATTTCATTGCGCATACACGCTTTCTCTTCATCGAAGCCGCGTATATACGCGCTTCCTCTGTAGAGAACTAGCGTATAGATCTTCAACCATTATAGAGCAGCATACTTCTTCAGATCAGATATTCCGTTTAGAGTTACCCTTTTACTTCAGACAGATGTTTGCCTCATTTAAGATCTAAGCCTTCCATAAGCAGATCTAGCAGATACAAGTACATTTCAGATCTAGATCCCCTTCTTCATCATTGGTGCATCATACATTCAGATCTATCATTCAACTGTAACCCTTTCCATTCAGATATACTTCAGAGAGAAGTATTCATTCAAGCTTAGACATCTTGCTCCCTCACTCATGATTTGCACAATGAATTTCTCCTCTTTATATAGGTTCTCCCTTTTTCAATACCATGAGCCCCTTTTTCAATATCATGAGCCCAAAACTACATTACTTCCGATGGTATTCCTGG
The DNA here is from genome assembly GCA_034641835.2 of Pinus albicaulis. Classification (NCBI taxonomy): domain Eukaryota; kingdom Viridiplantae; phylum Streptophyta; class Pinopsida; order Pinales; family Pinaceae; genus Pinus; species Pinus albicaulis. The sequence continues at coordinate 29,672 of JAXQQM020073745.1, forward strand.
ACGGGGTTATTTAGACGAATCATAACCCAATACAATGGGTCAATACCATGGTGGTTACCCCTGGTTTTGCACTTTTTGAGCGCTTTTGTCCATACGCGACTTGGAACGTTCTTTCCCGCGTGCATACGCGACTTCCCTTAGGCAAATCCGCGTATGCCTAGAGACATACTCTTTTTCATCATGCTTTGACACATACTGACAATCTTCCATTATTACATTCTGTACCCACTGAAGATACATCAGATTTAGTTCATCAAGACATATTCTATCAAGCACAACTTCATCAAGTAAGTTGCCATTCAAGGACAACACTCAGCATCAAACATCATTTCATATCAGATTTACATCATTTACCAAGTCCATCAGGTCAAGAATAACTTCATCAGGTGGTTTGCCATCAAGGACAACACATGTCAACATTATCATGTCTTCATCTTCATTCAATGGGTTTCCATCAAGGACAACACTCTGCATCATATTGCCAACAATCTCCCCCTTTGGACTTGATGGCAACCACGCAACCACGATGGTGTTTGGTTACCACAACAGATAGGTACATTAAAAATACAATGACACCATGTCACTCTCTCCATTTTTGACACCATTCAAACACCATGTCACTCTCCCCCTTTGACATCAACGGCAAAGGGCGGACGAAAACCAACATACTCTCCCCCTTTTCTCCTCATGTGGAAGAAGCGTTCTGCAGATCTGAGATATACTGAAGTGACCAAGCTCCCCCTGAGTTCATGCTGAATCTTCAAACATATTTTTCAATGAAGTACATGACTCTATGAACTTCCTATCACAAAAGACTCATTCTTACATCAAAGATCCAACCAAGTGGATTTACATATGAGACCCAAATACCCAACCAAGTGGGTTTACACATCTCAACTCAACTACCCAACCAAGTGGGTTTACAATTTTGACTCAGCTACCCAACCAAGTGGGTTTACACATCTCAACTCAACTACCCAACCAAGTGGGTTTACAATTTTGACTCAGCTACCCAACCAAGTGGGTTTACAAATTTGACAAGTCCTTACATGACTGAATATTACAATTTTACATCATGGATCTCAACATGACCTTTTCATCAAGAATACAAATATAACTTTAAGACCAACACCAAAAATTCCTCAAGAAAGAGAACATATTTCAGAACCATCATAATTCCAACAATGCATTATACTCAGCAAAGCTAATGCTCCCCCTGAATCTGTGCATCCAAGCATCCTTTCCATATGACTAAGGCTCCCCCTTAGTTTGTGCATCCTGAACACTTTCACCAACAAATCATCAAGGCTTCTTTATCAAAACATTAGAAATAGAATTATGAGAACTGGAACACCACCAGAGATACCAAACAGTATCAGAGATACCAAACAGCACTGCAGCTTGTGCTGAAGAAAGCTGACCCCAAACAGAAATTTGTCAGCAACCATACATACGCGATTTATGTGCATGAACTCACGTATATACGCGACTGTGTTTCAGGAAATCCACGTATCCAATACCATCTTCTATATTTTAACCAGATCTGATTCTCTGTGAGAAAAAGACAGTGTTCAGCTTCTTTCTGAGATATTTGAATGCTTCCCTGGAAACAGATAGATAGAACAGAGTAGTTGTGTCTTCAAGCGTCACCCAATGGTTGTAGCATAAGTACATTAGTAACCAAGTCTTCAGATTCTTTGCAGCATCAATACATTCTTTCCAAGAGAAATTATCATACCAGAACAACATCTTCAAATATGTGTCAAGCAATCATCCATGTGGTCCAATATCATCAAGATCTTCAAGATTTAACATGATGTAACATATGTAGGAAAAGGTTTCAACCATAGTAACAAACTCTGCATGATCTATTCTTATCTCTGAATCATAAGACTTCCAATTCATCCATGTGTGAGCACAAAAGATACTTTACAACAAACAAGGCTCAAAATCTCATCATAATAAACCATATACCAAGTTATCATCATTTGAGCATGAGTATCAAAGAATAAGCAGTCATAGTGCCAACAATGCAATTATTAGTATTCAACCTGCTGCTCCCCCTGAACCAGTGCTCCTCCTTAACTTGTGCAACCTGAATATGTTCATCAGCAAGTCATCAGCAACAATCTCTGCATGAACTGTCCTTATCTCTGAATGATAAGACTTTCATCTCAGCAACGAATACTCTTCAGGACTCATCCATAATATTCAACTTAAGTAACCAAGTATCATATCATCATTCTAAGAAATTAAGCTACTACAGAGTCAATAAAATAGTTATTAACAGTCAGACTGATGCTCCCCCTGAACTTCTGCTCTTGATCTTCAGCTGTCATCCCAATTCTCTTATCATAAAAGCATACGCGACTGTGTCTGCTGGAACTCGTGTGTATACGCGACTTTTGTTCATCGAACCCGCGTATGGAAAGTGAAGCATAGAAATTTTCCACATTCCTTCATCTTCTCCTGAACATGTACTTCAAGTACCTGTCTTCTTCATATTAGATGCACTGTCAGAAATAAACATAACCTGAACAACCAAATCAATCATGAGAATCATCATGCATTGCTCCCCCTGTGACGATACATTACTAATTCTTATAATGTATCCCACATCATTCCTGCAATCAATCAGAGAAGTAAGCTTCAGAAGCGGATAACTGCAGTAGGGTCAATATTCCCTACGTTTCTGATCGGTCCTCCATATTTTTCCAGATTTGTTTGATCTTTCCATTTGTGTGCTGGAAGTTATCCAATTTCTCATATCTGTTCAACCTGCATTCCTTTTCTACATGTCCATACTTGTTACAAGAATAAAATCTCATATGTCCAGAAAAATAAGTATAAGAATCATAATGAGTATTTCTAATCTTCCTCCTTTTACAATCAACTGCTTTATGTCCATACTTGTTACATGAAAAACAGTATCCCTTGAAGAAACCAGAGTACCTTTTTATATAGGAACTGTTTTTTTGAGGTTGAAATGATCTGCTCCTGCAATTTGCTGCAACATGCCCATAATTATGACATTTAAAGCATCCAACATTATTGACTGATTCCCTTTGAGATTTCATCATTGTTGGTTGAACTTTTGTCTCTTTCAACACTTCAGGTTTTGCATTGACATCCTCTGAATTTTTAGCACTTCCTTGTGAGCTAGATTCTCCTTTAACAATTTCATGGAAACTAAGACCAAGTTTGATAGCAGGAGACCTTTGATTACTCAGAATATTGTCCAAAATGTTAGTACTATCTTGAAACCTCAAAAGTTTAACCTTTTCTTCTAATTTACCTTTGATAATGTTTACCTCAACCTCCAAGGCTTGACATTGCTTCGTCAAGCTTTCTTCTTTCCTTCTTCCATCTTCTACTTGATCCTTCAGATTTAGAATCTCTTCTTTGAACCAATTTTCGTTTTCTTCACATGTTTGTTGCAGCTCTTCATTCTTCTTATTTGATTTTTCCAGATCTTCTTTGAGAGAGATGATTTCTGCTTCAAGTCCTTCCTTTTCAAATGGCAGAGGTTCTTCATTCTTCTTATTTGATGCTTCAAGATCTGTTTGTAGAAAGATGATTGCAGCTTCAAGTCCTTCATTCTTCTTGCTTGATTTTTCGAGATCTGCATTTAGATCGTTGATTTCTGCTTCTAGTTCTTTAATTCGATTGGATGCATAAGTATGAAACCTTTGATACTTGTCCACCTGTCCATTCAGTATTTCTATTTGATCTTTCATTTGAGAGATCATCTCTTTGTAGATAGAATCTTTCTTATCAATTTCCTTTTGTTGTTCTTCAACTTTGATCTTGATAGCTTGTTCTAGATCCACAACTTTACTTTCACTTTCTACACCATTGCTTGCACAAAGAAGATTACAAGGGCCCAAATCACTATCAGATTCATCTTCTTCAATTTTCTGAGATATCTCGTTGCCTCGAGTAGCCTTCTTCTTTTTCCTCTTTGCCATGAGCACTTGTAGAGCTTCGTCAGAATCTGTTTCATCTTCTTCAATTTTTTCTATACATGATTTCTGAGGTATCTCCTTTCCTCAAGTAACCTTCTTCTTTTGCTTCTTTGCCATGAGCACTTGTAGAGCTTGGTCAGAATATTCTTCATCTTCACTGGACACTTCATCATCATCTTCATTTGCATCATAACTCTTCCTCTTTTCAAATTGTTTTCCTTTACCATGTTTTCTTTATAAGGACATTTAGCAGCATAGTGACCAACTTTTCCACACTCAAAACATTTGAAGGGAATCTTACCTTTGTATCTTTCAGTTCCTAGCTGGAGTTTTCTTACGAAATTTGCTTCTTCTTCATCGGATATATAGCTGGATCCTTTGACAACTTCCTTTTATTTTCCTTTTGCAGACGCCTTAAAAGCAGCTTCTTTGATTTGAGAAGGACCTCCTTGTCTCATTTCAAAAGCAGTCAAAATACCATGTAATTGAACAATAGTAAGAGTTTGCAGATCTTGCCTTTCTTCAATAGCTGAAACTTTAGAGTCAAATCTTGAAGCCAAGGATCTTAAGACTTTTTCTACCAGAGTAGTATCAGTTATGGTTTCACCCAAATTTCTCATCCAATTTACAATATCATCTAGACGAAGAAAGAAACTGGCAACAGTTTCATCACTATGCATCTTCAAATTTTCATATTCAATTCTAAGAGTTTGGAGTTTTGCACTTTTTACCTTTGTGTCTCCTTCATAGCTTAGAATGATTTTGTCCCATATTTCTTTTGCTGAATGTAGCTGCATCACTTTAGCAAATTCTGATTGAGACATGCTTCCCAATAAGACATTCACTGCTTTGGCATTGATTTCATACTTCTTTCTTTCAGCTGCATCAGTAGGAATATTTGCCGGGTATTGATAACCTTCTTGCACGATTGCCCATACATCTGCACCAAGACTTTGCAGATATGCTTTTGTTCGCACCTTCCAGAATATCAAATTGCTTCCATTGAATAAAGGTGGCTTTATAGACATCACTCCTTCTTGACTTCCCATTGTGACGGATCTCCTTCAAGCGATCAAGCTTCTGCAGAAGGACCACCCTCTGATACCAATTGTTGGGAAAAATACTGAGAGGGGGGGGGGGTGAATCAGTATTTACTGCATATTCAAACTTTTACCTTTTCATTCCTTTAAAACCCATACGCTACTTGTCTGAATCCAACTAGCGTATATACGCGGATATCCTTCATAAAACTTGCGTATACACAGAGATCTAATTATGCCATTAGTTCTTCACTTATATCTTTCATCATTCATTCATTAGATGTTCTATAAACAGTAAACATGTGCAGTAAGAATAGAATAAACCATCACACAAAGCATCACACATGAACACCAGGATTTTTAGGTGGAAACCCAAGTCGGGAGAAAACCACCTCTGCAGTTGCTCAGCCTTCAATATTTTATTATAGAGAAAACATCTTACAACATATGTGCTGGCACAGACTCCTACCGACACGGGCACCCTGCGCTCGTTTCTCGACCTCTCTACGGAAGGGGCTCCGGCCCCCGACTTGTTTATCTGTTTTCTCTCCTAGAAGGGAGCTACGACCCCCTGATCTCGTTTACCAGCCTCACCTGGAAGGGAGCTACGACCCCCTGATCTCGTTTACCAGCCTCACTTGGAAGGGAGCTACAACCCCCTGATCTCGTTTACCAGCCTCACCTGGAAGGGAGCTACGACCCCCTGACTGAAGGCTACAACCCTCAGCACCTTTATGGACCACGTTTCATCAATTTTCACACTGGATCCAAAGCTTCCTTTAGGACACAACTTGCAGGCCACATTTCATCATATTTTCAGACTGGACCCTTTCCATACTTTTAAGCACAGTCAACCATGAAACAGATACATATAACTCACTGACAGATATCAGTAAACCAGCAGAACAGATCAGATATTTTTTACCATAGACTTCAGCAAACCCTAGTTTGCATACGCGCTTTCCCTTCACTGATGTCGCGTATATACGTGCTTCTGTTCACATAAACCAACGTATACCTCTGTACATATTTCATTGCGCATACGCGCTTTCTCTTCATCGAAGCCGCGTATATACGTGCTTCCTCTGTAGAGAACTAGCGTATAGATCTTCAACCATTATAGAGTAGCATACTTCTTCAGATCAGATATTTCGTTCAGAGTTACCCTTTTACTTCAGACAGATGTTTGCCTCATTTAAGATCTAAGCCTTCCATAAGCAGATCTAGCAGATACAAGTACATTTCAGATCTAGATCCCCTTCTTCATCATTGGTGCATCATACATTCAGATCTATCATTCAACTGTAACCCTTTCCATTCAGATATACTTCAGAGAGCAGTATTCATTCAAGCTTAGACATCTTGCTCCCTCACTCATGATTTGCACAATGAATTTCTCCTCTTTATATATGTTCTCCCTTTTTCAATACCATGAGCCCCTTTTTCAATATCATGAGCCCAAAACTACATTACTTCCGATGGTATTCCTGGACGGGGTTATTTAGACGAATCATAACCCAATACAATGGGTCAATACCATGGTGGTTACCCCTGGTTTTGCACTTTTTGAGCGCTTTTTCCCATACACGACTTGGAACGTTCTTTCCCGCGTGCATACGCGACTTCCCTTAGGCAAATCTGCGTATGCCTAGAGACATACTCTTTTTCATCATGCTTTGACACATACTGACCATCTTCCATTATTACATTCTGTACCCACTGAAGATACATCAGATTTAGTTCATCAAGACATATTCTATCAAGCACAACTTCATCAAGTAAGTTTCCATTCAAGGACAACACTCAGCATCATATTGCTAACAAACATCATTTCATATCAGATTTACATCATTTACCAAGTCCATCAGGTCAAGAATAACTTCATCAGGTGGTTTGCCATCAAGGACAACACATGTCAACATTATCATGTCTTCATCTTCATTCAATGGGTTGCCATCAAGGACAACACTCTACATCATATTGCCAACAAGTAAAACTGGAGTATGTACCAACAAAAGAACAGACAACAGATATATTTACCAAACCACTTGCTAGAGAGCCATTTGAATATTTGAGAGATAGACTAGGGGTAGTATCTGTAGATGCTACTCTCTAATATGAAGAGAAAGAACAGTTTCAGGGGGAGAACAGAAACAAAAATATCATTCTCAGGGAAAGATCAACTAGCAAGGGAAGCATGAAAACAGGTCCTCAGGATCAAAGGGATTATGGCAATAATATAGTCATCATAAAATAATCAATAAAGAGGAAAAAGGGTCAGTGGTGCACAAGAAGAATGGTGAAATCAACATGAACTAAACACTGAAAAATAGTGAACCCAACGTGTATCAAATCCAAAGTTTGGAGCAGCAGCGTACCAAGTCAGGAAATTTAACCTGGAAATGCATGAAATGTTGAAAAAGGATAAAAAAACAGCATCAGAGAATAGAAGCTTTACAAAAAATTCGAACCCCTTGCCATTGATGTCAAAGGGGGAGGAAGAGAAAACAACAGTAAGAAGAGCAAGCAACAGGAGAAAGGATCCTTTCAGGTAAACAGAGGAAGTGTATTGTCATCAATGCCAAAGGGGGAGACTGTTGGAAATGTTTTCATTGATGGCAAAGGAGGCAGCAAAGACAGAGACAGGCAAAGGAGGCAGCAAAGACAGAGACCGGAAAAGAAGACAGCAAAGACAGAAACAGGCAATGGAGGCAGCAAAGAAGCAAACAGAGGAAGCAAAGGAGACAAGCAGAGGCAGAGGAAGCGAATATAGAGGTAGAACCATTATCAGAGGCATAGACAGAGGCAGAGTCGTTATCACAGAAGGAAATACAGAGACAGAGCGATAGAAACTGACGGGCGCCCGCAGTAGTTGATACATTGCTAGTTGGAAGGATATATATAAAGATGAAGATCGCCCAAGCTAGTGGATATATATATATATATATATATATATATATATATATATATATATATATATATCAGTAATTCCAAAGAATTACCGAGACGGGCGTTATATATATATATATATATATATATATATATATATATATATATATATATAAATAAATAAATTCCGAGAATCGCCTACCCCACTGGAAGATACGCTATAGATTGGAGCGGAAATGTAATGCACATATATATAAATCTCATTCCAGGAATTGTATACTCCAGCGGCAAAGTATATATTTCACTTTATATAAAAATGACTATAGCATATATATATATATAGCCATATGTAGGACGAGATTCAAAGAACCAAAGTACCATAAGGCGGAACCTGGCGTGTAGAGGAAGAAGTGGAACCGTGACCGAGAGGAACAATAACGGCGGTTTGGAGCTGAATGGTGGTTTTTATCGCATCGCTTTTTCGGGTTGAGTAGCATTCAAGAGGTTGGCTTCGAATCCATAGAACGGGCGACACGCGTCCCTGTACGACTCCACAAAACCGCTTGTCACTGCACGCCATCGCGCGTTATTGTTCAACTCAGGATGCCCAGCGATATTGTTGAACACTGTTGATCTGGGAAGGGGTCATCGGATTACGGTCACTTGCTATTGATGCGCGAAGGTTACCCTAGGTACAACGCACCATCGCGCGTTATTGTCCGTGCAAGTTTCCCGAGCGATATCCGTTGGATCATCAGAAGCCGTGCAATGTGATGTCCGTTGTTGGATGTGGTAGATTGTTAACACTGGGGCCCAGTCCAACTCACAACTATTGAATGTTAACTCTCATGCCAATTTACTGCGCGATGTCCGTAGGATCAGAGGTTGAAAGAGCGATGAATTATCTACCACTGGATCATGAATGAAGTCGCAAGGTGATAAACAAGGTATGGCACACATATTGAATTGAACCATTGCAACCAAACCATCGCATCACAACCATCGCAACCATTGCATCCATCGCAACCATCGCAACCATCGCATCCATCGCAACCATCGCAAATATCGCAACAATCGCAATATCGCAGTTGGTTGAAACTGCACAGCAACTATCGCAAATAGAAGTTTGCGATTGCGATTAATCACATCACATCAGAGTCATCGCGTCAGAGTAATCGCAAATTTCTTCCAGAGTTGTTCATTAATATAAATTCCATGGTTTATTAAGAAGGTTAGAAAGGGTTTTATTGTTGATGGTTCATGATAAATATTGTGGGTACTGTGTTATTAAAAAGGTGTTATAAGAACACCAAGCATTGTTTTATGTAACGGTTGCGATTGTATTGAAATATGCTGCGTGGTCTGTGGACCCACGGGCCTCAGCTTAAGGTGGAGGGTGATTATTAATACAAAACGATTGCGATATATGTCCGTTCCGCTTGCGGAAATCACCACATCAACAAGACACTTACTGTGTGTAAAGGGTTGGAATATGCCCAGATTTAAAGTCAGCAGTTACACTTATATAAAATGCATTGATATAAAAATCATAGTTACACGAATGCAGTAATTACACCACATTAGAGGGCAGAAGAGAAAACAGAGATGAAAAGAGATAAGACACAGTCACAAAAAAGACATACACAATCAAAGAAAAGACAAACGTGCAGCAAGCCAAAAGACTAAATGAGTTGAGCTAGAGTTCTCATTCTAATTTGAATATAAATGTTTTAATTGATTTTTATTGTTTGTGATGCATTGGAAAGTCTCCGGAAGAGAGCAAATATCCCACTGTAATATTAAAATAATAACCTACAGCTATATTTATTGACTGAGCAGATAAAAGGAATGAGAAGAAAGAAGCCAAAGAGTCATGACTATTCACTCCAAACTCTTTGTGAAATACAAACAGTCGTGTCAGGAACTCTATAAATAATATTAACTGGATATGCATAAGAGAGGTTAGAGAGAGAAAATATAGAGAAGGCAGAGTATAGAAGTGTAAGGCAGAGAAGATTAAGAAAATAAGAGCAAAAAGAGAAGCTACATAACAGAGCTGATATCTAAGGTAAATCAGAAAACATTCAGTTTGATAAATTGAGGAAGTTGGAGCTTCCCTATCAAGTTGCAGCTTGATAGCTGTCAGTTGTAGCTGACTGAGGTTGGAGCCTCCTGTAGGTTGGTGCCTGCAGAAAATTGAAGGGAGTTGGTGCTTCCTTGCAAGTTGTAACTTGCAGAATTGAGGTAGGAGCCTCCTGTAGGTTGGTGCCTGCAGAAAAATAGTGGTGAGAGGGAGTTGGAGCTTGCCTTTGCATCACAACAATAATAAGATGTGGTTTTCTCCCTTTATGGGTTTCCACTTATATCTGGTGTCTCTGTGCATGATTTTTATGTGTTGATCTGATTTATATCATCTGCTTAATACCTACTGCTCTCATATTAAGTCTGTTGTTATATTATATTAATACTTGCTGCTCACATTCTAATATTACTCACATATTAAGTTGGACATGAAATGGAGGTGTAAATAAGGTTTAATAAAAGGTTTAAAAGATTATGAATGTGTTAAACTGATTCAATCCCCCCCCCCCCCCACTCTCAGTTTAACTAAGAGTTCAACAATCTCTGATACATGATATGTGATATGGGTGCAACCATCCATAATAGAGTGTACAATAACTGGGATCCAAGGTATGGACACAACCATCCAGTAAAGAAGGATCAACAAGTAGACTCAGGCATGGTCGCAGCCATCCATTCAAATGAGTCGTGTAACTAATCATGATAATCCACAAAGAGTTCGTAGCCTAGATTTCATCAAACAAAATCTAGGGTCTTGTGCTCCATCTTGACCCGAACAGAGTACAAGTCCGAGCATGTGAATAAGTGAGCTGAAGTTGAACATGAAAGAACATCATCTGATTATCGGCCAATAATGAAAGCTGTTAACAGACGTGAGAGAAACCACCAATAATGACGATGGCCCTCAAGGTACATGAGGTAGAATCCACGGAATGTGAATAGTGAGCTGGCGTCAAACACCCGCAGAATTATCCAATCGAAGGCCAATAATGAAAACCTTGCATCGAATGCGAAGAACCTTCCATTGAGGCATGCAGGCTCCAAGGTACTAGAAGGGAGTCTCTAGATCAGCCTCCTGGATAATGAGCTAAAGTCGACAGGAAGTGACCTTGATCAAAGGTGGGCCATAGTGTTTCCCACATCATCGACACGAGACAGAGGAACATAATGTTTGTGAATCAAGATCAGTGGAGAATTAGAGGGAGGTTGAAAACTACAGAGGCCTACTTCTCTTGAACATATCGGCGGCATGACACTGGATTTGGCAGTATTTGACATCAAAGGATTTGAGGTCATGATGACGTGGCAAAGAGAAAATGAGCGGTCAAAAAGGATTACCCAAACCCATGGAGGCAAGCAGAAAACGAGATGAGATGTCCCCAACCCGACACGAATGTAGACAAGTGCCATGTTCAAGAGTGACATACTGTCGATACGACGGTGATACTGGTTCCATTTTTCCCCACCATTTCTGGCAAGTACCCCAATTATTTTTGAAAACAAGCTTGAAGGGGATAGCATATGCTTGCGATATAAGTTTGTCCTTCGGAAAAATCCATCCTAGTACATTTAACGAGCTCTAGGAAGGAGGAACTCGAATAACATCATTACGATGGAGTCCGATGTCATTAGGTTTTAATGAGTCTGACAAAGGAAGAACTCAACATCTTTTCATGTTTAGAGAGTTTGAAAATACAACAGAAAAGAAAACTCCAACAGTCCCTTTTCGTAGATAGTCCCACAGATCCGAAAAGGTAGAGAAATATATTTGAGAGAACCTCCTAGTTGCAATAGGCTAGGGTATTCCTTTTTCATAAATAATCTATCCCATCCTGAAAAAGGGGTAAACGTATACTGGGTAGATATCGCTTCGCAGCCAATTTAACGAGTTCAAAACGACAAGAAACTCGGCAATATTTTCAGTTTTCAAGAGTTAGAAAAGAGCTGAAAGATGACTCCTCCTAGAGCAACTGGTTCCGGTAATGGTGGAACTGCTCAGAACAAGTAAAGGTTAAGAGGCTAGCTAACAAGACCACTCATCGTAGCGGTTCCTCAAGAATGGGTAAAACAACCAAGTGAAGGCATATGATCAGCCAAGCAGATGAGGACGATGGAATGAGAAAACCAAGGCTCATCTGGAAAATAAAGCTGATAAAATGGCAATCACGAGAGGTAAAATGGGAATGGTTTCATTTTTACACAAGCTTGAAATGGAAACAAACTATGCTTGAAAAAGTTTTGCATGCCCCCAGCATGGTGACTCAATTCTAGGTACATGCCCCCCAAGCTTCAATCCATATGAAAGGCAGATGGAGTGAAGGTTAAAGTTACGAGATCAAGAGAAAGACTCGACTGGGATTTTACGAGATCTTATCAAAGACTCGAATTGAACGAGAACGTGTTTCATTGTTTTAACGAGGTTGACACATTAAAAGAACTATCCTCAGATGACCTTGTTTCACTTTTTAAGGAGATTGACACAAGAAAACGACCTCTGCTCTGGACACCTTGTTTCATTTTTTAATGAGCTTGACACAAGAAAACGAACTCTGCTCTGACAACCTTGTTTCATTTTTTAAGGAGCTTGACACAAGACAATGAACTCTGCTCCAGACACCTTGTTTCATTTTTTAACGAGCTTGACACAAGAAAACGAACTCTTCTCTGACGACCTTGTTTCATTTTTTAAGGAGCTTGACACAAGACAACAAACCCTACTCCGATGACCTTGTTTCATTTTTTAAGGAGCTTGACACAGGAAAACGAACTCTGCTCCAAAGACAACTCATCATGATGAAGAAGAAGTCATGGCTTCCAAGAGTTCTGCACCGGATGGGAGAACAACATCTTGGAAATCAGGACCCAATGCCCCCAGCACCTGATGCACAACAACACTATCACTGAATGCGGGCATGGGATAGGTAGCCACATAATTAACATGCGGCGGGGATGACACAACTGGTGGATAAAGATATAGGAGGGACAATGGCAGACTAGCTGCCATATTCGGACCAAAGAATGCAAGTTGATCGATGGTCACAATCTGACCTTGGTGCAGAAAACACATCACACGAAAGAGGGAGGAGACAAGCGCTCCCATGGCATAAGTATAATCGCGGCCCAAAAGTAAATTAAAGTCCAAGGGGCTAGGAACAACCATCACATCCATATGGACAATTTTCCCTCCCAAAGTAACAGGCAACTTCGGAAGGATCCTTAATGGTTGACTAGTTCTTCTGTTAAATGCCAACAGATTCTACGTAATAGGCTCAAGCGGCAGTGAACCAAAATCTTGCCAAGTAGTCGAGGATAAAATACTAACATACATGCCTTCATCTATAATGGTTCTGGGTACGACCAGATGGGAGGCCTGTACCGTGATCTCAAAGGGCACATAAGAAGGAAGGCAATAACCTATGAATTGATCCCAATTGAAGGAAGCGACCAAAATACTTGGAGGGGCTACCATCAAACTGAGATAGTCTTCCCCTGGTGTTATGGGAGAAGAAGGAGCATCCTCCTCTACCTCCATCATGGAGGCAGAAGGAGTATCCTCCAGTACCTCCATCATGGGAGGTGGAGGAGTAGCTTCCAAAGGTATAGGGACGGGAGAATATTTCTCCAAGTCCGAGGAATCTAAAGAAATAGGAAGAACACGAGGGATGTGAGATCCACTCTCAATGGAAAAGACCTGGTGCACCATAGACGGGGACAGCTCAACCGATCCCATGACCAATGGTTGGTTAGGGATGGATTCATGATGGTGAATTTCCAGGGGAGCGGGATCAAGCAAGGATGACTCTTGACTGATCGTTGAATCAACTGGTGAAGGACTCAAAGAAATCCGTTTGTAACCAGCCAAAAGGCAAGGTGCAGAAACAGTCGAGTTGTCCAAAACTCTCTTGGCTTCATCCATATATGAAAAAAGGTGAATGGCATGGTGCCCTTCACACAACTTATAGGGATTGGCAAGCTTACCCTGCTTCTTAAGACCTTTACCAGCACTAGCTAAAGACGTGCCCCTAACCTGACTCTCGGAAGCCAAAGGAAACGGTGGACGGCCATTGGACCATACTTCGAGCACCTTGGGAATGCCAGGGCAATCTCGAAGAAGATGGTTTCCCTGGCACAACATGCAAGGGAACATAACTTTCCATGGAGGGTTGGAAGGTCTATCAATGGAAGGCTTCTTAGGCGCAATAGCCGTAGAGCTAGCCTCTCCTTTATCTAACTTCTTCTTCTTCTTCTTAGCCACCTGGTTACTTGAATCAAGACTTTCACCCGGCGAAGTAGAAGAGGAGGATGCAGAAACAGGCAAAGAAGGGGAGAGGTCCACCTTGGAATCAACATGATGTTGTTTAGGCAGAGGAACTGATTGAATAGTAGGCGGGACATTTGGAACCACAGAGGTTGAAAACAACCAAACGGGCAACCCAACAGTTAACCCAGGAAGGGACGAAGTTGCCATATAAGGAGCACCAACATTTCCAAAAGGAGGAAAAGGACCAGGATTCCCATTGGAGGGGATTCCTTGGTTGGTGAACTCTAGAAAAGTTTCCATCGGAAATGACCCAAAACAACACCCTAAGGAAACTAACTTTAACCAGGAATATTTCATGGGCAGTTAATTTTAAAAAATTGAAACCAGACTCTATTGTTTCATATTTTAAGAGTCGAGAAACAAGAAAAAGGTGACTCTATCGCTTTCAGGTTGGACACGAGCTTGAAAGGACAAGAGCTCGATGATCTTTTCAAATTTAAGGAGTCAGTAAAGATCAAACTGACTGCTCTGGTAATCTAGGTAAGAGGTGTACCAAGTTTCCGTAAACTGCAATATACACCTTGGTGATCAAATGAAAGAGAAATGACCAAGGACTTTCCGTACATGTAGGTAGTCTCCCCGAAATATGTGTTCGGTGTATCACGGTTACAAGGCGGTAGACTCGGCTTCCTATGGATAACAGGATTGCAACCTAGTGGGGTCTCCCATTAACTCGATGGTATGGGGAGCACAAGTCCATACTAGCGCTGTGTAGAGCCAGATGGCGAACGACAACTACTAGGTTTAATGATGTCGGAACACGTCACTAGCCTAGACCTCTAGATATTTTGTTAATGTTTCAATGTTTCCTTAAGGTAAATTGAATAAATTTTATAGTTGATCTTCAAATTATGTTTCAATTTCAGGCCCTATCAAATGTTGGATCTCTTAAAACCTCTAGATGCAAACTATATGAGAAAAGAAATATTTCAATTCGATGAATGCTATCTAGTTAAGGGAAGAGCTTCAAACAATGATGCAACAAACAACAACACTGTAAACAAAATTTTTTCAAACTAGATGATTTTCACTATCCAAAAGTAATCTAAAACATCCAATGGTGTGAATAATGCAACGTAATCTATGCAAAATCCTCTTTTTTGAAAACTATGCAATTGTAATCTATGCACAATTTCCTTTTTCTTTTGAAATGATGAGAATACACTCAATGCATTTTTCGATGAAATGAGAATCTACTTAATGCATGCTTCTAATGAAATAGAATGCACTCAATGCGCTTTTTAGCTTCCAATCATTAAACACTGTAATCTAAGTTCAATGATGGATCTCAAAAAATACTTTTCAATGCAATGTGATCTAATGCATTTTAACGAAAAGAAAACTATGAGACAAAAACTAAATGAATGCAAATTTCCTTAATGAAAGGATGAATGCAAAAGGGATGCAAACAAACACTAAGAATGCAATCATTGTTTCAAACACTTTGTAACAAAATTCCTCAAAAGGCTACAAGACATATGAGGTCAAACACAAAGAGGACTTCCAAAGCATGAGATCAAAACAAGGCATTCATTCCCTTTTACATCAAGCAATCATCGAAGGAAGAATTTCAGCTGAATAATGAGCAATGTAATCTATGCTCATACAGAGAAAAGATCGGAAGGGAAAGACACAATGGTGAAGGATTTAGGGAAAAAATTTCAATTTTCACACACCCTGAAATTGGCACGACTTTGGTGGGTGAAACTAGCGCCAACTAGCGCGACTTGCTCACTGAAAATTAGCGCCAATGGCCAATTGGCGTGACTTGCTAACTAAAAACAAGCACCAATGCCTGAAAATGAAAAAACAAAGAATTTCTCCCAACCAAGACCAGACTCACCACTTCAAGCAAAATCTAAAAATAACCTAGAAGCAAAAGTACTGACCCAAAAAACTCCCGAACAAGGGAAAACCCTAGCACCTACAAGAAATGGCATGACTGTTTGGCTGTAATCCGCGCCAAGACAACGTTGGCACAAGGGCCTAACTAGCAAATAGCACCAGTTGGTGCGACTGTCAAGCGATAAACCGCGCCAATCAAGTTTACTATGGGAAGAAATGAAAAAAGAGCAAAAAGAGACTGGATCAAGTCTTTTTGGGGTTGAACAGGGGTTTTACACTGAAAGGAGGCAAACCAAAAGAGCAAGTAAATCAAAGCAAAAGCCAAAAAAAATCGAAAGAGACAAGACAAAATCCAACTAAGTCCCCAGTGGAGTTGCCAGTTTGTTGGATAGGTAAATCCCCTCTGTGGACAGAGGCGATCCCCACTAACCCAGATCAGGTCTAGAAACAATCAGTCATGCAGTTTCATAGGTCTCTAGTTACAAAAATGACAAAACATAATGAATTTCCTACCTCAGGTCCTATGCAATGGTCGTTGGAGAAAGGATGACGCTTCCCATCCTCTACTTTGGCAGATCACGATCCTTCTGCTTAACACATCTGAACACCTACACACATGCGAAGAAACACAATGATACAAGGCATAGAATCTAAATCTTGTAACCATACATCAATCAAAGAGGATGTAATTCATTGCATCAAAGACAAAGACACATGAATGAAACCATAATCAAAGTCGCTTATCATTAAAATAACAAAGGAAAGATACAACCCAAAGCTCTGACGCTGGATCTTCCTTCGGCAGGGCTGACAATGGAGCACGTCTCAATGAAGCTCGTCGAAAATGGGACAAAGCTTTTTCTTTTCGGCTTGGCTCTCAAAGGCTGTCTTGTGATAGTCTCCTTGCTATAAGTTCAGCTCTTCTCTAGTGCTATTAGGACTACTAGCTTGCTAAGGGAAAATGGCAAGTTTATATAGATGGTGGAAGGGGAGTTGGGATCCCTACAATTATGGGATTGGCCCTATCCTTAAGGAAGCTTCCATGATAGGTGGAAAACCACCTCCCATACATGGAGATCCGGAGCCAAACCTCCCAACTCATTTTAGAGACTCATTCAGGAGTTTGTTGGAATCAAAATTTCGCCATTTATTTTTTAAAAACATCCCTTATTAAGCTTGGTGCGAGTGAGACACAGGGACAGAGCACCAATTGGCACGCCCTATATGGTGGATTTCCCCCATTGGCGCGAGGGTTGAACTAGCTAGTTGCGCCAATGCAAAAATATTTGTTTTTAGGGTTTTTCAGAGGAAACTTTCTTCAGGGGAATGCTTGTCCTTGTGAAAGGGGATGCCATGAAAGTGGTTTCAGGTCATGTCACTGTTCACAAGTCACAGGAATAGCCCTCCAATGTGCGGGATGAGGGATTGCAGGGATGATGACAAAATATTGTGTAACAATATCATTTACCTTGATATTCAATTATTGTAAGTCCTCAATGTGCTCCACCATTGAACCATTTTGTTTGAGATTTATCAATTGGCTAAAGAAGGTGTTGCTTTTTGCATCCTCATAATGACTATCATTTCCTCCTTAAAAATTGACCAAGTGACAAGTGGTATATGAGAACAAAGCCATCTATACCATACAAATTGATTGGGTTCTAAATATAAAGTTGCAATGCGTACATTTTGTGTGTATTGCACATCAATGTGCGCCACCATTGAACCATTTTGTTTGAGATTTATCAATTGGCTAAAGAAGGTGTTGCTTTTTGTATCCTCATAATGTTTAATCATTTCCTCCATTAAAATTGACCAAGTGACAAGTATTTTACGAGAACAAAGCCATCAATACCATACAAACTGATTGGGTTCTAAATATAAAGTTGCAATGCATACATTTTGTGTGTGTTGCACATTATGAAGGTCAAAATATTGCTCCATTTGTAGTATCCATGCTACTAGATCCTTGTCATCAAAATTCCTCATATCGATATTTGGAATATGGTGGGACTACAATCCAATGTTACAGTCTATGAAATCACGATTAACATGTTTTTTATTCTCATCACGAGTTTCATCTAATACCTTTTCTTCATTAGGAAGCATTTCTAGTAGCAACTTTGTCAAACTTTCCTTCAAATCTTCCATATCTAATTTTAAACCATTCTTCAAATCTTCCATGTTTCCTTTCATTTTTTATTTTATACCATCCATCTTAGTTTCCATACCATTCTTCAAACCATCTATCTTAGCTTCCATTTCATTTTTTGTTACTCTTTGCGAGAGCGAAATTTGTTGCACTTGGTCTCGTAATTTAGATATATCATGTTGCATTTATTTCTCTTGATGCATCATAGTAGAAGTTTCCGAGGACTTAATGGGTGTAGAATTATTTTTTGGAGGCAGCTTAGAACCAAATACTGATATATATGCTCCAATATTCCCTTTGAATTGACACTTCAAATTAAATTTTCAAACAAGATTTATGAAAAATTTAAAAAAATACACATGTTATCGTTTCATGTCCTCAAATTGTTGCCCCTCGCTTATGCCTACATATTCTTTGGCTCGATAAATCCCTTTAGCTCCTTCTTCACCCATATCCATCCTCGAAATGAAAAGGGGGACACTTTGGGATGTGTTGGTTTTCTAGTTAGATTGTCCTCGATAAAGTTTGGTGGGCATATGCGGGGCAAGAGATCCTTTATGAATAGGGAGAAACATAAATCCAACCAGGATATGGTATCTGAGAAGCATGAATCAATTGTTGGGGATCTTAGAGAATTTCAAGCCCCTGATTATATGTCCTTACTAGTTTTCTCTCCTTCAATTGTAGGGGTCTAGTGAGTCCGTCCAAAAAATGGCTCTGTGAAGATTGGTGAATTCAACTAAGCTAGATGTTATTTTTCTTCAAGAGACATTGGGGGAAGGGAATTCAGTTAAGGTGGTTTTGGAATCTTTATTTCTTGGTTGGTGGTTTGTTTCTTCATATGTTAAATTAAGATCGACCAGCTGGGGGGATGTCGTTCATCTACATTAATACAAAATCTATGAAATTGTTAGGCTCTTGGGGGGCATATTTGATTTTGGGAGTTGCTTTTATTCTATTGATATGGGAAAGGAAACCAAGGTGATAAACACCTATGGCCATTTTCAGGATATGATTATGATTTGGGATGGGTTGATGAGAATATTTTATATGATAGATGACAATCTTGTAGGGGAGATTTGAATTTTTTGCTGGGGGCCTCGGAAATTTGGGGTCCTCATGCACATTGGATTAATAGGTTGTGTATTTTAGACAATTATTCGAGGGACATAATCTATGTGATATGGGTTTGGTAAAAAAATATCCAACATGGAAAAATCAACATTTAGGTGAAGAAAAGGTGGCAATAAGGATTGATTGATTTCTATGGAAGAATATCTGATGGAAATTATTCCTATTTTCCGTCAATGGATAAGAGTTCGAAGTGAATCTGAAAATCACACTATTTTCTTTGAACTTAGATGGTATCAAAATAAACCTAATAGTCCCTTCAAATTTAATTCTTCCTAGTAAAAAAAATAATTCTTTCGTGAATTGGTTTTCGAGAATTGGAATCCCAATAATCCTGACGAGGGGGAAACAAGTGCTAAAAAATTTGTAGTGAATTATAAAAGGGTCAAAAAATATATTGTTCTATGGCCCTCACAAAAGAGGAAGAGGGATGAATAAACTGCCAAAGTTATGAAGGATGAATTATATTTTTTGGAGGATTTTGAGGGGGGGGGGTACTTATCATAGGAAGCTAAACAAAGATTTTTCTATCTTAAAAAGGAAAAAATGGGAATTATGGGTAAAAGAGAGGAGTCATGGAGACAAAAATTCATGCCATCTAATGTCAACGTGGTGATGAAAATATAAAAGTCTTCTAGAATTTTGCAAAGGGTTGAAAGTTATATATGGGATATGGAAAATCTAGAAGGGGGGAGGGTTTCTTCATCTAAGAATTTATCTAGGGTTGGAATGGACCATTTTAGTAATATTTTCAAGGCCCCTTAGGTAGTGACCATTGCATAGATATTTAGATGGCCCAAGCTTTCCCTTTCTTTGTTAATCAGGAGGATAATGAGGACTTGATGGAGCCTATATCGGAATCTGAGTTGCTAAATGTTTTTCATAGCTTCCATAAAAACAAAATTCCAAGTCCAAATGACCAGTCCATGGAGTTTTTCTATGGGTTCTTTGACATCATGAGCAATGACCTTGTTGGGTAATTTAATTGATGGTTAAATTAATTCATTAATTTTCAACCAAAGTTCATGTACTTGTAAAGTGCATGTGCACAATATATGCTAGGAGTTCTATTTTTTATTTTAAGAGATGAAATTGAGATAAAATGTAAATGTAACTAGATTAGCTCATGTCATTCCTATGCACATGTTCTTTCCATCAAAAATACTCTTTTGAAAGAAAATTAAACTGCAAGGAGAAATCAATTAAAAATTCTAGCTATCAAACGAAATTAAAACTTAATTTACTGTGACAAGAATTAAAAATGATTCTATTTGAATCGAATTCAGAAAATTATTTTATTTGAATTGAATTGAGAAAATTATTTTAGTGAAGAGGATTGAAATCTAATTCTACTTGCAACAACTTGAAAGCTAATTTAAATACTCTTGGAAATCAATATCTCTATTATGTTCAACATAAGAGGAAATCTTAATCTAAATGCTCCAGATAATTGACAATCTAAAATATAAATTTCAAGGTTACTAATGTGCATAGTTATGATTAAAATCGATATGTCCATTACTCATGAAATGAAAAAAAAAATAACTGAAATGAGAAAACTATGAAAGGGAAACAGTTTTGTCTTTTATGAGTGCTCAACCTATTTAAACTAATGAATGTTAAATCACAACAAGGATGATATCATTTAACAAAATACCATTGAACACATCTAAATAATGGTAACGAGAAAGAGACTATTCATGAAGTAAATCAACAACTAACATAACCAAATGCTAATCAAACTCACAAATATTCACGGGGGCCTCTTGCTGAGCACAAAGATGAAATTGATTTTCAAAATTTTCACCCACACATTGATCACCAAAGGAACAAAGTATCTTCTATTAAATCTCAAAGTCTTCAATAGAAAATAATTACAAACTCAAAAGAGAATAATGATGTACAATGCTACGCTCCAAGAAATTTTATAGTATTCTGTTGAATAACAATCTTAAGAATTATAAGCCAAGAAGCAATTTTTCACTTTGACAACTAAGAGATTAAATTGAACTCATAACCATTCTTCTCATGGTTTGTTATGGGAAGGGAAAATCATGAGAATATTTAGATTTGACACATCATAGCCCTTGATTCCAAATTCTTCTTGTCCATTTCCACGCTCACTTGATGGTGCCACGATCCTCCTTCAAATTCTACACACATTTAGAGTTTTATAACTAGATTTGACTTATGGTTTGACCATTACATCTCTCGAATCGGGTGAGTTTCCAGATTGGTGTGATAGGTGGATGTCCATATGTTGAACATTTTCCATCTACATATCACGACTCCTCTCCAACCTAAATCCAATTGAGAATCCACCAAGCCTCTTCAAAAGCCCGAGTAGAAAGGGAGGATCATTTATTTAGAATATTTGAAATATGTGGTTGTTTGGCTTCCAAATCCGGGGCATACCCATGGGAGGTAGAACCTTTACATATGCACAATAGAGTTGTACTGGCATATAGAGAATTTAAATAGAAAAACTCTTTCAGAAAGGAATGAAGCCAAGTGATATTTGTCTCACTAGAAGGACCACATATTGAAGCACTATTAACTAAAGGAGAGGGACGAACCTCCCCTGGTACTCTTGCTGCACCCATAGATGTCTTAATCTCAACTTGATGGATTTCATGATTTTAGTTTTAATCATAGTTGCTCATTTTTTAGATCTTATATGTTATATGTCATTAGATCTCTATTTAAGCGAGAGGGGTGAATTAGTTTAATACATTCCTGACCTTTTAAACTTTTCATTAAACTTATTTACACCTTCATTTCAAACTCTATTTGATGTGAGAGTAATTTTAGAATGTAATCAGAAAGTATTAGTTTAATAGAGCAGTAGACTTAATATGAGAGCAGCAGGTATTAAGCAAATGATACATATCAGATCAATACATAAATATCATGCATAGAGACACCAGATATAAGTGGAAACCCATAAAGGGAGAAAACCACATCTTATTATTGTTGTGATGCAAAGGCTAGCTCCAACTCCCTCTCACCACTGTTTTTCTGCAGGCACCAACCTACAGGAGGCTCCTACCTCAATTCTGCAAGCTACAACTTGCAAGGAAGCACCAACTCCCTTCAGTTTTCTGCAGGCACCAACCTACAGGAGGCTCCAACCTCGGTCAGCTACAACTGACAGCTATCAGGCTGCAACTTGATAGGGAAGCTCCAACTTCCTCATTTTCTAAAACTGAATGTTTGCTGATTTACCTCAGATATCAGCTCTGTTCTGTAGCTTCTCTTAATCTTCTCTGCCTTCTATATTCTGCATTCTCTCTATATATGCTCTCTCCCTTGCTCTCAAAAACTCACTCTGCATATCAAGATGATATTATTTATATATTTCCTCACATGACTGTTTGTATTCTGCTTGGAATTCGAAATGGAAAGTCATGTCTCTTTGCCTTCTGCCTTCTCACTCCTTTTATCAGCTTACTCAGAAATTATAACTGTAGGTGTCAATTTTAACATTACAGTGGGAGTTTGTTTTCTCTCGGAGACTTGCCCATGCATCACAAACAATAAAAACAATTAAAACATTTACATTCGAATTACAATATGAATTCCATCTCACTTATTTTGTCTCTTGGTTTGCTGCACATTTGTCTTTTCTGTGATTGTGTTTTGACTCTTTTCTGCTCTGTATGCTTTTCTGTCCTCTGCTGTAGTGTATTTGCTGCATACGTGTAACAGTGCTTTTATATCAGTGCCTCTTAGAAAAATGCGTGACTGCTGACTTGCAGCAAGTGTCTTGTTGATGTGGAACATTTCGCAAATGGAACGGACATATATCACAGTCATTGTATATTTATAATCGCCCTCTCATTAGGCCGAGGCCCGTGGGTTCACAGCCCATGTGACATATTTTAATACAACTGCAATCGTGTTTTATATATCTAACAACAATCCTTTTATATATAAGCAATCGCCCTCCACCTTAAGCCTTTGGTCTTATATTACAATCCAATAAGTCGAATCACAACCACTAATACATGAAAGGGTCGGGCCCCACATCTCCGTCGGCGGATCAGTGGTGTCAAACGAAAACTTGCGATTGCGATTGATCAAACGGACGCGATGACCACATAAAACATGGCTCATATCGCAATCGGGTCCGAACTTTGAACACATGCAATCGGGACGCATTATAGAAAAGTTCCGATTGCGATCAGAACACGGATGTGATTTGCACAAATTAACTCCCGCATATAACAGGATCGGGTCCGCCACTTCAATCGCAACATATTACAAAGTCGTGCGATCAATCGGAGAGTTCCGATTGCGATTGAGATTCCGGACGCGATTGAACCAATTAATTCCATCGTATAGTCGCCATCGGGTCCGCCACTTGATCGGAGCATATTACAAAAAACTTGTGATCAATCGGAAAGTTCCGATTGCGATTGGGAACTCGGATGCGATTAGCTCATAAACTGTGGCATATAACTCGATCGGGTCCGGCCTTTGATCGGAGCATATAACAAAAGACTTGCGATCAATCGGAAAGTTCCGATTGCGATTGGAAACTCGGATGCGATTGGCTCATAAACTGTGGCATATAACTCGATCGGGTCCGGCATTCGATCGGAGCATATAACAAAAGACTTGCGATCAATCAGAAAGTTCCGATTGCGATTGGGAACTCGGATGCGATTGGCTCATAAACTGTGGCATATAACTCGATCGGGTCCGGCCTTCGATCGGAGCATATAACAAAAGACTTGCGATCAATCGGAAAGTTCCGATTGCGATTGGGGAGAGGTCCCACCATCTAAAACTTCGTTTTGTGCGCTCCATAATATAACGGACATATATGTATACTTTGCCAAAGGGTTAAGCAATTCCTGGAATATGGTTTATATATTATATGTGCTCCGCCGGTTGGAGAGTGCGATTCCCGGAATATGGTTCTGTATTATATGTTTAACGCCCGGCTGGAGTCTGCGATTCCTGGAATAAGATTCGTGTTATATTATATGTATAATGCTCGCTGGACTGTGCGATTCCCGGAATTTTGTAACTGCTCTCTGCCTCTGTCTCTGCTTCTGTCACTCTACCTCTGTCTCACTGTGCTTCTATGACTGTTACATTTTGATTGTCTTCTTGCTGCCTCTATTGCTTTCGCTGTGCCTCTTTTTCCTTCCTTTGCTTTAGCGCTGCCTCTTTTGCCTGAGTGCTGCCGCCTTTGCCATCAATGACAATATTTCCAACAGTCTCCCCCTTTGGCATTGATGGCAATCCACTTTCTCTGTTTGCTTTCTCTTTCTCTTGTTGCTTGCTCTTCCTCCTGCTATTTGTTCTTCCTCCCCCTTTGACATCAATGGCAAAGGATGACTCCTCATCCCTCCGTATGGGTTCTGTCATTGTATTTCCTTTCTATGAGTTACGTTTAGGTACTCTTTTGCTGAAATTGGACTATGCTGTGTTTCATTTGTAGTGCCTGTAATATGTGCTAGATTGCAGACAGAGATGATGCATTTTACGATTGAAAGTTCTTGTTGCTTCTGAATGCTGATAATATTGATAATGTTGATCCTATGGACTTGTTTTATGCTTATCTTGCTGGCTGTTCTCCCCCTGGAATGATATCTTCGTTTTGTTCTCCCCCTGAGACTGTACTTTCTCTTCATATTAGAGAATAGTATCTACAGATACTACCCCTAGATTGTCTCTCAAGTATTCGAATGGTTCTCTGGCAAGTGGTTTGGTAAATATATCTGCTATCTGTTCTTTCGTTGATACATAGTCCAGTTTAACTATCTTCTGAGCCACTTGTTCTCAGAGAAAATGATACTTGATTGGTATATGTTTAGTTTTTGAATGAAGCACAGGATTTTTAGATATACTTATAGCACTTGTATTATCACATTTGATTGAGATAGGTTCATTAATTCTTACCTTCATGTCTTGAAGAGTTTGCTTCATCCACATGACTTGTGTACAACATCCTGCTGCTGCTATATATTCTGCTTCAGCTGTAGACAGAGATATGGATGTTTGTTTCTTGCTTAGCCATGCCACCAAACTTTCTCCTAGATAGAATGCACCTCCACTTGTACTCTTCCTGTCATCCACACAGCTGGCCCAATCTGCATCTGTGTACGCTGTTAAGGTGAAGCTCTTGCCTTTAGGATACCAAAGCCCATATTGTGTTGTTCCTTGTAGATATCTGAGTATTCTTTTTACTTCCAAAATATGGTTTTGTTTAGGTGCTACTTGATATCTTGCCACTAGTCCTACTGCTAGCGTGATGTCTGGTCTTGAAGCTGTCAGGTACAGCAGGCTTCCTATCATGGATCTGTAGAGTTTTTGATCTACATCTGCAGACCTATCATCAGCACACAGCTTGCATCCCGTGATCATGGGGGTTGTCATTGGTTTGCAGTCCTCCATTTTGAATTTTTTCAGCATTTCTTTTAAGTATTTTTCTTGAGAAATGAATGTGCCTGTGTTCTTTTGCTGAATTTGCAGTCCCAAGTAGAAACTGAGTTCTCCAATCATATACATTTCAAACTATGTTTTCATCTCATCAGCAAACCCTTTTGCTAGTTCATCTTTGTTGCTTCCAAACATAATGTCATCAACATATACAACAACAATTAGGAGTTCATTTTCATGTGCTTTTATGTATAGATTGTTGTCTACTCCACCTCTCTTAAAACCCTGTTTTTGCAAATATTTGTCCAGTCTTGAGTACCAAGCACGAGGAGCCTGTTTCAGTCCATATAGGGCCTTCTTTAGTTTGCACACATAGTCTTCTTTGTCTGTCAATGAGAAGCCTTCTGGTTGTTCCATATACACTTCTTCTTCTAGATCTCCATTAAGAAAAGCAGACTTTACATCCATTTGATATACCTTGAAGTCTTGGTAGCATGCAAATGCCAGGAACATTCTGATAGCCTCCATTCTGGCTACAGGGGCAAATGTTTCATCATAGTTAAGTCCTTCAATTTGTGAGTATCCTTTGCAGACCAGCCTGGCTTTATTCCTGATTACTTGTCCTTGCTCATTCATTTTGTTTTTGAATACCCATTTTGAACCAATGATATTTTTCTCAATAGGTCTAGGAACTAGTTCCCAGGTATTGTTCTTCTCAATTTGGTCCAATTCTTCATTCATTGCTTTTACCCAATACTTATCCTTGTTGGCTTCTTCAAACTTCTTTGGCTCTATTTGTGATAACATGGCTATGTATACTTCTTCTGTTTGTTCTGTTAGCTGCCTTCTTGTCTGGACTCCTGCTTTCTTGTCTCCTATGATATGATCTTCAGGATGATTCTTCTGAGTGTATCTTGAGGGGGTTTTTGAGCTCAGCTCTGCATCTTCTATTGTCTTGCTAGTTTCTTCATCATTCCGGTCTTCTTCTTCATGATTAACTGATGGACTGCAGTAATCTGTATTTCTTGTATTGTTTGGAAATTCTTCATCAAATCTCACATCAATACTTTCAACTATTTTCCGCAGAGTCTTGTTGTAGCATCTGTATCCTTTACTTTTGGAAGCATATCCTAGAAAAATTCCTTCATCTGCTCTTGCATCAAATTTCCCAAGGTTTTCATCATTATTCTTCATGTAACACTTGCTACCAAAGACTCTGAAATGTTTTATTGAAGCTGGCTTTCCATGCCATAGTTCATATGGAGTCTTGTCACTGCTTGGCCTTAAGTGAGCTTTATTAAGGATATGTACTGCTGTGTGCACTGCTTCTGCCCAGAAAGTTTGAGCAATATCATTCTCTTGCATCATGGCTCTGGCAATTTGTTGAACAGATCTGTTTTGTCTTTCTGCTACTCCATTTTGCTGAGGTGTTCCTGCAATAGTGAATTGTTGTTTTATGCCATGTTCATTACATAGGTCAGCAAAGTCATAATCTTTAAATTCTCCTCCTCTGTCTGATCTGATACATTTTAGTTTGCATCCTGTTTGATTTTCAGCTAATGCCTTGAATATCTTAAATTTGTCCAGTGCTTCTGATTTATTCTTGAGAAACGCAACCCATGTCATTCTGGAGAAATCATCTATTATCAGCATAAAGTAGTACTCTCCACTTGGTGTTTTAGTTCTTGCAGGTCCACACAGATCCATGTGCACAAGTTGCAGTGGTCTTCTTGTTGATAACTCTTCTTTAGATTTAAAGGATGTGCGAGTTTGTTTCCCAAATTGACAAGATTTGCATATAGTACTTGAAGGCCTCTTTATTTCTGGCATATCTCTGACAGCTTTCTTCTTGCTTAGTCTGATGATATGGTAAAAGCTGAGATGTCCCAATCTCCTATGCCACAACCATGACTCCTCAAGTTTGCTAAGATGGCAGGCTTCATCTTCCTCTTTCACTATGTATACATTGTTCTCTGTTCGAACACCTTTGAGCAGAGTCTTTCCTGTTGTGCTTGACCTGACTACACAATCTTGTGCTCTAAAAAGAACTTCATAGCCTTTGTCACACATCTGACTGACACTCAGTAAATTTGCTTTCAGTCCATCCACAAATAGTACCTCTTGGGCTTTTCCTCTGCCATTGTCTATGCTGACTGAGCCTTTTCCCTTGATCTTTTCTGATTTATCATTACCAAAAATAACATTGCCAGATTTCTTTTCATCAAGAGTTATAAACTTGCTTCTGTCTCCAGTCATGTGTTTGGAGCAGCCACTGTCCAAGTACCACTGGCTTTTTAGATCTTGAGCAGTTAGAGCCAGGTCACATTTATTCACTTTTTTTATCCACTGGAGGCCCCCTTTTGTTTGGTATCTTTGGTGAGGTGATGAATTATATCCCTTTAGAGAACACTTGGAAGATATATGCCCAATTTGATTGCGTATACAACATTTGATTATAGTTTTTGCAGAATTGTGAGCATGAACAAAATTTCTTTGACTCATAAACCTCCTTGAGGTATTGAACATCAGTCTTTGTCCATACTTTCTACATTCAATAATTTTATGGCCAAATTCCTTACAATGAAAACAATAACCATAGAAATTATTTGCATACCTGATGTAAGATTGTTTTCTCCATTTGTTTGTTTGAGATAGCCTCTTCACTGTTTGCATCTTTTGCAGGTATGAATTACTCTTCTTTGCATAACAATATGCAGCAGTGTGTCCAGGCTTGTGGCATACATAGCAGGTGGCATTCTTCATAGGAGGGAAGAATTTCCTCTGATGACTTCCAAATTTGATATACTTAGGGGCATATGATTCTTTTTCTGCCATCTTAGTATTCATTATATTCCTTGTTACTAGAGATTTCTTCTGATCTTTGTCATTCTTATTACATGTTTCTTCTTTTATAGGAATGGTCTGGGATTCTTCATCAGTTTTCATTGCTTTTACAAAAATTATATTTTTGTCTTCCTTTTCTTTGCCTTTACTCGATTCTCCTTCATAGCCTATTTTTATCACTGGGGATCTTTGAGCAACCATGATATCATTCAACTTGCTAGAGCTTGTTGGTAGAGAAGAGTTTATAACCACTGTCCTTTGAGCATTTTCTAGTTTCTTTCTGAGACCTACCACTTCTTCCTCCAACTTCTCTTGTTCTTGGGTTTTATCCTTGATTTGCTGAAGTAACATATCTTCTATCTTCTTGGCTTCTTCAAGCCTTACCTTCAGCAACATGAGGACTTCTGAATTTTTTTCTTCTTTCACACATTTGAGGAGAATATCTTTTTGTTTTCTGCATTTTAGTTTGAGTCTCTCAATCTCCTCCAGAGCACTTCTTAGCTCCCCCTCGAGGTCGACTTCCCCTTCTTCTTCTTCATCTTCTAGTAGGAGTCCCTCAAGATCTTCTATGGCCATCAATAAAAAATCTAAGGTTCCTTCTTCACTTGAGGGTTCATCTGAATCTTCAGATGTACTGCTGTCTTGTTTAGCATAGAAAGATTTTCTGTTGAACTTCTTTCCCTTCTGCCAGTTCTTTGATTTATTCTTTTCTGACTCTTGAGCCTGATTCCTTGCTTTCTTGTGAGGACACTTAGTAGCATAGTGTCCAACTCTTCCACAATTAAAGCACTTGAAAGGAAGTTTACCTTTGTATTTACCTGAACCTCTATCCAGTTTCTTGACAAATTTTGCTTCTTCTTCATCTGAGCAAGAGCATATTTCTTCCTCTTCTTCTTTCTTCTTTTCTGTTTTAAAGGCTGCTTCCCTCGAACTTGGTTTCTTCTGTGGGAGCCTCATTTCATAGGCTGTTAGATTTCCAAGTAGCTGGTTCATGGTCAAAGTCTCCCAATCTGTTGTCTCTTCTATTGCAGACACCTTGGGATTAAATCTGGATGGGAGTGATCTTAGAATCTTTTGCACAACTATACTTTCTGGTATGGTTTCTCCAAGAGCTTTCATATTGTTAACAATTTCTGCAACTTTTAAGAAGAAGCTGCCAACATCTTCATCATCATTCATTTTTAGGTTTTCAAACTGGGCTCTATATACTTGAAGTTTGGCAGTTTTTACTTTCTGGTCTCCCTCATGTATGTCTTCAAGAGTATCCCATATTTTCTTGGCAGTGTCTTTGTGCATTACTTTAATAAACTCTACTTCACATAATCCATTCAGGATGGCATTCATGGCTTTTGCATTAGCCACAAAATCTTGTTTTGCGTCCTTTTCTGAGTCAGTTGCCTTCGGGGCATATCCTAATTCCACAGCAGCCTAGACTTCTATTCCTAGAGACATTATGTATGTCTTCATTCTGATTTTCCAGAAAGCATATTTTTCACCAGTGAAGAAAGGGGCTTTATTGGTTGAGCATCCTTCTTTACTAGCCATCTTGGGAACCTAGGATCTCCTTTTAGTTGTTAGACTTGTACAAAGGAACCTGCTCTGATACCAATTGTTGAATCTCTAATTAAACTGAGAGGGGGGGGGGGGGTGAATCAGTTTAATACATTCCTAATCTTTTAAACTTTTCATTAAACTTATTTACACCTTCATTTCAAACTCTATTTGATGTGAGGGTAATTTTAGAATGTAATCAGAAAGTATTAGTTTAATAGAGCAGTAGACTTAATATGAGAGCAGCAGGTATTAAGCAAATAATACATATCAGATCAATACATAAATATCATGCACAGAGACGCCAGATATAAGTGGAAACCCATAAAGGGAGAAAACCACATCTTATTATTGTTGTGATGCAAAGGCAAGCTCCAACTCCCTCTCACCACTGTTTTCTGCAGGCACCAACCTACAGGAGGCTCCTACCTCAATTCTGCAAGCTACAACTTGCAAGGAAGCACCAACTCCCTTCAGTTTTCTGCAGGCACCAACCTACAGGAGGCTCCAACCTCAGTCAGCTACAACTGACAGCTATCAAGCTACAACTTGATAGGGAAGCTCCAACTTCTTCATTTTCTAAAACTGAATGTTTGCTCATTTATCTCAGATATCAGCTCTGTTCTATAGCTTCTCTTAACCTTCTCTGCCCTCTATATTCTGCATTCTCTCTATATATGCTCTCTCCCTTGCTCTAAAAAAAAAACGCACTCTGCATATCAAGATGATATTATTTATAGATTTCCTCACATGACTGTTTGTATTCTGCTTGGAATTCGAAATGGAAAGTCATGTCTCTTTGCCTTCTACCTTCTCACTCCTTTTATCAGCTTACTCAGAAATTATAACTGTAGGTGTCAATTTTAACATTACAGTGGGAGTTTGTTTTCTCTCGGAGACTTGCCAATGCATCACAAACAATAAAAACAATTAAAACATTTACATTCAAATTACAATATGAATTCCAGCTCACTTATTTTGTCTCTTGGTTTGCTACGCATTTGTCTTTTCTCTGACTATGTTTTGACTCTTTTCTGCTCTGTATGCTTTTCTGTCCTCTGCTGTAGTGTATTTGCTACATACGTGTAACAGTGCTTTTATATCAATGCCTCTTAGAAAAATGCGTGGCTGCTGACTTGCAGCAAGTGTCTTGTTGATGTGGAACATTCCGCAAATGGAACGGACATATATCACAGTCATTGTATATTTATAATCGCCCTCTCATTAGGCCGAGGCCCGTGGGTTCACAGCCCATGTGACATATTTTAATACAACTGCAACCGTGTTTTATATATCTAACAACAATATTTTTATATATAAGCAATTTCCCTCCACCTTAAGCCTTTGGTCTTATATTACAATCCAATAAGTCGAATCACAACCACTAATACATGAAAGGGTCGGGCCCCACATCTCCGTCGGCGGATCGGTGGTGTCAAACGAAAACTTGCGATTGCGATTGATCAAACAGACGTGATGACCACATAAAACATGGCTCATATCGCAATCGAGTCCGAACTTTGAACACATGCAATCGGGACGCATTATAGAAAAGTTCCGATTGCGATCAGAACACGGATGCGATTTGCACAAATTAACTCCCGCATATAACAGGATCAGGTCCGCCACTTCAATCGCAACATATTACAAAGTCGTGCGATCAATCGGAGAGTTCCGATTGCGATTGAGATTCCGGACGCGATTGAACCAATTAATTCCATCGTATAATCGCCATCGAGTCCGCCACTTGATCGGAGCATATTACAAAAGACTTGCGATCAATCGGAAAGTTCCGATTGCGATTGGGAACTCGGATGCGATTAGCTCATAAACTGTGGCATATAACTCGATCGGGTCCGGCCTTTGATCGGAGCATATAACAAAAGACTTGCGATCAATCGGAAAGTTCCGATTGAGATTGAGAACTCGGATGCGATTGGCTCATAAACTATGGCATATAACTCGATCGGGTTCGGCCTTCGATCGGAGCATATAACAAAATACTTGCGATCAATCGGAAAGTTCCAATTGCGATTGGGAACTCGGATGCGATTGGCTCATAAACTGTGGCATATAACTCGATCGGGTCCGGCCTTCGATCGGAGCATATAACAAAAGACTTGCGATCAATCGGAAAGTTCCGATTGCGATTGGGGAGAGGTCCCACCATCTAGAACTTCGTTTTGTGCGCTCCATAATATAACGGACATATATGTATACTTTGCCAAAGGGTTAAGCGATTCCCGGAATATGGTTTATATATTATATGTGCTCCGCCGGTTGGAGAGTGTGATTCCCGGAATATGGTTTTGTATTATATGTGTAATGCCCAGCTGGAGTCTGCGATTCCCGGAATAAGATTTGTGTTATATTATATGTATAATGCCATTTGGGTGTACGATTCCGAATTTTATGCTTGCTCTTTGCCTATCTGCCAGCCTGTCACTACGCATAAATACTCACTTTGTGCTTCTATGGTATTACATTTCCATTTGTCTTGTGTGCCTCCATGCTTTAAACATGCCTCTTTGCCTTCCCCTTTGCTTGCTGCTTCACCTTTTTACTGAAGTGCTGCCGCCTTTGCCATCAATGACAATATTTCCAACAATCTTATTATGTTTTATGTATCTCTATTTAAAAAATAGTATAAAAATTGCATAATGGTTGTAAAATTTTGGACAAAAACTTTATACTTTCACTACCAATTTGGTTTCCCTAGTGGAAAAATGAGACAAAAGAGCTCTTCGTATGGTTGTACATGATATAATTCCCTGACTTAGTAATAGAATATCAAGCTTACAAAAAAAACTTTATAACTCTTAATTTTATGGATATTTGTTATAATTTAAATGTTATATAAATCGATATTTTTTTTCTTTTAATTTAAAATAATAAAAAGAAGTCCACAGGGCATAGAATAGACGGTGATAGGGTGAAATGTTAAGGAAATACGTGATGTGAAGGTCATCGGTTCGAAAATGTATGGGCAAAAATCCAACCATGTCAAGTGTCGGCGTGGCTCAGGCCATGTGTGATACACAAGTGATTTTGACGACTTAGATGTCCCTGGGTCATGATTTCTCAAGCCAAAGGTTAAGTGTGTAGTTATCTCAGGACTCACACAACTTAGCAAACAAAAGAAAAATAAAAAGAAAATTTGGTATTTTTAAATAAAAAATTATTTTATAATAATAATAATTGTTATTATTATTTTATATCTAGAGAAATCGACAATTGGCTAGACTCGTACTCACGTGAAATGAGGTAGATTCTAACCGCTATCACTGTAACTTTTAGGTGCCTATCCCCTTCCACACGCACAGGTGAATCACATAAATTTGAACTTAAAAACTCCTCCCACATAACACTTTATTTTCACAACCATCACAAATTGAGTTGTCCCCTAAGAGATTTTTATATAAACTATTTTAAATAGATGAAATTGCAAGTATTTTATATTAATATCACATAATTAAATTAGGTTTGAAATACTTGAAAGTAGAATTAATATTATAAATAACAATTTCATGCATTTAAAAAGTAATTAATTTTTTTTTTCTAGGGGCGTAGAATAGATGATGCTTAGGTATATTGTTAAGGCACTTCGTCATATGAAGGTCATTGGTTCAAAACTCCGTGGACAAAAACTATTCATGTTAAGGGTTGGTGTGACACATACTTGGTGCAATCACCAAGTGATTTGATGACCTCTGGCTTGAGAAACTGCGACCTAGGGGCATCTAAGTTGTCAAAATCACCCATGGGATTGCACCTATCGTGGGCCATGAAAACCCTGAACATGACTGGATTTTTACTCACAAAGTTTTGAACAAATGACCTTCACATCACAGAGTGACTTAACAATACACCAATAATACACCCCATCACAATCTATTCTAAGTAGTGTGGACTATCTTTTAACTATTTAAAAACTATCCAATCGGCCATAACTGAACATTCTCACTCCACTAGCCATCTTGTATGCTTTGATAAATCCAAAATGTTTGGTCCCACCCCTTTCCATTCGAGCCGAATCACTAGGGAAGCCCTCAAAATTGAGAAGCATCCCAATAACTTTAATTACGATGACTAGTATCATTTAAGCCAATCATGGAAGCC
The DNA here is from genome assembly GCA_034641835.2 of Pinus albicaulis. NCBI lineage: Eukaryota > Viridiplantae > Streptophyta > Pinopsida > Pinales > Pinaceae > Pinus > Pinus albicaulis. Next base: position 64,004 of record JAXQQM020073745.1, read on the forward strand.
CACCGTCCCTTTTTTGTCCTCTAAACATTCTAACCTATCCTAAAATCCTGCCCCCCTCCCCCCTCGTGTGTACCTTTTCCTCTCCTTTCATCCCCCTTATCATGTCTCCTTATCATTTTCACTCTTAGGCCCCCTTTTGATATTTTCTCATTGGGATTTTCTCCTCCTTGGTTTTTAAGTTTTAAATTTTAAATTTTATTAATCCCTAATTTTAAATTTTTAGTAATCTTTTTAATTTTAATCTTTGGCTTGTCCAATAATGCAAGGCTTGGTCATTAATTAGCCCATCCCATCTCAACCCTCATCTCTTTAATTAAATAAATTTTAGTATAAACTTTCTTTAATTCAAAATCCCTCTTCCACCTGCCATTAATTTAATCCCCTATCCTCTTTCTATTTTAATTCATCAATTGAATGCCCTTCCCCTAATTCTTTATTCATCTATTACTTTTTATATATAATAATAATATATCATCCAAATAATTTAATTTTATTCTAATTTAAATTTAAATTAATTTAATTTAAAAAAAAATATTCCAATTTAAATTTAATTTAATTCCAAAATATTTTAAATTCAATAATTGATTTTCCTAATGGTCAATTAGCATTTATTAAATAATTTAATTTAATTCTAATTTAATTTAATTCCAAAAATTTTAAATACAATAATTGATTTCCCTAAGGGTTAATTACCATTTTAATAGTATAATGTGATTTTAAATTTATAATTTCTTTTTCTAAATTTGTTTAAATATTTTGACTCATTTAATACTCATAGTCCCTACTAACCTCATTTTATTCTCTCATCTTCTTGTCCTTAAAGATAGGTGAAGTGTTCACTGGAAACATTGAGCTCAACTAAAATAAATCTAATTAATCATCTTTTCCACTTTAAAAATATAAATTTTAAAAAACATTGAACTCAACTAAAATAAATCTAATTAATTATTATATTTTCATTGGTAATTAATTAACATTTAAATTTAAAATTTATTTGAAACAAAAATAATAATCTACGTAATTTAAAATAATTAAAAATAAAATTTATTATATTATAATATATTATTTTAAACCTATTGGTCTTAATATAATCAAAATTTATTTAAAAAATATATAATAATTAAAAAAAAAAAAATTAACGGAATCAAATTTAGTTAGAAATAATATTTATTACATTCTAACCGTCCAAGACTTGGTCAATATTTTCGGTTTAATATGTAAATATAAAATACTCTCACGAACTAACATTTAAAATGAAATTTTAAATGAGTTTGGCATATTTATTTTTATTTGATTCATTCGTTAAATTTATTAGATTTCACACCTTTTTTTTCATTTAAAAAAAAGTTTCTTGATGATTTTAAGAAATTTTTTAACCATACTTAACGGAAAAATCACACAATGTAACGATCACATTTATTAGACATCATTAAAAGTCAAAGATGATGTTACTGGAGATTCAATTACTAGAAGCATTTAATTCTACTCTTTAAAAAACACATAATTATAAAAAGTTTAAAAGGAATGGGCGCATACGTGGCTCCCTCGGAATGTTTCACGGAGAGACCTGGTCCACTCAACGGCCTTCTATGATACATTTCATCCCATCCCATTTCAGAGTAACTGACCGGTCCATATATTTCCATTAATTTCTTTGCCCACTTCTACTCTTTATATAAACTCACTTTACCTTTATTTTCTTCCATCTCGTTTCAACCCTCGTCTCGCCATCGAATCCAGGCGGGTTTCATTTTACTTTCATCAACCTCCTCCCACCATCGATCCATCGCTGGTTTAAAGTAGTCGCTACAGAGAATAATCCATCAATGGCTACAAATCTGGCAGGTATTTCTTATGATTTTTCTCTGTTTTCTAATTTTTTACCATGTTTTCTTAATATTAGTCTATCTATATCTCTGTTGTGTTGTGTTTGATAAGTAGGGCAAAATAAAACGGGAGGCGCCAGTCGTCGATGGAAGCCAACTGTGGAACAAAAAGGCGTACTTGAATCTCTTCACAAACAAGGCATTCATTCACCATCGTTGGAAGAGATCGGGAGGATTACCCAACATTTGCAGAAGTATGGGCAAGTTGAAGAAAAGAACGTGTTCTATTGGTTCCAGAACTCCAATGCTCGGGAGAAAGAGATACAGAGGAAGAAAAACATGGCATCCCAATTATTGCTCTCGCAACCTGAACCTGCAGGTATGTGTTTTATATATACCGTTTAAACTTTTACTTCTATTGATATCTATATCTCTGTTGTGTTGTGTTTGATAAGTAGGGCAAAATAAAACGGGAGGCGCCAGTCGTCGATGGAAGCCAACTGTGGAACAAAAAGGCGTACTTGAATCTCTTCACAAACAAGGCATTCATTCACCATCGTTGGAAGAGATCGGGAGGATTACCCAACATTTGCAGAAGTACGGCCAAGTTGAAGAAAAAAACGTGTTCTATTGGTTCCAGAACTCTAATGCTCGGGAGAAAGAGATACAGAGGAAGAAAAACATGGCAGGCCAATTATTGCTCTCACAACCTGAACCTGCAGGTATGTGTTTTATATAGCGTTTAAACTTTTACTTCTATGGTTTTCATTCTACTTCTAAATTTAATTTTAATAATTTTCAGCTTCAAAGCGGACTGCACTCTGGAGTCCTTTCATGAAAACATCTCAATCTATATCAGTACCAAGAACAGAAGTAAGTATAAATTAAGAGTTTTTCCTGTGGAGATTATTTAAGAATTTTATGAAGATATATATATTTCACATGTTTTTATATGATTCCCAGTTGAGAAATGAAGAAAGAATGGAGGATTGCTTGTTTTTCGACCATTCATGTTCGTTTTGTAATAATGCGGAGAGAATTCCATTATTGGAATTATTTCCGCTCCATCCTGATCGCGGCGGACGTGAAGAAGCAGGAGCCAATCATTAATATTCAGGGTTGTGATTGTTGGGTGACGGACTAATTCAAGAGCTAAATATTCAAAGGATGTCTGTTTTTCTCAGAGATTTTGTATAACGTTGGCTTATTTCAAATTTGCCATTGGGATATCATCTGCCATTGTAAGGCAACGTGTTTTTTTTTTAAATGTTTATATGATCACTCAACATTGTAAGTCTGCAGCTGGTTTATATCATCAGCCATTGTAAGTCATTCATGAAATATGAGTGCAACATTTTGTTAAATACTTATAGATAGAACGATGCAGCCAAGCGTGGCTTCCCATCAGATATATATCGAGATAGTTTTGAAAATATAGATGTTCTGGTCTTCCTTAAAAACGGATTATTATGGAGTTTTTGTCTTCCTTAAAGATTGATTTTCACATTTAAATGATTAAAAATGAATCCAACGAGTGTTTCAAATATGGTAGGATCCAAGCATGGAAATCAAAATGCATCTAACACTATTTAGTTATACCACATCATATCTGTTTCTTAACAACTCTAAGTTTTAGAAGATACATACATTGCTAAACCATTACTATTCTTAGAGCTATGGGATTGAATAACTAGTTTACACATGCTGCACTTTCCCACATATTATAGTAATGTTTGGAACAATAATTAAATCATAAATTAATGCATACTATTATTCTTTCTATGTCCATGATAACGGTCACTTCGATCATATACTTATTTGGATATTGCTTACTCCATTAACTTAACAGTGTATAACCATATGATTGTTTTCATGCTTTTAAAATGTTACTAATTTTCAATTAATATAAACAAGTAAGTTGAATATAAACTATAAAGAAGTTTGGAGCTTTATGGTTTTGCAACTTGTTTTGTAGTTTTTTGGTGGGTTTTGTGATCTGCGATTTTTTAGAGAGTTCTATGGTCTGAGGCAAATGTAGATTAGTCTTCTATCGAAATGCAATTATGGAAGAAATAAATGGTTTGAGAATGCAAATGTAGATTAGTCTTCTATCGAAATGCAATTATGGAAGAAATAAATGGTTTGAGAATGCAATAGTATAGAAGATGCAGTGGACTAGACTATTCAGACAACCCCAGTGACATGGGTCCTATCTTTACAGAGTAGCAACCTCAGCCAAATGGTGTGGCATTTTGGAATACAAATGGCATGGTGAGGGGAGATGACCCAGTAATGCAACAATGTTGGGATGATGTGCGTGTAGAGGTTGAGAACGAGGCACACTTGGGGTTTTCACAAGGGGCAACCCAATAGTTTTGTAGTCAACGACTTTTCAGAATTTTATTAGGGGAGATGACTTGGAGGTGATCTATGAGGGTGTCCAAAGTCATGGCCCCATCCCCACAACACAACATTTGGATTTTATCCTTTCTCATTCACTCCCGAGACTCGACCAGAAGATCCTTCGCAATTCTTGTGTGAGGTGTTCGATGAAGGTAGGGGAGAAGAAAGAGGGGTTTTAAGTGAGGTGGTGGTGACTCCAATTGATTCAAGTCTCTTATGCAACTAACTCACCAAATAGAAGAAATGATAGATCAACGACTTAAATGACATTACATAAGACCTCCTTTACATTACATAAATGAACAATTCTTGGATGATTCAAATGAAAAAACCTCCCTTCCATATATAAGAGTCTAAGTGGTCACAATATAATCAAATCCGACATAACAATAATAATGTAAGGGCACAACAATATTTATAGTGGGCTTCTATGGGGCACAATAATAACAATATGGAGACTGCATGGACACAACAATAACAATAAGGGGGTTACACTTACAATAGCAATAAGGGGATACACTAGTATTATAGGGACTTAACATGCCCCTCTCCTTCAAAAAAGTGTTGTCCTCAACGCTTGAGTAGTTTTGGATGCTTTTGTACAAAATTCTCATCTTCCCATGTGCAATCTTCAGTGGGTAATTTCTTCCACTTGAAGAGATTCTCTGAAATTATTCGATTTCATAGTTGTTAAAGTTCTTGCTTTAGTGACTGCTTCAGGTTCCAATATGATTTTTCCTTCATTGTCAAGTTTTGGTAATATTGTCCGAACTGAGAGCTTGTCACATATAACCTTCTTTAAGCATGAAACATGGAAAATTGGGTGCACTGGCGAAGATGCATGAAACTCCAATTTGTATGCCATAGTAATAATCTTTTGCAACACCTTGTAAGGACCATAGTACTTTGGTGATAACTTATTATCTTTATTAGCTTGCTCGAGGGACATTTGTTTGTATGGTTTTAGCCATAAAAATACCTAGTCGCCTACATCAAAACTTCTTTTGCTACAATGTTGATGATCCTTTAAGAGTTGGACAACTTATTGATGTTCGATGTGATCTTCGACTCCTTGAACCTTAGAATTTTCTCTTAAAGATGATGTGATGGACGGTGCATGATATCCACAAAGTGCCACAAATGGGGTCATTTTTGGTATAGTATGGAAGGAAGTGTTATACCACCATTAACCACTTGACCCATTGTGTTTGCTTATCAGATACAAATCAACGAAGATGTCCTTTCAAACATTTTTTCACTATCTCAGTTTTCTCATGAGATTGAGGATGATAAGATGAGCTATGAACTAATTGAGTACCTAGGTAAGAAAATAATTTCGTCCAAAAATTTCTAGTGAAAATGGGATCTTTGTCACATACAATAAAATTTGGTTTTCCATGTCGCTTTTGAATTGTTTCCATAGGGTAGTAGAAATGTATGAGATAATGCACAAAAGTGTGCATACTTGGTAAGTCTATCAACTGCCACCATGATGACACTCTTTCCATATAGTCTTGGGTAAACCTATGATAAAATCCATTGAAACATCCTCCCTACATTAACCTGGAATGGGTAAAGGTTATAATAGATCTGGGGTCATAATGGTCTCAATTTTATTTTTTTGGAAAACCAAAAATTCCGCCATAAACTTTTGAATATCTAATTTAAGACCATACCAAAAAAATTCCTTCTTAACCCTGTGGTAAATTTTTAAAAATCTCGAGTGCCCTCATAAAGGTGTGCAATTCCAAAAGAATCTTTTGTTTGAGTTAGGAATTGTTACAAAGATATAAGCGATCTGTGTACCATAATGAATCATTTTTCCAGCTAAATGGTGTATCATATGTACTGGGATCTTGCTGCAGCTTTTGAATGAGTGCCCATACTTCTTCGTCATTCTTCCATTCATCCCTTGCTTTGGTTATTCAATCTGGTTGGATAATAAAAATGGCACAAATAAATTCTTCCACATCCTCATCCTCTATTGAGATCCACACCAACTTTTTTCTTCCCTTTTTTGTAGATGATTTCAAAGTCATAACCCAACGTATTTGTGACCCATTTTTTTTGCTCTTCTTAAGACAACCTTTGTTCTAAAAATTATTTAACACTATCATGATCATTTTTTACCTTGAAGTGTCTTCCCATTAGGTAAGGTTGCTATTTCTTAATGCATGCAATGTTGCCAACATTTCCTTCTCATAAATAGGTTTGTGTAAATACTTTCCTTTGATTGGATGAATTTCAAAAGCATTGGGTCTTCCTTCTTGCATTAAAACAACACCAATTCCATTTCTTGAAGCATCACATTGCACAATAAAGGTTTTTGTGAAGTCTGGTGTAGCTAAGACCGATGCTTGTCACATTGCCTCTTTAAGATGTTAAAAGGCCTTAGTTGCTTCTGGAGTCCAAGAAAATGGATCTTCTTCAGTAATGTTGCTAGAAGTTCTGCTATTTTCCCATAATTTTCAACAAACTTGCAATAATACCTTGTCAAGCCAAGAAATCCTCGTAGATGTTTTACGGTTGTGGGGATTCTCCATTCCTTAATGGATTTGATTTTGTTAGGGTTTACCTTAACACCCTCATGAGATACAATATGACCCAGATAATCCATGTCCTATACTCCAAAGAAACATTTGGATGGTTTTGAATATAATTGTTGGTCTTCCAATACCTTGAGCACCCTGTCAACGTGTTGAACATGATCCTTCCAAGACTTGCTGTAGATTAGTATATCATCAAAAAATACTAACACAATTTTTCTAAGGGAGGGTTTGAAAATGGAATTCATCAAACCTTGAAATGTAGAAGGCTCATTGGTAAGGAAAAAAGGCATGACAAAAAATTCATAATGACCCTCACGAGTTCTAAATTTTGTTTTCAAAATGTCTTCAATATTCATTCTTATGTGATGATATCCTAAACAAAGATCCAACTTGGTAAAGTAAATTTCTCAATGTAATTCATCTAATAATTCATCAATGACATGAATGGGGAATTTATAATTAATAGTGAGCTTGTTGAGCTCCCTATAATCCTCACACATGCGCCATGATCCATCCTTATTTTGTACCAATACTACTGGAGCAGAGAAAGAACTCTGACTAGGTTGAATTATATCGACCTCTAGCATTTCTGCAACCATATGTTCAATTTCACTCTTTTTGGCATAGGGATATCTGTAAGGCTTGATGTTAGGAGGAAAAATTCCTAGAATCAAATGGATAGCATCATCATGATCAAGAATAAGTGGGAGGCCTTTGGGAGTTTAAAATACCTTTGAATTAATGTCCAAGACTTTTGGGAGATCTGGAGAAATAGATGATTTCAATGTTTGAACAATTAGTGAGCATAATTGTGAAATTACACCCTATTGTTCTCTCTTTAAAAGATTTTTCATGCAATTAGAGCTAATTGTGTTTCTTGGTTTCCCTGCGATACACCTTAAATCAACTTCCTTTCATCCCAAAAAAAATCAAGAAATTTTCTTGAAAATTAAAATCTATCATAACAAAAGATTGTAACCATTGGACTCCTAGTACAACATCAACACCACCCATTGGAATGTAAATCATTGGACTATTTAATACATACTATCCCATGGATAGCTTGATTTTATGGCACTTTCCAGAGCAATCCATAGTTCCTCCATTTGCAACCATCACCACTTTGGTATTGGATATAGGAAGCAATTCAATTCCTTGGCTATTGTACAATGAATAAAATTATGGGTACTACCTGAATCAATCAACACTATTACCTTTTTATTCTTGATATTTCCTTATATCTTGAGAGTTTGAGGAGTGGTAATTCCTTCCAATGCATTACAAGATATGGTCAGATTCATTTCTTCTTTCTCTGGGGTTGGTTCCTGGTGTAATCTTGTTCTTTTGATGTTTCTTGTTCCTTTTCTTCCTCCTCTTCATAATCTATCTAAAATAATTTCTTTTGAGAACACTTACCACCTTTAGTGTATTTTATATCACAACTATAACAAATTTCTTTTTCTCTTTTTATCTCCAATTTTTTTGGTGTCAACCTTGTAGGTTGTGGAAGGCTAAGAGTAGCAACACTTCCATATTTATAGTTGTGAGTGGTAGACTTCCTTGTTGCCATAATTTTGCTTTCAACTTTTCTCGCCTCCTTGAATTCCTTCTCCAATGAAGCAGGTTCCCAAAGGCGAACCTCATGTTGGATATTATCCTTTAAAGTCCCTATGAAGAAGTCAATCCTATGATCCTCTGGAATATCATTTACCATGATATTCAATTTTTGTAAGTCCTCAACATGCTCCACCATTGAACTATTTTGTTTGAGATTTATCAGTTGGATAAAGAAGTTATTGCTTTTTGTATCCTCATAATGTGCTATCATTTCCTTCGTAAAAATTGACCAAGTGACAAGTGGTTTATGAGAACAAAGCCACCAATACCATACAAACTGATTGGGTTCTAAATATAAAGTTGCAATGTGTACCTTTTGTGTGTGTTTCACATTATGAAGGTCAAAATATTGCTCCATCTGTAGTATCCATGTTACAATATCCTTGCCAAAAAAATTACTCATATATGGTGGGTCTAAAATCCAACATTAGAGTCTATGAAATCATTATTATCATGATTTTTATTCTCATCACGAGTTTCATCTAATACATTTTCTTCATTAGGAAGCATTTCTTGTAGCAACTTTGTCAAAACTTCCTTCAAATCTTCCATATATGATTTTAAACCATTATTAAAATCTTCCATGTTGCCTTTCATTTTTTATTCTATACCATCCATCTTATCTTCCATACCATTCTTCAAACCATCTATCTTAGCTTCCATTTTATTTTTTGGTACTCTTTGTGAGAGCGAATTGTTGCACTTGGTATTGTAATTTAGATATATCATGTTGCATTTATTCCTCTTCATGCATCATAGTAGAAGTGTCTGAGGACTTAATGGGTGTAGAATTATTTTTGGGAGGCATATTAGAACCAAATACTGATATGTATTCCTCAATATTCCCTTTGAATTGACACTTCAAATTTATTTTTCAAACAAGACTTATGCAAAATTTTAGAAAAATACACATGTTATGGTTTCATGTCCTCGACTTGTTTCCCCTACCTTATGCGTATATCTTCTTTGGCTTTATCAAGCCCTTTGGCTCCTTATCACCCATATCTATCCTCGAAATGAAAAGGGGGATGATTTGGTATGTGTTGGTGTTCTAGATAGAATTTCCTTGATAAAGTTTGGTGGGCGTATGCAGGGAAAGAGATCCTTTATGTCTAGGGAGAAACATAAATCCAACCAGGATGTGGTAGCTAGGAAGCATGAATCGATTGTTGGGGATCTTAGAGAATTCCAAACCCTTGATTATATTTCCTTATTATTTTTTTCTCCTTCAATTGTAGGGGTCTAGTCAGTCGGTCCAAAAAATGGCTCTGTCAATATTGGTGAATTCAACTAAGCTAGATGTTATTTTTCTTCAAGAGACATTGGGGGAAGGGAATTTGGTTAAGGTGGTTTTGGAATATTTATTTCTTGGTTGGTGGTTTGTTGCTTTAGATGTTAAAATAAGATTGACCAGGGGGTGGATGTTAGATTGACCAGGGGGTGGATGTTGTTCATCTACATTAATACAAAATCTATGAAATTGTTAGGCTCTTGGGGGGGAAATTTGATTTTGGGAGTTGAGTTTTATTCTATCGATATGGGAAGGGAAACCAAGGTAAGAAACACCTATGGCCATTGTCAGGATAGGATTATGTTTTGGGATGGGTTGATGATAATATTTTATATGATAGATGACAATATTGTAGGGGAGATTTGAATTTTTCGATGTGGGCCACATAAATTTGGGGTCCTCATGCACATTTGGATTCATAGGTTGTGTATTTTAGACAATTATTGGAGGGACATAAGCTATGTGATATGGTTTTGGTAAAAAAATAGCCAACATGGAGAAATCAACGTTTAGGTGAAGAAAAGGTGGCAATAAGGATTGATCGATTTCCATGGAAGAATATCTCATGGAAATTATTCCTCTTTTCCGTCAATGGATAAGAGTTGGAAGTGAATATGAAAATCACACTATTTTATTTGAAATTAGAGGGTATCAAAATAAACCCAATAGTCCCTTCAAATTTAATTATTCCTAATAAAAAAATGAATTCTTTCGTGAGTTGGTTTTCGAGAATTGGAATCCCTATAATCCAAACCAAGGGGAAACAAGTGCTAAAAAATTTGTAGCGAATTATAAAAGGGTGAAAAAATATATTATTCTATGGGCCTCACAAAAGAAGAAGAGGGATGAATAAACAACCAAAATTAGGAAGGATGAATTATATTGTTTGGAGGATTATGAGGGGGGGAATACTTATCATAGGAAGCTAAACAAAGAGTTTTCTATCTTAAAAATGAAAAAAGGGGAATTATGGGTAAAAGAGAGGAGACATGATGATTAGGTGGTCAGCGTAAAATATAAAAAATGAAAGTGCTAAAAATTGATTGGAAACTGAATGAAAGAGAAGAGCTCGTCGCCAGGAATCTGAAATAATTCCTTTTATCTAAAGCATAGTCAGGATGAAGAAGATAGAGCCTACTATTCGATTTCGTAAATAACTAAAAAATTTGCAAACAGTGACAAGTTGATGACATGGTAGCCCAGTCAACATACATGGAATATTCTTCATTTTTTTCCCAATGACACTGTGACAAGTGTCACAACAAGATTCGACAGTTTGGTTTGAAAGTGATTTTTTTAAAAGTTTTGGCTCCTAAAGTTGAATTCGATTTTTTTTAATATGGATAGATAGCCCAACCAAAGGCTAACATGTGATGTAGCCAGGAGTCGCCACATACCCCCTCTGCTGGACCCTTTCCGAAATATAGAATTTGAATTTCATTATATGCGAAGGTCGAATATTATATGCAATGGTCAAATTTGGATTATATCATATGGTGATAGATATATTAACATTTGCAAAGTCTGAACTAATAGATATGGCACATTATTATTTTATATGCCAAAATTCACATATATCAAAGGTTTCATATATTAAATATGTGATGGGCACATATATATTCAGCGTAAACTATGGTATGATGTATATTTATATACAGAGAAAAATATACCAAGGGTTGGGCAGAGGTCGGGGCTCGACCTCAGGACATCCCCCATATGACTCTTTGCCATTGCCAATACACCATAACTGCTGAACTTAACATCATATATATTTGACTTATATTTTTTTGCAAAAGAAATGTGTAGCGGGGGTATAGAGGGGGCTAGCCCCACGTGCCAGCCCCCTCCCTATGAGACCTAACCACAAAACCACAGGTGCAGAGATTTTTAAATATGCGGATTAAAGTTTAATAAGAGGGTTATTAGACCCTTAAACTTGTAATTAAGTGCTAATACATTTTTAATTACGGATTAGTGTAAAACGTGCTTATAGCACATAATACACACTTATCCACAGTTAATCCACCATTACCATTAATTAACTCACAATTTAACTTGGAGGAGTTTTAGGGGTGCCTCCAAAACTAGTGGGTTCTCCAAATTTGGTGCTCTTAACTGGATTCTTCTCTAGATTTGGAGGAGATTTCTTAGGAAAATTAAATGAAGCATATCTAGAGGAATTTGCGACCAATTTTGGCTCAAGAAGAGTCGTTCCTAGCAAATTATCATGTTCTAAATCCATTGGTATAGGTTGCAAAGGCAGAGGAGCAATTTTAAAAATGTTTTTGTCACTTTGAAGAAAAAAGAAGCCCAGGGTCACCAGGAGGGAATGCCATGCCTAGATCAGTTGAAGATCAAATTAGGCTCAATAAGATTCATTTTTGATAGATTTGGATATTCTGGACTCATTGAAGCATGTTTCAGGAGCTGTAGGTGAATGTAATCAACAATATTCTCACTTTTGAGCTAATACAGAGGCCCAAGCCATGGAAGCTAGACCAAGGAGATGTAGCCTAGGAGGGTTGAACTAGTTCATCAAAACTCTGTGTTGATGAATCAATTGTGATGGTTTTTTGTTCTTGTTTTTGCTACTGTTTAACATATTTATTTCATGCTTTATACTTTTGAATTCACTCATAAAACTCAGCTAATTTACCTGTTTGACAGACATAAACAACAAGGAGACCTATGTACATCAAGCATAATATCATTGAATAAATTTTAAATCTGAAGATGAAAATAGCACAAAAAAACTAACATTCATGCTCAGATCAAGTTGGTATTAGAGCAGGGGTTACTAAGGTTGTTTGCGTGATAGTTTCTTGAGTTTTGTGTAAGTAGTGTTTTAATGGTTGCAAAATTGTGATGCTAACAAGATTAAAGTTGTAAAGAGGTGAAGGGAAATTGTTGGTTGCAAGTCCTGATATTAGGACTAGAAGAAGAAGAGCTACAAGAGCACCATCTCTACCCAAATTTCCACTCATAGCTGCACTTGAAGGACCTCAAGTTTTATCTCAAGAAGCTGAGATTGAAGAGGTACAAGCACCAGAAGCTGAGCTTGAATCCATAGCCATCATGTCAGATGTTGGAGAAATTGAAGGTCATTCAGAAGAGGATGATGTCAAGAAATACTTCAATGACATAAAGAGGATGGTTAAAATTATGTTTGATGCATTTACTGTTGGGATGACAGGAGAAGGTTATAAGCCTCCACATGGAGAAGGATATTCAGATGATAAGAAGGATGAAGAAAATGATTCAAAGGGTAGTGGAGGAAATCCCCTCCATCTCCACCATATTCGTCATCCTCATCATCACCATCAGTATCATTTTCCACTTCCACCACAAAAACCACTCACACTCTCTCTAAAGCCACAAATGGAAAAACACCCTTACTAAAACTTGATGTCAAATTTGAGATTCCAATGCAAAATGGAGAGGTGAATGCAAAAATATTGGAAAATTAGATACTTCAATTGGAGGTGTATTGCAGAATTCAGAACCTTCATGAAGATGACATAAAGATTTAATTGGCTTCTTTGAGGATGGAAGGATCTTCACTTGTATGGTGGGAAGCAAGGACTCAAGAAGAGATTAAAAACTACGGTAAGATATCTATGTATTGGTCAAGTTTTGTTGCTACCATTAAAAGGGAATTCTATCCCTTAGCTTACATGCAAAAGGCCATTATAGATTGGAAAAATTTTAGACAGTTGAAAGGGAAAAGTGTGTAAGATTATACTCATGAATTTAGGAGAAGAGCTCTAATTTTGGGTATTAAATTATATTCTCAAGAAAATTTGTTAAAGTACATTGGGGGTTTGCACAATTACCTTAGGCACACTATTATCATGTTTAATACCACAAACATAGATGAGGTTTTTGTTCAAGCCACACATTTAGAAGAAAGAGGGAAACATAACATAGAAGAGAAAAGTGATAGTGAGGGTAAAGGAAAGGGAAATTTTTATGGAAGAGGAAAGAGAAATGACTCTGTCAAAAGAGAGAAGGAAAAAATCACATGTAAACACTATTTGAAGAATGACCATGATGAAGACCATTGTTGGAAAATTCATCCATAGTTGAAGCCAAACAAACTAAAAACCAAAGAAAAGGAGAAAACTATTGCTATAGTTGAACATTACTTAGGTTCAAGTTCAGGAGATGAGACAAAGATTACAACCATGGGTTCGAAAGGTAAGAATATAGCAAGAACTAGTTCTAGAGAATGGACATTTCCATAGTCATAAACATAATGTTGAGAAATTTTGGAGAACTGCGTAGATTTCTCGTTGAGCCCGAAGTTCTCAACATTAAGAACTAGTGCTTTAAATTGTTCCAATGTCACTCAAGATTAATATACAAGAATATAATTTTTCCATGTTAGAGTTATCTCTAAACATAACAATATTGATACATTTTTTGATAGTGGGTCACAAGCTAACTTGATTTCCGAAGACTTGGTTAAGCAGCTAGACCTTGAAATTGACCTTATCCTTTAGGGTGGATATGCAAGAATGAAAACTTGCAGGTTACATGGAAGTGCATACTAAGATTCACCATTAATTCAAACTTTCTCGATGAAGTTGAACTTGATGTGGAGCCGCTTGAGATATCAGGTATTGTATTGGGAAGTCCTTGTATGTATGATAGGAAAGCAATATTTCATCACCATGAGAATAAGTATCACTTGTTTAAAAATGGTATTGAGTACATAGTTAGAGCACATAAGAAGAAGACAATTTTGTCTCTTATACATGCAGGATAAATGAAGAGGATAGTGAATTGAAGTCAAAATTTGACATTGTTAACGATAAAACATAGATATGTTTTGAATCAAACCTTTGAGAAAGATGCATAGAATGAACAAGTTGATTTAATTAAGGTTTCTTATGCTTGTAATGAGATGTTTCAGGATTCTAACATGTTTCCTTTGAGAGGAGGTGAACAAGATGTAAAACATTTGCGGAAGTCAACATCAGTGTTGAGAAGTGTTGGAAACAAGATGTTGATGCAAGAGAATGCAAAGGTCAAAGAGAAAGTGACAAAGCATTTTGAAAAAGAAGGCATGGGTTCCAAAAATGATTCTTTTTTGATTTCCAAAGGGTACATGGAAATGGCGAAGATACTTGGTCAAGAGTTGACGCAAGTACAAATCAAGATCAATTAAGAATCACCATGGCGACAATGTGAAAGGTGAGATAGTTTTTAAGTTTGCTTTGATTGATGACCAGGGTAGGAACAAGATGGTTCATACAAGAAAAACTTATTTCTCTACAAATTTATGGGAATTGTAGCATGACGGTGTCAACAACAACAAGAGAGGGTCGCAAGAATCAAGGAAAATACTTACTTTTTGTGAAAATCTCCAATTGATGAAAGTGGGAAAATTTTAGTGGATAGAGACTAGAAGTGTGAGGGAATAGTACCCTCATCCACATTATCTATAATCAAATATATTTTCGGTTCCAAAAGTCTTCTAGTGGGGAGGAATGATCAGGTGATCAGTGTAAAATCTAAAAAATGAAAGTGCTCAAAATTGATTGGAAACTGAATGACAACGAAGAGCTCATTGCCAGGAATCTGACGCAATTTGTTTTGTCGAATACAGAGTCAGGATGAAGAAGATAGAGCCTGCTATTCATTTTCCTAAACAACTAAAAAATTTGCAGAACAGTGACAAGTTGATGACATGGAATCCTAGTCAACATAGAACGTATATTCTTCAGTTTTTTCCCAATGACACTGTGATAAGTGTCATAGCAGGATTCACCATTTTGGTTTAAAAGTGATTTTTTAAAATTTTTGGCTCCTAAGGTTGAATTCAAATTTTTTATATAGCCCAACCAGAGGCTGACACATGGTGCAGCCAGGTGCTGCCATGTGCCCCCTCTAGTGGACCCTATCTGAAGTCTGGAATTCGAATTTCATTATATGCTAAGGTCAAATATTATATCCAATGGTCAAATTCAGATTATATCATATGGTGGTGCATATATTAACATTTACAAAGTCCGAACTTATATATATGGCACATTATTATTTTATATGCCAAATTTCACATATATCAAAGGTTTCATATATTAAATATGTGATGGGCACATATGTATTCGACATAAAACTATAGTATAGTGTGTATTTATATGCAGAGAAAAATGTACCAAGGGTTGGGTGGAGGTTGGGGCTTGACCCCACGACCTCCCCCATACCACTCTCTGCCATTGCCAATACACCATAGTCGCCGAACTTAACATCATATGCATCCAACTTATATTCTTTTGCAAAATAAATATGCAGTGGGGGTATGGATGGGGCCATCCCCCTCCCCATGAGACCAAACCAAAAAACCATAGGCGCAGAGATTTTTAAATGTGTGGATTAAGGTTTAATAAGCGGGTTATTAGACCCTTAAACTTGTAATTAAGCGTTAACACCTTTTTAATTGTGGATTAGTGTAAAACGTGGTTATAGCACCTAATCGACACTTATCCACAGTTAATCCACCATTACCATTAATTAAATCACAATTTTA
Organism: Pinus albicaulis; assembly: GCA_034641835.2. NCBI lineage: Eukaryota > Viridiplantae > Streptophyta > Pinopsida > Pinales > Pinaceae > Pinus > Pinus albicaulis. Next base: position 80,222 of record JAXQQM020073745.1, read on the forward strand.
CTTGGTGGTGTTTTAGGGGTGCCTCTAAAACCGATGGGTTCTCCAAATTTGGAGCTCTTAACTGGAGTCTTCTTTAGATTTGGAGGAGATTTCCTAGAAAAATTAAATGAAGCATATATGGAGCAATTTTAGACCAATTTTGGCTCAGGAAGAGTCATTCCTAGAAGATTGTCATGTTCTGAATCCATTGGTAAAGGCTGTAGAGGCAGAGGAGCAATTCTAAAAGTATTTTTGTGACTTTGAAGAAAAAATAAGCTTAGGGCCACCAAGAGGGAAGACGATGCCTAGATCAACTGAAGACCAAATTAGGCTTAAGAAGAGTCATTTATGATAGATTTGGACATTATGGACTCATTGAAGCATGTTTCAGGAGTTGTAGGTGAATGTAAAAAAATGTCTTTTTTTTTTCACTTTTGAGCTAATACAGAGGCCCAAGCCATGGAAGCTGGACCAAGGAGATGTAGCCCAAGAGGGGTGAGCTCCTTCATCAAAACTCTATGTTGATGGATTAATTGTGATGGTTTTTTTTTTTTTTTTTTTTTGTTTAACATATTTATTTCATGTTTTATGCTCTTCAATTCACTCATAAAACTTAGCTAATTTACATGTTTGACACACATAAATAACAAGGAAACCTATGTACATCAAGCAATGGATCAAAAAATAAATTTTAATTCTGAAGATGAAATTATCACAACAAAACTAACATTCATGCTTAGATCACGTGGAGACAAAAATTCATGCCATCTAGCATCAAAGTGGTGACGAAAATACAAAATTCTTCTAGAATATTGTGAAATTTTGAAAGGTATATATGGGATATGGGCAATCTAGAAGGGGGGAGGGTTTCTTCATCTCAGGATTTATCCAGGGTTGGAATGAACCATTTTAGTAATATTTTCAAGGCCCCTTAGGAAGTGACCATTGCAGAGATAGTTAGATGGCCCAAGCTTTCCCTTGTTTTGTTAATCAGGATGATAATGATGTCTTGATGGAGCCTATATAAGAATCTGAGTTGCTAAATGTTTTTCATATCTTCCAAAAAAACAAAAGTCCAAGTCCAGATGACCATTCCATGGAGTTTTTGTATGGGTTCTTTGACATCATGAGCAATGACTTTGTTGGGTAATTTAATTGATGGTTAAATTACTTCATTAATTGTCAACCAAGGTTCATGTACTTGTGAAATGAATGTGCACAATATATGCTAGGAGTTCTATTTTTTATTTTAAGAGATGAAATTGAGATAAAATGTAAATGTAACTAGATACTCATGCCATTCCTACGCACATGTTCTTTCCATAAAAAAATACTCTTTTGAAAGAAAATCAAACTGTAAGGAGAAATCAATTTAAAAATTCTAGCTATCGAACTGAATTAAAACTTAATTTACCATGAAAAAAATTAAAAATGATCTTATTTGAATTGAATTTGGAAAATTATTCTATTTGAATTGAATTGAGAAAATTATTTTAATGAACATGATTGAAATCTAATTCTACTTGCAACAAATTGAAATGATATTTTAAATAATCTTGGAAACAATATCTCTATTCTATTCAACAAAAGAAGAAATATTAATCTAAATGCTCCAAAAAAATGACAATCTAAAATATAATTTTGAAGGATTACTAATGTGCGCAATTATGATTAAAATCGATATGTCCATTACTCATGAAATGAAAACAAAATGACTGAAATAAGAAAAATATGAAAGGGAAACATTTTTGTCTTTTATGAGTGCTCAACCTATTCAAACTAATGAATGTTAAATCAAAACAAGCATGAGATCATTTAAAAAAATACCATTGAACAAATCTAACTAATGGTAATGAGAAAGACACTATTCATGAAGTAAATCAACAACTAACATAACCAAATACTAATCAAACTCACAAATCTTTAGGGGGGACTCTTTTTTAGTGCAAACATGAAATTGATTTTCAAAATATTCACCCACACATTGATCACCAAAGGAGAAAATTATCTTCTATTAAATGTTAAAGTCTTCAATAGAAAATAATTACAAATTCAAAAGAGAATAATGATGTATAATGTTGCGCTCCAAGGAATTTTATATTCTTATGTCGAATAACGGTCTTAAGAATTATAAGCCAAGAAGCAAGTTTTCACTTTGAGAGCTAAGAGATTAAATTGAATTCAGAACCATTCTTCTCATGGTTTGTTATGGGAAGAGAATATCATGAGAATATTTAGATTTGACACATCATAACCTTTGATTCCAAATTCTTCTCGTCCAATTCCACGCTCACTTGATGGTGCCACGATCCTCCCTCAAATTTTGCACATAGTTGGAGTATTATAACCAGAGTTGACTTATGGTTTGACCATTACATTTCTCGAACCTGGTGAGTTTCCAAATTAGTGTGATAGGTGGATGTCCATATGTTGAGAATTTTCCATCTACATATCACGACTCCTATCCAAACTAAATCCAAACTAAATCCAATTGAGAATCCACCAAGCCTCTTCAAAAGCCCGAGTAGAAATGGAGGATCACTTTGATTTAAAATATTTGAAATATGTGGGTGATTGGCTTCCGAATCCAGGGCATACCCATGGGAGGCAGAGCCTTTACATATGCACAATAGAGTTGTACTAGCATATGGAGAATTTAATTAGAAAAACTCTTTCAGAAAGGAAAGAAGCCAAGTGATATTTGTCTCACCAGAAGGACCACATATTGAAGAACTATTAACTAAAGGAAAGGGACCAACCTCCCTCGGTACTCTTGCTGCACCTATAGATGTCTTAACCTCAACCTGGTGGCTTTCATGATTTATTTTTAATCATATTTGCTCATATTTGAGCTCTTATATGTTATCTGTTATGCTTTATGTCTCTCTATTTAAAAAATAATATAAACATTACATAATCGTTGTAAAATTTTGGACAGAAACTTTACACTTTCATCACCAATCTAGTTTCCATAGTGGCAAACCGAGACAAAAGTGCTCTTCGTATGGTTGTACATGATATAATTCGTTGACTTAGTAATAGAATATCAAGCTTATAAAAAAAAAACTTTATAACTCTTAATTTTATGGATATTTGTTATAATTTAAATGTTATATAATTTGATATATTTTTTTCAGGTAATTTAAAATAATAAAGAGAAGCCCACGGGGCGTAGAATAGACGGTGATAGGGTGAACTGTTAAGGAAATACGTGATGTGAAGGTCATTGGTTCGAAAATCTATGGGAAAAAATCCAATCGTGTCAAGTGTTCATGTGGCTCAGGTCATGTGTGATACACAAGAGATTTTAACGAATTGGATGTCCCTAGGTCGTGATTTCTCAAGCCAAATGTTAAGTGTGTTGTCATCTTAGGACACACACAACTTAGCAAACAAAAAAATTAGAAAAAGAAAATTTGGTATTTTTAAATAAAAAAATTATTTTATAATAATAATTATTGTTATTATTATTTTGTATCTAGAGAAATACATAATTGGTTGGTCTCATACTCACGTGACATGAGGTAGATTCTAACCGCTACCACTATAGCTTTTAGGTGCCTATGTATGCCCCTTCTGTTGGCCACCTATAAAATTTGTTCTATCAAAAGGTGGCCAAAACATTTTTTAGCCTTCAAGAAATAGTTTTTTTGCTAAAATGTTATCTCTTGAAGCCTCTTGAAGACCTCATGCCCTCATCTAAAAATATTCACTGCTATTTCCCTTCAGAACTCAGAAATTCTACTAAAAATCCATGAGAAAATACTGTTGCAAAATCCCCTTTCTCCCCTTCCTCCACTCAGAAACTAACCTTCATTTTTACTCTCTTTTTCCCCATAATTTTCCTCTATTTTCCATTTTTCCTCATCTCCCCTTCATAAAACCCCTTTTTAAAATCTGCCAAAACCCCCCCAAATCCATTGAAAACTTGTAAAATTTTAGGAAAAGTACATATTGTTGTATAAAGGCTTAAGCCCCCTTGGGCTAAGTCTTAAACCACTTCCCCTCCATACGCCTTGGTGATGGAACCAAGTGCTGAACCATTCAAGCGCTTAATCACATCGCCAAGTTTGAATGGTTAGATTGAAAGAAAAAGACCGAAGTCCTGATTGCGATTAGCCCTTTTCTGTATACGCCCCGGGCATGTTATATTACATAGAGACCACAGGCCCCACAGTTGGGAGCCAGACCATATCATAAATATATATCCCACCCCCGAAGCATTAAAACTTTGTATTATATTGAAATTTTTGGTTTTTATATATCATAAAGGGTTTCCGCCGGTGCAACGTTTTAAACAATATCGACCGTTGATCTACAACTGATCAAACGACCCACGCTAATCTAATCGCAAGTTTAAAATGGTTAGATTGAAAGACCTATATCATATTTCTGATTGCGATGGCCTAATCACACAATCACATCAGCCTTTTCCCGATCGCGCAATCACATCGACGATTTCTATTGCGCCTTTACATTTCTCCACCTCTGATTTCCATCCCTCCGATTCAATCCCCATCATTGATCTGATCCTCAAATCAACGGCCAGCGCTCAATCACTCCGTCACACTCCAAGTTCATTACCCCTCCGATTGCGATCCCTCCGATTCATTTCGCACCGTCGATCTGATCCTCAGATCAACGACCAATGCTCAATCGCTCAGTCGCACTCCAAATTCATTACCCCGCCGATTGCATTCTCCCGACGCATTTCCCACCGTCGATCTGATTTGCAGATCGACGGTTTTCATCTAATCACATCAGGGTTCTCCATCGGGTGCATCCAATTACTTTACTTTGCCCCCCTCCGATTGCCGATTCCCAATTTATTCACCACCGTTGATCATTGCGTGATCGACAGTTCCGAATTATTCTCCCCTCTGCTCTCATTTTTAACCTTCTCTTAACTAATCCCAACCGTTGGATCATGCCATCCAATGGCCATGCTATCTCCCCACGCCCTCTAAAGCAGTTTACCCACAGAACGCAAGATTTTGTAAATATTGTTCGTATTTTGCAGGTGTTGAATGAGTTTTCTATCATATGAAAGAGAAAGCCGAAGGTGGGTAATGACGATTCCCACACCTTTGATTCATCAAAGGAAACCATTCACAGGGTTCTACTCCATGCCTCATCAATGCTTCATGGGCATTGATGCCATACGAGCCCTAGGCGGCCCTGCACATCAACAAGACACACAATAGTACATAAAATAATTAAAAAGAGTATCAGTGTCGAAGACAAAACACAACAGAAAAAAAGATTGAAGACAGTTTGAGGGATTATGGCCTTAATCGACAATCAGATGCCTAATCCATTCATTTAAAGACAGCATGAAGACCAAAGACACAGATTGAGCGTAATTTGTCCTAAAACACTAAACTAAAGTGAATTAAAGGTGTTTTAGGATAAAACAAAGAAATATATCAGTCTGAGAAGCCTCCACCGCCACAACAGAGGCAAATTGAACCCTCGCCAGTGCCACACAGAAATCAAAGAAGGCCTAGTAATTACCCGAACAAGAGGTGTTTGCCTAAAGACCGCTGAACAATTAATACAAGTCAAAGATCTTATTTCTAATTGTCGGCAAAACTATTTTTAAAGATTAAGAACAGCCCAGAAACAAATCTGTTTGATCATTAGGCCTCGAAGAGAAAAAACAGAGTTACTTCAACATGACACAGAGCCTCAAAAGTCAACAAAGGCTCCCACCGAGCTTAATTCATAAATGCAAATCAATCAATACAGACATATCATCTATAAACTTCTTCATTGAGCCCCTCAAAGGACCGAGAAGTATTAAGTTTGTATTAATTGACTCACGAGATCTATTATTAGATCCCACCTCCTCATTCTTCTATAAATACTTCTATAGAAGATGAGAAATTGTTGGTCTTTGGACATCTGAATGCATGTAATAGTTTTCTGAAGCTACTGATGCCCTATTTGCAACTTGAAGATACATAAACTGATATGAGAAGTTTGAAGTTGTAGAGACCCATCGGGCTTGCCGATTGTAACTGGTTTGAACATCAAATACAAGCTGCTGATTTATGGGATCCTGATTTATGTCAATGGTGATGTGTTCCTCACTGTCAATTGTTATCCTCTTTAATGTTTTCACTCTGTCCACTTTCTCTAATAAAGAACAACAAATATAGAGCTAGGATTTACTCTCAACAATACCCTACTCTTACTGAAAGCTTTATTTCTATGTTTTCTTCATTTGAAAGTTCTCTTTAAAGAGTATATTAAAGCAGGTTGGTTTCAAAGCACTTGCCTGATCTAGATTGCTCCTTGTGATTATTATTTGTGTTTTCCCTTAGAATATGCTGAAAGCAGGGTAGTTTCGAAGCACTCACCTGACCTTAAGCTATTCCAACTGTTTCTAAAATTTTTTCTAACTGAAATTACTTCAATGCAGGGTAGTTTCAAAGCACTTACCTTATCTCAGAATACTTTATGTTTTTTCCCTAAGTACATGTTGAAGCAAGATAGTTTGAAAGCACTTACTTGATCTTAGGTTGTTAACTGTTCTTCATTTGTTTTGTTCTCCATTTCCTATCTGTTTCATTCCATAAAATTAACTTAAGAGATCCTTTAGACATAAGTGACTTGCCCCATCAATCCTTCTTGAACCTTGCTGTCCAATTAAAATCCTCCTATGACTCCATAGCCCAAAGGGTTAAAACTATTTTTTTCCTTTTATGTTAGCTGAATCATCCCTTCATTTGCATACATCTTCACCCTTTATTTTGAATTTCCTTCACCTTCATCATGTCTTTTCCCAACCAAAAAACAAACAAACAAAACCCATGCTCTTCATAACTAGTCTAACATCACATTTCAGGTTTTAAAGATCACATCTTTAAACTCATTCATAGAGAGATCCCTCTCTAGATTCAGGAGGGCTAGATCCTTGAATCCCAAAGTGGTTTGATGTTGTATTATCTTTTGGTTTTACCAATCTGGCCAAAACATAGGAACCCCAACATAATGGCGACTCTGCTGGGGAGAAATATGAGAGTCCATAACTGCTAACATTGGTCTGTGTCCCATTGCCATCGACAACATAATGGCGACTCCACTGGGGAATTTTTGAGTTCATATTTTCTTGGCCAACTTTTATAAACTCCTTAGTTTTCCATACAACCATAAAAACTCAGAAAAAACCCAAAAATATTTCAGATCGGTAGTCAATAAACATGGTAGTGGACCATAAAACCTTTTACCTCCAAAAGAGCTAAAAAATTCTAATTGGCGACTCCACAATCCTATAGACCTTAAGAATCCATTGGGAGGACCCGTAATCATTATAAAATCATTCAAACTTAGTAAGAGGGCTTTAGGATTAAATTTTTCTTAGCAAAAATATCAATTAACCTCTCAAAGATTGTCATATATGGTTAACACATTTCTTGTTTAGTTGGGTCTAAAAAACACAATGTAGTGGCTCCTAGAAAGATTCATACTAGAGCTTACCCTGACCAAAACCCACCTGAGATAGTTGATAACCTTGAAAGATTACTCAGGAAGTCTCCTAAGTTCTCAACTGTTTTCAAATTATCCTTGAGAGCTAATTCAGTTCCTGAAAATCTTGCAGCTCTACAGCAATCACAAGTAGATCTAAGAAATCCATTTAGAACATGGTCACTTGACAGTTTAGATTAGCTAGATTCAGAGTCTTCACTTTCATCCCCAGAACAAAGTGAACATCATGGTAGTAGAGAAACCACACCACCTGATTTGCATTTCCTTCTCAATTTAGGTGCCTCTCATCCAAGATCAGCTCAGAAATCTATCCTTAGTCCATCCACATCTATTCCTCCAACATCCACTATCCAAACCACTCCACTCCAGCCCACTGTCCCTTTTGTTAATCCATTTCTTGTGAATCCACCTCCACCTCCAAGCATGATAGCATGGTATGCCCCCTTGGTGCTGCCCTAGCCTTTAGCTCCTTTACCCAATGAATATCAATCTAAAATTCCTCATTTCACCGATAAAGAATCTACCACTGCTCAACACCATGTAGATAGGATGGGAGATGCCTTTGACTACATGGAAATAGAGGATGAAACAATTAAGATGAGGATCTTCGCTCAGATTTTAGGAGGAGAAGTGAAGAAGTGGTTTAAAGCTTTGCCTCCTAATAGCATTAATGATCTTCCCACCTTACATCAAACTTTTATAAACAAATGGGAAGTTAGAAGAAACCCTCTCCAAATCCTAGCTGAACATAAGAATCTTAAAAGAAATCCAGGAGAGAGTGTCCATAACTATTCTATAAGACTTAACAGTATCTACAATGCTCTTCCACCACACATGAAACCTCCCCAAGGAATGGCCCTAGTAAAATACCCTGAAGGCTTTGAAGCTGACATGGCCTACCAACTTAGGGAAAGAGATTATAATACATTGAAATACATGCAGAAAGGAGCAGTGAGTGTTGAGGCAAACTTGATTGAGAAAAGAGCCAGGATGAGGGCTGAAAAAAAGGTAACCTATAGGGATGACATCACAGGTTCTGCATCTGATCCCAAATATGATAGTCTAGCCAAAACCATGGAGAGACTGGGAAAAATGGTAGAAAATTTGACTATCCAAGTTAGCAATCAGAATAGGAACCAAAATCAAAACCAAAACTTTAGGAGAAATAACCCCTCAAATAGACAAAGAGACTCTGACCAAAAGGTCATCCCTCCATTCCAAGAGAACTTCCTTGATGAGGACGAAGGAATAATAGAGGAGTCAGAGGAAACTGACATGAATATGATGGATGTGGATGAACTAGACCACACCTTTCCCACAGAAGAAAACTAGACCTCATACTCACATTGGAACGAGGAAGGGTTGGAAACTAAGGACTATAGGTTAGGATTCGAAAGTTCCATCATGCAGGTCCGAGAACAATATGACCTCAGGAGCAAAAAGAACATAGATGATCCCAAACCAAAGGCCTCTGAAATCACCATTAAGAAAAAGCCTGGAAAGACCCCTAAAGTGACTTCTAAAAGTAGTAAATTAGCAGCTGATAATTCTGGTAAAAACAAAGGTAAGGACATCCAAACCAGTGGCAAATCAAGTCGAGAACCTAGTAGAACTAGTATCGCAGCTAATGCTCTTGATAAAATAGCTTCAAACATTGTACATGCTGAAAATCAACAAGCTGATATTACTAATAAAACAGTGCCCAACAAGACATAATTGAATCTTTCAAAGAGTCAGTGTGCTTTTAATTTGGAAAGTGAGATTGCCAAAATTAAAATTTCTATCCCTCTCATTGAGTTGGCCACCCAGGATTTATATAAGAGTCAAATTTTGAAAGCTTTAAACTTAGGAGAAAATAGTAACACCCTCAATTTGAATGGTGAGCAACAAGCTCTCTTGTTTGGCCCAAAAATTGAAGGGAAATTTCAAGAAGGGATAGTACCTCCTTTCTATGTCAGCCTTAATATCCATGACAAAATCCTGCATAATGCTATGTATGACTCTGGAGCCTCGCACAACCTTATGCCAAAAGTGATAATGGAAAGGCTAGGCCTAGAAATAACCAGACCTTACAAAGATTTATATTCTTTTGACTCTAGCAGAGTGAAGTGCCTTGGCCTAATCAAAGATATTTGTGTGAGTTTGACTCAAATCCCAGACAAGTGCATGGTTATGGATGTTGTGGTGGCTGATTTTCCTCCTAAGTATGGCATGTTGTTGTCAAGATCATGGGGTGCCAGGCTGTAAGGTACAATGCGGATGGATGGAACATATGCCACTATCCCTGTCTTTAGCCAGCTTAGAAGACTATACAGAGAGGCACACATGAAATTCATGGTTAGTAGCCCAGACAAGCCTGAAAATTCCCCCATTTACTCATTCCATACAGACCTGGATTTGTTTATCCTTTTAAATAATGAATCCACTAATAAGCCAGAGCTAGAAGACAACGACTCTGTTAACCAGTTAGAGGCCCCAAATCTAGAAATAATGGCAGTTCTAGGTATGGAAGAAAACGAGAGAGAAACTTTTGAACAGTGCATTGAAACAACAAACCAGAGTGAACAAAGCCAAGATGGCAAACAACAAACTACCCGTCACGCTGAACTCTATAAAAATCCTGAGGAATGAGACCCATCACGACATGTTGCGGATCTCAGAACAAAACATAATGATGAACAAGGCAATAGGGATCAAAACGATGTTAACAATCCCTTATGGTGCATGAAATTCGACGAGTCTTGCACTAAAGAGAGTGCAGGAGCTGGGGTGTGGTTGGTCGACACTGAAAACAACTACTCTGAGAGCCATGCTTTCAGGCTAGATTTCAAATGCACTAACAACATCGCAGAGTATGAGGCTCTCATCCTAGGATTGCATCTATTGAAAGAGCTAGGAGCCAAGAAAATAATTGTTCAGGGAGATTCAGAATTAGTCATCAAATAGTTAAATGGAGAATATGTCGTTAAACATCCTAGAATAAGGGTATACAGAAATAATGCCATGGATTTCCTGAAAACGTTTACAAAATATGAACTTGTGTTTGTCCTAAGGAGTCAAAACATAATTGAAAACAGATTGGCTTGCGCCGCTAGTTCATGCCAGGAATCACCTAGTGACAAACAGATCATCATTTGTACAAAATATAGACCTGCAGTGCCAGATAATGAGAAATATTAGCAGGTCTTTGAGGGTGACAAACAAATAGAGGATTTCTTGCTTGGCAGGAACGACTTTGAATTATGTGATCCAGATTTTAAATCCAAAGAAAATTGCCTAAACAAAGAGCCCCCTAAAGAAGAAAAGCCATCCGGTTCCGTAAAAATCAACGTGTTAACTAAAAACTTGAAACTCATACTGAAGAGTACGAGGACATAGAAAACGAAGACATTGAGGTACTGCCGTCAAAGGATAAGAACATACCTAGAGGGCTAGCACCATTGGAGGACCTTTTTGATTTTAACTACGTAGCAAAGAAACCCACTATAGAACACGTCGAGTCTGATGTCGAAGAATGAAACATAGGCATCGAGGATAAGCCTAAAATGATTAAATTAGCTAGGTCCTTGCCAGCAGACATGAAAAAGAAATACATCGACTTATTTAAAGAGTTTTTTGATGTGTTTTCTTGGAGTTATGAAGAATTAAAAGCCTATGATACAAAAATAATCCAGCACAAGATCCCATTGAAAGAAAACCAAAAACCCTTTAGGCAAAAACTGTGTTGAATTAATCCTATACAACTGCCTCTAGTAGAAAAGAAAATCAAGAAAATGTATGAGGTAGGAATCATAGTGCCTATGAGGTTTTCAGATTGGGTGTCTAACCTTGTAGCTGTGAGAAAAAAGACAGGAGAAATCAGACTGTGCATTGATTTCAGAAACCTTAACAAAGCCTCCCTAAAAGACAATTACCCTTTACCCAGAATGGAACAGATCCTACAAAGGGTAGTTGTTTCAAAGAGGATTTCTCTGTTAGATGGTTTTTCAGGATATAACCAAGTTTTAGTACTCCCAGAAGACCAACTCAATACATCTTTCACCACTCCTTGGGACACTTTCATGTATGTGAAAATGCCTTTTGGATGAATGAATGCTGGGGCCACTTTTCAAAGGGCCATGGACATTTCATTTTCTGAGGAGATAGGGCACTTCATTGTAATTTACCTTGATGACATAACCGTTTATTCCAAATCTGATGAAGAGCACCTTAAACATCTAAGAAAGGTTCTTGAAAAGTGCAGAAGGTTTGGACTATCTTTAAATCCCAAAAAGACAATGTTTGGCATACAAGAGGGTAAATTCCTCGGCCATATTATATCAGAAAAGGGGATTAAAATAGATCCAAAAAGAGTTAAGGGAATACTACAGATTAGCCAACCAAGGAACATAAAAGAAGTACAGTCCTTTATTGGAAAGATTAACTTCTTAAGGAGGTTTATTCCCAACTTATCAGAGCTCCTTAGAAACATGACTAATATGCTCAAAAAAGAAGTAAGAGTGAAGTGGACTGTAGAAGCCAAAAGATCCTTCGAATTGGTAAAACATGCACTCACCCGGGCACCAGTCCTAATCAGCCTGGACTTTTCAAAAAAATTCCTTATTTTCCCCTTTGCCTCAAAACATACCGTGGCTACGATCTTGTTGCAGAAAAACCCTGAGGGACAGGAACAACTTATTGATTTTGTCAGCAAGGCTCTAAGGGATGCACCCTTGAAATATAAAATAATGGAAAAACAGGTCTATGCTTTAGTAAAGGCCTTAAAAGAATTTAGGGTGTATATTCTACATTCCCACATCATTGCTTATGTGCCTAACATAGTGGTAAAAGACATCTTGTCATAAGACCTGGATGGAAAGAGGGGCAAATGGATTGCTGTAATATTAGAGTATGATTTGGAAATAAAACCTACAAAACTCATTAAAGGTTAGGGCTTAGCTCAATTAATGGCTGAATCTAATCTACAAGCCCTTGAAATTAACATGGTAGATGCCTTGGATGAACAGGAAGAATTACCTGCTCCCACTGTGGAAGAGAAGTTCTAAAACTCACCTTGGTACGCTGACATCTTGTATGTGCTTACAAATCTTAATGCTCCTCCTGATTTATCAAAAACAAAGGCAAGGTTTTTAAAGTTGAAAGCTAGGAATTATTGCATTTTAAATGAATGTTTATATTGGAAAAATGCTAATGGTTTATTTCTTAAATGTTTGCCTGAAGTTGATGTAGAGAGGATCAAGCATGAATTCCATGAAGGAGAGTGTGGAGGTCATCTCTACTGGAAAACCACAGCCAATAGATCCTTAGAGCTGGCTATTACTGGCCCACCCTCTTCCAAGATGTCCATAAAATGATAGTTTCCTGTCACAGATGCAAAATTTTTGAGGGCAAAAGAAAACTCCTTCCTTTACCATTACAACCTATCACTGTTGAAGCTCCTTTTCAACAGTGGGGCCTAGATTTCATAGGAGAAATCCATCCTTCTTCATCTGCCCAACACAAATGGATTCTCACAGCCACTGACTACTTCAAAAAGTGGATAGAGGCCATCCCTTCTAGGAATGCCACATATTCTGTCATTGTAAAATTTCTTGAAGACCATATCCTGTCTAGATTCAGCTGCCCTAGGAAGATTATTATTGATAATGCTGCTGCTTTTGGTTCCAGAAAGATGATTGATTTTTGTCACAGGTATTAGATTACACTTGGTCATTCTACTGCTTATTACCCTTAAGGTAATGGGCTAGTAGAATCATCAAATAAAATTTTGGTGATCATCATCAAGAAGCTGCTTGAGGAGAATAAAAAATCATTGCATAACAAGTTGGTGCATGCTTTATGGGCAGACAGATTAACCACAAAGAAGTCCATTGGAATGTCCCCTTACCAGCTTGTTTATGGAGTAGATCCAGTGTTTCCTACTAGCCTAGGTGTACCAGTGATAAAATTAGTCCAAGAAATACGGTCAAAAGAGGACAACATGATAAGGAGGATCAATCAAACAATACATCTCCAGCAGACAAGGGAAGAGGTCTACAACAGAGCTCAGAAGGTGCAAGAGAACATAAAGAATTTTCTTGACAAGAGAACAAAGGCTTGTAACTTCAACATTGGAGACAAGGTACTCAAGTGGGACTCCAGAAGAGAAGATAAGGGTAAACATGGCAAATTTGACAGTTTGTGGCAAGGTCCTTACATTAGTCAGTCCACCATTGGTCCAAATGCCTTTTTTCTGCAAGGGTTAGATGGCACAGATCTATTTGGGGGTCCTGTCAATGGCAGGGTGATTAAGCATTACTACTGCTGAGTTCAATTTTAAAGCTTTCATTTCCATTGTAAATACCATTTCTTTGTTCAGTTTCACAAAAAAGAAAAATACAAAAACAATGAAAGATAGAAAAGAGAGAAGATTGTAAAAACAATAAAGGTACAACCCCATACCAACAAAAAGAGAAACAAATCTGAAAGTGTGCAAGCCTAAATGCCACTCCTGAAAAACACACTTCTAGTTAGTCAAACAACCTGATCTTGACTAATTAATTTTAAATTTACTGCTGATAGGATAGTGAATTCAATTTTCCAAACTGTTTAAACTTGGCTTATCAGTAGATAGATTAGGATAGAAATTAAAGGTTAAAACATGCTCAAAACCTGAACCTAAGTTTCCAAGCAAGAATTGACTCCAATCTATTTTTAATTCTGAGTCAAAACAAAGGTAAATCTGGTTCTAATTAGCTCAAAATCTGAACCAGTCAGACAAAGAAGGAATAGTTCAAACAAAAGTAAAAATAGAGCTATAAAGAAAAGAGAAGGCCATGATGAGAAACTTTCAGATCTTAAGCCTTCCATTTTGTTCTAAATTTTCTACAAAATTAATTTCTATGTGCAGCTTGTTTTTCATGCCATAGATCACAACATCAAACAACTTAATCTTGACTTGACTGTTTTTAAATTTCTGTTGTAGAATTTAGTGAATAAAATCTATTGGATAGTTTAATCCCAACAGATGGTAGATTAGGTAGAGAAACATGTGAACTCAACTGCTTAATCTGAGTTCATGGAGAGATAAGGAGTAGAAATAGATTAGAATTCCTACTTTCAAAAGAATAAAATGTGGTGAAAAGAGTTTGCCAATCCAAGTGCACTCTAAAGGAGAAAAAATGTTAGATCAGTAGGATTGGGTAGGTAGAAAGCTTGTGTTGATGAAAGATCCATTTTTTTTCATGGTTGCTAATATGTTTCAGAGCAAAGAAGATCATTCAAGTAAAGAAAGGCAACCCAATAGATGAGGCACTGATCAGCCTCTCAGAGAAATGTAGGTCTGAAGTTCTTGATGCCTTCAAGAAGGCACCATCCCCAAGTGGAGCCATTGTTGGCCACCTATAAAATTCGTTCTATCAAAAGGTGGCCAAAACATTTTTTAGCCTTCAAGAAATAGTTTTTTTTCCAAAATGTTATCTCTTGAAGCCTCTTGAAGACCTCATGACCTTGTCTAAAAATCTTCACTGCTGTTTCCCTTCAGAACTCAGAAATTCTGCTAAAAATCCATGAGAAAAGACTGCTGCAAAATCCCCTTTCTCCCCTTCCTCCATTCAGAAAATAACCTTCATTTTTACTCTCTTTTTCCCCATCATTTTCCTCTATTTTCAATTTGTCCTCATCTCCCCTTCATAAAACCCCTTTTTTAAATCGGCCAAAACCCCCCCAAATCCATTGAAAACTTGTAAAATTTCATGAAAAATACATATTATTGTATAAAGGCTTAAGCCCCCTTGGGCTAAGTCTTAAACCACTTCCCCTCCATACACCTTGGTGCTGGAACCAAGCGCTGAACCATTCAAACGCTTAATCGCATCGCAAAGTTTGAATGGTTAGATTGAAAGACCAAGACCGAAGTCCCGATTGCAGTTAGCCCTTTTTTGTATATGCCCCGGGCATGTTATATTACATAGAGACCATGGGCCCCACAGTCGGGTGCCAAACCATATCATAAATATATATCCCGCCCCCGAAGCATTAGAACTTTGTATTATATTGAGATTTTTGGTTTTTATATATCATAAAGGGTTTCTGCCGATGTAAAGTTTTAAACGATATCAACCGTTGATCTACAACCGATCAAACGGCCCACGCTAATCGCATCGCAAGTTTCAAATGGTTAGAATGAAAGACCTATATCATATTTCCGATTGCGATGGCCCGATCACACAATCGCATCAGCCTTTTCCCAATCGCGCAATCGCATTGGTGATTTCTATTGTGCCTTTACATTTCTCCACCTTCGATTGCCATCCCTCTGATTCACTCCCCACCGTTGATCTGATCCTCAGATCAATAGCCAACGCTCAATCACTCCATTGCACTCCAAGTTCATTACCCCGCCGATTGTGATCCCTCCGATTCATTTCCCACTGTCGGTCTGATCCTCAGATCAACGGCTAGCGCTCAATCACTTCGTCACACTCCAAGTTCATTACCTCACCGATTGCAATCTCCCGATGCATTTCCCACCGTCGATCTGATCTGCAGATTGATGGTTTTCATCTAATCGCATCGGGGTTTTCCATCGGGTGCGTCTAATTACTTTACTTTGCCCCCCTCTAATTGCCGATTCTCGATTTATTCACCACCATTGATCATTGCATGATCGACGGTTCAGACTTATTCTCCCCTCTGCTCTCTGTTTTAACCTTCTCTTAACTAATCCCAAAAGTTGGATCATGCCATCCAATGGCCATGCTCTCTCCCCATGCCCTCTGAATTAGTTTACCCACATAACGCAGGATTTTGTAAATATTGTTCGTATTTTGCAGGTGTTGAATGAGTTTTCTATCATATTAAAGAGAAAGCCAAAGGCAGGTAATGATGATTCCCACGCCTTTGATTCATCAAAGGAAGCCATTCACAGGGTTCTACTCTATTCCTTGTCAATGCTTCATGGGCATTGATGCCATACGAGTCCTGGGCGGCCCTGCACATCAACAAGACACACAACAGTACATGAAATAATTAAGAAGAGTATCAGTGTCGAAGACAAAACACGACAGAACAAAAGATTGAAGACAGTTTGAGGGATTATGGCCTTAATCGATAATCAGATGCCTAATCCACTCATTTAAAGACAACATGAAGACCGAAGACACAGATCGAGCATAATTTGTCCTAAAACACTGAACTAACGTGAATTAAAGGTGTTTTAGGATAAAACAAAGAAATCTACCAGTCTGAGAAGCCTCCACCACCACAGCAGAGGTAAATTGAACCCTCGCTAGCGCCAAAAGCCAACCTTTCTAGATGCCAATGACACCTACAGCCACACATAAATCAAGGAAGGCCTAGTAATTACCTGAACAAGAGGTGTTTGCCTAAAGACAACCAAACAATTAATACAAATCAAAGATCTTATTTCTAATTGTTGGCAAAACTATTTTTAAAGATTAAGAACAGCCTAGAAACAAATATGTTCGATCATTAGGCCTTGAAGAGCAGAAACAGAGTTACTTCAACATGACACAGAGCCTTAAAAGTCAACAAAGGCTCCCACTGAGTTTAATTCATAAATGTAAATCAATCAATATAGACAGATCATCTGTAAACTTCTTCATTAAGCCCCTCAAAGGGCCAAGAAGTATTAAGTCTGTATTAATTGACTCACGAGATCTATTATTAAATCCCACCTCCTCCTTCTTCTATAAATACTTCTGTAGAAGATGAGAAATTGTTGGTCTCTAGACATCTAAATGCATGTAATAGTTTTCTGAAGCTACTGATGCCCTGTTTGCAACTTGAAGATACATAAACTGATATGAGAAGTTTGAAGTTGTAGATACCCACCGGGCTTCCCGATTGTAACTGGTTTGAACATCAAATATAAGCTGTTGATTTATGGGATCCTGATTTATGTCAATGGTGATGTGTTCCTCATTGTCAATTGTTATCGTCTTTAATGTTTTCACTCTGTCTACTTTCTCTAATAAAGAACAACAAATATAGAGCTAGGATTTACTCTCAACAGTACCCTACTCTTACTGAAAGCTTTATTTCTATGTTTTCTTCATTTTAAAGTTCTCTTTAAAGAGTATATTAAAGCAGGTTGGTTTCAAAGCACTTTCCTAATCTAGATTGCTCCTTGTGATTATTATCTATGTTTTCCCTTAGAATATGCTGAAAGCAGGGTAGTTTCGAAGCACTCACCTGACCTTAAGCTATTCCAACTGTTTCTAAAATTTTTTCTAACTAAAAGTACTTCAATGCAGGGTAGTTTCAAAGCACTTACCTGATCTCAGAATACTTTATGTTTTTTCCCTAAGTACATGCTGAAGCAAGATAGTTTGAAAGCACTTACTTGATCTTAGGCTGTTCATTGTTCTTCATTTGTTTTGTTCTCCATTTCCTATCTATTTCATTCCATAAAATCAACTTAAGAGATCCTTTAGACATAAGTGACTTGCCCCATGGATCCTTCTTGAATCTTGATGTTCAATTAAAATCCTCCTATGACTCCATAGCCCAATGGGTTAAAACTGTTTTTGCCTTTTCTGTCAGCCGAATCATTCCTTCATTTGCATACATCTTCACCCTTTATTTTGAACTGCCTTCACCTTCATCATGTATTTTCCCAACCAAAAAACAAACAAAACCCATGCTTTTTATAACTAGTCTAAAACCACATTTCAGGTTTTAAAGATCACACCTTTAAACTCATTCATAGAGGGATCCCTCTCTGGATTCGGGAAGGCTAGATCCTTGAATCCCAAAGCGGTTTGATGTTGTATTATCTTTTGGTCTTGCCAATATGGCCAAAACATAGGAACCCCAACACATTCAATACCCATAAACATGCACACATTACACTATGATATTATTCTCCTTATATAGTTTTAGCCTTTCCCATTACCATGAGCCAAAACCACACAAGTGTTGATGGTATTCTTGGAAATAATCAAATAGATGACACAACGCTCAATATTGTGGGCTAAAACCATGGTAAGGACCCTCAGTATCATAAACTAAGTGCGTAATTACATACACGACTTGGCTTCTTCATACCTGCGTGTATACGCGACCTCTCTTCATTCAAACTACGTATACACTAATTCTGGATGTATACGCGGGTTACCTTCATCAAACCTGTGGGTATACTCGAGCTGCCTTCATCAAACCTGCGTATACATTGTGAAACACTACCTTTATCATTTCTCTATCATTGACTGTAATTCCTTTTTCTGTCACATCTGAACTGACCTGTAGATACATCATTTTTACATCTTTAACAAATAGGTTGCTATTAAAAGGAAACTCGTCGAGTAGGTTTCCATCAAGGACAACATAGCAACATATTACATAATAATGACAAAATCACACTTCGGAGTAAAATTGTAAATTTATAGACTTACTAGTGATTACTTCCCACCAAAATTTATGCAAATTCCTATGCCTCAAAGCAATTAATTTATCACTTCACATCTCAATTTATTAGCTTTTTCTAAAGCAACACTTTAGGATTCTATTTTCCTGTTGACCACTATTAATTAACCATTGACCATTGTGGATTATAATTATGTTGTAAGGCCTTCCTTTGGGAAGAACTCCCCTCGCGTACCACTCTGTATCATCATACCTCATTTATTTGGTGCTAGACGATAAAACTATCATTGGTCGTTGGATTAGCGTAACTATCCTTTCATGTTTTTATATGGATAGCTAGGATGCATGCCCTTTAATTCCCAGTAAGTGAGATTCGAGTCATATCCATGTGTTTCTCCAAGTTGTTGGTTCGGCTCTGGTGTTATTTCTACGAGGTTTCCTTACTTAGGTAATAGTCTATTGTAGACCCACTGGGTATTTTCTTAACTTACAGAGCTCGTATCTCTTTTTTTGTGTTCCTTCCTTCAAATTGATGTAGGTAAGTTGGCTAATTGTATACATGCCTCACATTATAGATTTATTTATTTACTCAGTTTATTTTTTCATGGTGTCACAGTTGGTTGGTTCTCGAGTGCTTCAATGAGTTATGTATGTGGTTGTGCTTAGGTCAAGCTTTGGGGCTCGATTACTTCTTTTGGTAAGAAATAAATATAGTTCATTTTTTTTACTATTATAGGAAGGGTTATCAAACCCTACCCCTCTTAATTTGCTTACATACTTTCCATTTTCCTTCACATGTATGTGGAGAAGACTTCAACGACCACTCAAGCCCCACCTTGGCAAGTAAAACCCTTGTCAAGATGGCATTGTTCTCATGTGTTTTCTTCGTTGTGCTTCTCTCATAGTAACAAATTTCTTTTCTAGCCACAAATGACGGGTTTTTTAGGTACACTACAGGTATTCTGGTTGGCAAGTAAAACCCTCGTCAAGGTAGTAGTTTTCTCATGTGTTTTCTTCATATTTATTCTCTCATAGTAATAACTTTCTTTTCCAACCACAAATGATGGGTTTTGCAAGTACAATATAGGTCTTCTGGTTATTGGCAAGGCTATTATATGTGAATGCTTTTCCCGAGTTCTTACTAGAGTCCTGCCATGGTGAATCCTGTCATACTGAATATAGGTTCCTATACTAGAAACCCTTCCTTGAGTACCAAAGTTTCTACGACTTGGGGTTTTATGATAAAAATTGTTAATATATTATTTTTTTGGTTTTTTTGTAGCTAATGACCACATAAGGCCCAGATTTTTATTTACAGGTTGTGCTTTATCAGCCTCATGTAAGAGAAATTTATCAATATATATAATTTCTCTGTTAAAATTCTATTTTTAGCAAGCTTGTTGGGGTTGGGTCTTGGCAGGAAAGACTTAAATATTTTATGTGGAAAACTATGTATTTGACTAAGAACACAATTTCTCATTTATTTATATACTTTCTCTGTTAAAATGTTATTGTTAGCAAGTCTGTCGGGATTGGATCTTGGCATGAAATATTTAAGTACTTTATGTGGAAAACTCAAGGTTTCTGGAGATGACTGAGAACATAACTTTCTTCTCATTTGTTTATCTCGTGAATAGGAGTATCTTGCAGTAATAAATGGTAATTTCCCTTGATTTTCTGTTTATTATTCTGGTTTAAAAAAAATCGAAAAAAAATAGTTACAGTTTACATGCAAAAGTTATTATGTTGTGATTACATGTCCCAGAAGGGAGGTTATGCAATAATTTTTTCTTTTGTAGATTTCGCTTCTCATTTATACGAATTCATAAAGGGGTTTTCAACCTTGTCTTGCATTGCTCCTAATTACATGTACATTTGACAATGGTGCAGACTATTGACTCGTAAAATGTCCTAGATGGTACATTTCAAAGTTCAAAATCCTTCTCTTCATTTTTCTTTTTATTTGAAATGTCAAGTGATATTAATGGGCCAACCGCCTCTTTAGTAATAATTTATCTATCCATAAAATATGATATTAATGGTTCTTCAACATCAAAACCAAATTCATCCCTGCACTCAAACTAGGGTGCTTCCCACAACTTTTGCAAGATGATATTATCGTTTCTCTCAGTCTCCCACTCATACAAATTATTCGGTAACTCAGAAGCCTGGAGGAATTTGAATCACCTTGTATTTGTAGCAACATTAACAATATCATTCCATTCCTTATCATGTTGTTCACCTAATGACCTAATTTGAGCTATCTCTTCATCATCCACTGCAACATGCCAATTTTTAGTTATGCCTTGTTTTATGTTGGATAGACCATGATTAGGTCTTTCAAGAGTACCTAAGCAGGAAGCTGCAATAAGGGATGTTGGATTCAAGGGAGTATCTGCCATATTTTCTTGCTGACTCAATTCTGGGTTTTGAAAAATATTCATACCTAAGGACATTGTTAGCAATGAAGGTCCTATTGTAGACCATGTTGGTTGAGCTGCAGGAAACTGATTAATCAACAATGGTGCATATTGAAACACTGGAGAATCATAAGAACTCTCCTGAGATGCCTGCCTAATGGGTACTCCCAACATATTGTGTAATTTTTAGGAGTTGTTCATGTTGATTTTGATATAGCATAGGGCTAAAATTGTTAGGTGTTTCAACATGTATCTTGAATAGAAGGAGGCATATTTACTGTTGTAAATTTAGTTGTAATAAAGTTACTTCAAATCTATTATATGCATGGTACAGTGTGCCCTATGGGTTGTAAGTTATTGTGATTGAAGAAGACTCATTTGGTATCTTTTCTCCTAAGTTGTTCAATGATTTGAACTAAAGTGAATATTTTTTGTTGTTTGCCGCGATAATTATATTTTTCAAATCAGCTCTAAAATTGAAAGTTCTCATATTATATTTCGGAAATGTCTATTGAGAGGTAAATTTTACATTCACATTAATTTCTATAGATTTAGAATTTCTACATTTCCTTGCAACCTTGATGTTAATTCTTGAGTTTGTTACACATCTCTTTTCCTTGCAATGTTTTGTTGCAAGTATTTCTTTTGTCATGACTCATGCTACCTAAAACATGCACTTCACCCACACTTTCCTTATCCTTTTCCTCAACAACATGCACCCCATTTTTATGCACACTCTATACAACCACATTTAGGAGAATTTATCTTGATTTATCCTCTTGTTGCTTGCTCTTGTGCTTTTTCTTCATCCACATTTTTCAATTCTCAAAAGCCAAATGACAATCCTCTTCTAATAATTGTATCTTCTCTCTAATGGACAACTTCAATTCATCCTAAAATTGCATGATACTTTCCTTACTATCTTGTGAAAATATAGCTCTCATGGTCATGCTACAAAATTCTTCACATCTATCATTCTACTTCAAATTTTTAATCTTCTCATCATTTTTAAAGTATACTCAGAATTTACAAACTTACCTGTTTGATGATCATTTTCTCCTAATTCTGGAATTTTTCTTTACCTTTATTTTTTGACCCTTTTCAACCACTGTTGCCACTCATATGCATGGCTTCTCAATTTTTCATAGAAAATTTTCGCTCTTTGGTATCTTTTACTCCATGAAAATCAAAATATTTTGGCATTCCTTCTATCAACTCCATTAATGGTTTTGGATCCGCACTTCCAAAAAATTCAGACATCAGTTTTCATTTGGTGCTGCTCCATTTTCTCGACATCTTCCATGTCACTCACATTTGCGCTATATGTGCCTTTTGGAAACCTTATCCATTAAGCCAATTTAATTTTCCATCATCTTCATCAATTTTTGCAACCATTAAAGGAAATTTCAGCCTAAAAGTGGCCTCCTAAGGAAAAATAATAAACTAAGAGTTATGAATTTTGGAGGGAAATAAGAAATTTATTTTTTTAATTGTATTTTCGGCTTATCTCCTTGTAGGTTTACTCAAATATCAAGTTTTGACACTCATTATAAGCAGAATTAAATTCCACATCCAACGAGTACCCATTATGCATAATTTTGAGAGGACCCACATTGATAACAAAATGCAAATACATTAAAAAACGTGTTAAAACACGTTTTAATGTATCTACAATTTTTATCAAGTTGGGTCCTCTCAAAAGTATGCATAATGGGTACTCGTTGGATGTGGAATTTAATTCCGCATCTAATGAGTGTATAAACCTGAAATTTGAGTAAAATATAAGGAGATAAGCCAAAAACAAAACAAAAAAAACAAAAAAAAAGTAGTTTTTGTTCTTTTCCCTCCAAAATATTTACATGTACCTCTTTTTAAATTTAAAGCATTTTGATTGGTTTACATATTATTACATGGAAATTAAATAAAAATTCCATGGGCACTTTTAGGCTGAAATTTCCTCTAATTTTGTTGCAATCTATTTTCTTCTAGTGATCTTGTCTTCTTCAGTATCTCATTCTTTATGACCTCTACCCAATGCTTTTCAAGATTGGGGTTGTTTATCCTTTTCCTATGCCTACCCAACCTTGCCATTGGAGTTGTGCTTCACTCAGTGGTGTAGAAAACTCTACCCATCGTTACACCCTTGTTGGAGTTATCTACACTTTCTTTTCTTACACTATAATGGTTGCTTCACAGATTCCCCCATCTTCTCAATGTGGCAATTCAACCTAGATTTTCTCCTCTTCGTTGAAAATTTTCTAATCCCTTGAGATTATGCCTTCTTTAATACCGGTTGATGTAGCAATCAGGCTATGACCCCCTGTAATATCATGCACAAACTGGTATTTCTCCACAATTGTTATAAGAAAATCTAATTCCAATATTAAACAGATAACCACCATAGTACACTTTTCCCTTGAAAACAAGCATAACTACACCAGAATAATAAACACTTTTGTAACCTCTTTATTGAATTAATGGCCAATTCTCTCAGTCATCTTTACATTCACAAAGCCTATTCATAGTTTTTATTTTTTAATCACAAAATATAACCAAAACTAGGTAAAATGTAACTTTTGACTATAATTTTCATTTTTTGATAGCCAAACTCCTTTTACTTTGAACGAACTTTTACTTTGGACTCTTCTGTGCATTTACAGAGTTTGACAGCAGAGCAGTTACACAAAAGTAAGCTTGACTGATGTATTTTCAATCTTTCTCTTTCTCATATCAGTTTAGCATTTGTATTTTAATCTGGGTGAATGTAAAATTCAATGACTAAGAGAAGGCTTCATTTTGTATAGTAACATCTAGATATTATTTTTGCAGCCTTTTATGGAGCCTTTGCTAACATGCATCGAACAAATGCAATCTATAAGTTGTGGGATGTTGAAAATTTTATGTATACCATTTCATCATGTAGTCTCACTTTATATGGGTAAGTTTCCCTTGTGACTTTCCAGTATGTACAACAAAACTTTTAGAACTATTCCTTTCTCTCGTTTGGTATTCTATAGAAAAAATTTGTCAAATGCAAATTTCCCTTTACATCTTTTATACACAACACCATATCATAAAAGTGGCAATGAAAGTAATAGTGAAATTATGTAAGGTCATTGTAAAAGCTTTGTGACAGGATGTGAAATTCAAACTATCATTTAAGACTTTTGTATATTCAACTTCGCGACTGTATTCAATGGGCCAATTTACCAATGATGTTGGAATTATAATAAATATCTCGATGAGAATGAGTTCTAGAGCCCTCATTGTATATGTAATATACATGTGTTAGATTTATTATTCAATTTATTATATAGAATTTGTGCAGATGACACATTCATTTCAAGCATCCAGTAAATATTTTGAAAATGAATAATGCCAACTAAAACTTGTAAAATGAAGGTTTCTTTATGATGAAGAGTTTCAACTTATACATAAATTTTGATAATTTTGATCTGTTGTTGCATGGTATCTTTTAGTACGGGGAAGTTCAGTTTGTATTAATTGAGACTGTCGTTGTCGAAGGTATCTCCAACATCGGCGAGCCTTATTTCAGCTGCCATAGGCCCATTAATGCGCCCAGGCAGGAAATGCCCGTCGTCGGATTAAAGTTGTAGATCATCGTGCGGCGGGCATTTCCTGCCTGGGCGCATTAATGGGCCTATGGCAGCTGAAATAAGGCTCGCCCTCCAACATCTATACAACATCAAGCAGTTCAACTTATAAAGTAATTACAAGTAAAAGTCTTTTGTACTTTTCCAATGAAGGCTTGACTTTACTTTGAGCATTGTTTGTCTTCTAATCAACGTTTTCATTGAATGCAGCAAGGAGAAAAAAGTAAAATTTGCATGTCAATTAATTTTAGAATTCATAATAGTTTCCAACTCCCTCAACTGTTTTTAGTATGTATGTGTATATTCAGTTATCTTGGACATTCTCTAGACTATGTACTGGAATACACCTCTTACTCGATAGTTATGAATCTATCAAGAAAAAACTAGAAATTAAAATTGGGAAAGTGTGGTCGTTGATTATCAGTTTTCTGTGTGGGAAATTTCTCTTGAATTACCTTAGCCATATATCTTTGATGTTGTTTTTCTTGGGCTACTCAAAGGAGGAAAAATCTTTATCATAAAAAGATATTCCCAGTGCACATTTGGTGAAAGGCTTTATATGTTCTCGAAGATGATTCTGCCACAACGTTTGAGTAATAGAATTTAAATTTAGTTAAGAAGACATTAAGAATAATTATCATCCATTATTAACGTGTGTTCAGGCCATGATTTCCATCATTAATATCTCAAAGAATGTTAAGTATTTGAAGTATTACCTTTAATTATAATTGTTAGCTTGCTTGTAAATTTTGGCATATAATAATTATGGCAAGGTTTATTTGGGGAGGGGGAAGAGAAAAGAAATCCATTCATCTTGCAAAATGGGAAGCATTGGAAATTCCTAATGATAATGGGGGATGGGGCATACTGGATATGGAGACATTTGGTAATTCCCTTATTATTAAGTCTTTATGGCGGTGCTTGCACGGTAAAGGAAAGTGGAACAGCATCATAAAACAGAAGTATCTGAGAGAGGATTCTATGGAGGATTTAGCCATCTTGGGGTGAATTGAATGTAGGCACAGATCAGATATTTGGAAGGGTTTTGGTAAGCTATGGCCTGTTATTATGGAGCATTTTAAATGGGTTTTTGGGAATGGGGCAAAAATTCTTATTAGAAGTGGGAAGATGATGGGAATGGATGATTTCCAGTCACAAACTGAGGAATTAGTCCACCAGTTAAATCTAAAGGGGATTTTCTTTGTTAATCAGATTATTAAGGATTGGGTTGGGACCCTGAGATGGAAAACCCTGTTTGATTTGGGTTTGGAAACTAAATGGGCAGTGATGTGGCTACATTTGACGATGAGGCTGAAATATTTGGGTTTGTGCAGGATGCTTGTGGGAGATTGACTTTTATGGGAGGGTAAGGAAGCTAAGGAGGGATTGAAAGCAAAGGAAATTTATTCGACTTTGATAAAAAATAAGGTGCCACAGGATACTGTCTGCTGGTTAAAACCCTTATGGAAAACCAGAGTCCAAATTAAAATGATTATTTTTTTATGGTTGGTGTGGAAGGATAAGAATTTAAATTGGAGGAATCTGCAAAAAAGAGGTTAGCAGGGACCTGGAATATGTTCGCTCTGCAGGCAAGAGGTGGAGGATAATCGTCATATGTTCTATTTCTATCCCTTTTCCCTTGAAACTCTTGATATTTTTTATGCTAAGCTTCAGATCAGTACTCCGGTTTATCAATCGACGAAAGAATGCACAAAATGGTGGCTTAATAGAGGGGAACCTGTTAGGATCATTCCTATTCTTTTTCACTGGTATATTTGGTGTAATCGTAACAAGAAATTTTTTGAGGGTATATCATGGTATACCATTAATACTGATTTTCAGATTCTCAGCTCTTGGGATCTTTTAAAGACTAATAAAAAGGATCTTTCCAAACGCTATGTTCCTCACGAGGTCTCATACCCTATGGGTTTTTTCAATGGGGCCTCGCAGCATTCTATCTGCGGCTGTGGGGCTTGGTTACTGATGTCTCCAAATTGTCATTACAAACTCTATTGGAATGGTGGAGTTGGTACGAATACGAAGGCTGAAGTGTTGGCTCTCTGGGGGCTGTTGTGGTTTGATAGTCAGCTGTACATGGACAAGATTCATATTATAGGGACTCTAAAGTAGTGATCGATCACATGAACAAGAAATCTTTAATAAATTTGGGCTCACTTGTTCACTGGCTGGAGAGAATTAATATTTTGAAAAGATCCTTTTCGTTTATCTCTTTCCACCATGTCTGTAGGGAGAAGAATAGTGTTGATGATCGATTATCAAAGAAATTCTTGGTGGCAAACTTTGGTGAAATGCATTATCAGCTGCATAGGTCGAATGGTGGCAGAATTAATGGAACTGTGAATCTCTTCTGAGTGGGAGCTTTTGTTCTTAGTCTCTCTAGAACTAATCTCTTTCTTTTTTTAAGCTATGGTGCTTATGATGTAATATTTTCCCATGTGAACTCTTGTCCGCGTATGCTTCTGTCTGGACATAGTTTTGTTTTAGGTGCGAATCAGTTTTGTTCTGGCCTTTTTGACAAGTATCATTTTTTCGATCTCCCTGGAGAGATTTTTTGCAAGATCATTGTAACTTTTTTTGATATGGTTTTGGTATGATGATCATGATTGTTTCTGGTACATAATATATAACCAGAGTATTTTTTGTATTGAAAAAATGTTATTGATATAGGGTTTGTTATGAGGCATTTAAATTGTTGTGTATCTCTTGGAATTCAACATATGAATTATTGAGTTTAGCTTTTATGTTTTGATTTTAAATGAGTGTCAAAATCCTTTAATTATGCAGAAATTCACTATGAAAATGGAAGTATGAAAATAATCATACTTTAAGCATGAAGAAAGTTACATCTTTGAAGATTGATTTAGTTTAAATATTTTGGTTAATATTATCTAGGTTACTTTGAAAATTAGTTTAGTTTAATGATTTTTGTTATGTTTAACCTCTAAAATATAGTAAGTTTTGTTGTGTTTTAACTGAATATACTCTTATCTATACTAACCTAAGGCTATAAAAAACCAATTTTTTTATCTAAACAATTCTTCAGACCTAGATTTTTTTTTAATAAAATAATTTATATTTATAATTTAAATATTCAATTAAATCATATAACATATCACATCACATATCACATCTTTGTTCATCAATGCTACTCTTCTCTATGCTAATGGCTTACATAGTTTCCTTTGCAACATGCAACACAATTGCTAATTTTTATGCCATTTTTCCCAAAAAAATAATTTTTAAGTTGAATGGCCTAGACTAAACTACCTATTACACTTATTCACATATATCTCTTACACTACAACCAATAAATTTTAATAAAATATTTAAACATACAAAAGACTTTGTTATAGTGCACACTTTTTTAACAAAATCAATTGAACATTACACATACACATATTGAACTTATCTTTGCATTATTAACAAATAAACAAGTTTAATTTTATTAATGACATTTTTGTTAGTTAACATATTATGACTTTATTTTAAATTAGATAAATAATATAAATTTATTTCCCCCTTTACAAAGACAAAAGTAAAGGTTTATTATTCATAATAATATAAGTGTGTATGGATTTATTATTATAATTTTTTATTATTTTTAAATTTTATATAGAAGTATTTGAAATAAAACTAGTAATTTTAAATTTAATTAAAAAAAATCATTGAAATTTTATTAGGATGTTTAAAGGAGTTGGTTTTAATGGTGAAAATCCATGAGCTTTTTACTATTGGACAAGGTTCAGATTCTTATGAAAGTTTTTGGTAAAGCCATAGAGTTACCATAAGGTAGTGATTGAATGTGTGGTTTCACTTAGAGAGCTCATGACCCGTGAACACATAAGTGGATCAAAACTCACCCCCATGTCCTTAAAATAAATTTGCATGCTTAAGGCTTTTTGAAACCCTATGGATATGGTTTTGGGCTTGTCGGGCATGTGTGGGGGGGTTGGGTTTACATCACTGCACTTGTCTCTTGAAGATTGATATGTTTTAGTAAACTGTCTCCTCCCTAAGGAAACCAGTAAAGAGTACTCCCTCTCATTTTGCTAAAAGATTGGAAGCAATCTTGGAGGTCTTGGCCCCTAAGTTAAATGCTCAATGTATGTCTTTAAAAATCATAACTCATGGATCATGTTCTTTCTCATTATTTTTGTGACAAACGGTTTTATGATTTCCCCTTTGAAAATAAAGAAGATAGAGATTTAACATTTCCAGTTAGGACATTTTTATGGCACTAAATGTTTTTACCTAAACATATAGACATTTGATTTCAACCATGAAAATGGCGTTCACTTTAATGTCCCAGTATGGATAATATTGTCTCATCTTCCACTTCAATGCTATAATGATGAGGTATTAAGTATTGTGAGTACTATAGGAACTTATATTGACAAAGTTGAGCCAATAGATGGAATAATGGCCTATATGCATATTTGTGTTGAAGTGAATCTAGAAAATGGACTACCAGAAGAAATACAACTAACATTGGATGACTACAATAATATCCAACCTATTGAATATCAGAAACTCCCTTTTAAGTGTAAGTAATGCCTTGAATATGATAATTTCACTAAAAAAATTCTAAAGAATATGATAACAAAGCAAGGGAACCAAGAAAGAAGGAACAATAGAAACAATTAAAAAAGAAGAGAGTTAATAATAAGAAAACAAGTAATGTTTCACGGTATAAGTAAGCTTTGTATTATACAATAGCTATTCAACCCTTTGACATAGAAAGAGTCTTTGGGAAATCATTTAAAGTGGGATGATACAAATATTTGGTGGATAGAACTAAAGGAACCTCCTCAATGGGTTGAAAGGTGTAATAACCCCTGGTTTATTTTCCATGTAAATAAAATAAAACCAAGGTCACGGGACACATATTCCAAATTGAATGGTAGGAAAAGCACTATAGTGGACATCACTTGTGGTTTATATATGGCTATAGAAATTGGAAAAGGCATTGACAAAGACAAATAGGAAATAATTGGCATTTTATTATGAAAATAAAGAAAAATCGGAGAAAATGAAGGTGAAGAGACACAGATTTGTATGCAAGTTAAATTAGAGGGAAAATTAAGGAAAATAAGAAAATAGAGGCGTCAATGATTAAAAAAGGCTCCAGAGAAATAATTGCTAGCCTTTTGAGAGTTTTTGGTATGAGCTCTTGTTCACTCTCTCTCTCATACACTCTTGCACACTTAGAGCATGCTTGAATCACTCTAGTTAATTCACTTGGATTTGGAGGAAGCAAGCAAAGGACAAGAAAGAAACCATAAAGAGACAGTTGGATCAATAGATACAACTAGATTTTTTTGCAGGTAGCATGTCGCATGTGTGATTTCCTTGTTGGCTTATGGATGCATAGTATATGCATGTGGTTCTTTGGTTATGTGTTGTCATTGATGTGGAGATTTTCCTGCATTGAAAGTGGTGTCATCATTTCCTTACCCTTTCCTGGAAAACCATGGTTGTGGGTTTCCCACTTGTTTGTTTTTTTTTTTATTGGTTTTCAGGTTCCCTATAGCCGAGGGTTGGAACAAACTCTCTGAAAGCCTTGGAACAACTTTGGTTGAGTTACTAGTCCTTATAGTTGTAGGTTGGGACAAATGCTCTAGATCCCTTGGTGGGTTGAGTTATTAGATCCTAGAGTGGTGGTTGGAACAAATGCTTTGGAGCCCTAGAAGGATCTTGGTTTAGTTACTAGTTCCAGGAGTCCTAGATATCTTGGTTAAAGATCGATTAGGTTGATGTTAGTGATTTCAAACCCTAGAGGTGGAAACATTGGGGTTGAGGGTTGAGGTGGTTTAGCCTTTAGAAGCCATGGTTGGATTTTTCTTGGTTTATTCCTTGAGATCCCACATTCATGCTTGGAATATGGCGTGGAGGTGATTGGCTGAAGAAGATATTTGGTTCATCTCAATTTATGGTTGGGTGGTACATGGAAGTCCCTAACGTGGTTGACATTTTTGTATATTAATAAAATATATTTTTTTATTATGATCTATGAGAATTTTTATTGATTATGATAGTGATGTTATGGTTGGATTTCCATGGTTTTTGTTGTGGTTTATCTGTTGGTAATATGATGTATACTATATATGGCTCTTGTTATGATTTTATTAGTTAATGAATAGTCAATGAATGCATGGACTAATAAGCATTGTTGTAGCTAGTTATAGATGGATTGGAGCATTTTTCGTGATTCTCAGTTTCTAGGCCCCATTTCCATAATCTGAAATTGTAAGTCATGTCATATCATAGTGACACCCATCTCATGTTTACCATGGATAAATGTGAAATTGGCTAAATGTGGGAGAAAGTGTGTTACAGGATGGTGTCAGAGCAGGTTTCGTTCTCTTTGGGTGATATCTGTAACAATAGGGCGATATCAAAGAGGGGTTGAAACACTAGAACTTGGGGTAAATGCAATTTTTATGCATGCATGTCAGTTGTATATGTGTTTATTATGCATGCATTATAGTGGCTATGGTCATTATGTATACAGCCAGCGTTACAGTTTCGGGTCATCATGCATGACGTTGAGAAGTTGATATGTTGATGTGTCGATATATATATATCGTTCTAATTTGGACTGACTTGTGCATATGTGATAGTATCCCCTGAGATAAACTAAGGTATGGTTTGATTATTTCTTCCATTAGTTTATCTAACATGTTATGTTTGTAGGATATAGAAAGACAAATATGATGAGAAAAATAGTGTACTATAGTTCATGTGACTCTCCTTACAGATTTGATGATCAACATGGAGATGATATTCTCCTGATATAGTAGATACACTAAGAAGCTTGAAGGGAAAAATCAGAAGTTGTAAGGCCAAAAATAGCAAGTTTATTGCGGCACAAGAGAAAATTTCCAGAGCTTAGGAAAAGCAAGCAGAATTTAATGCAGTCATTCTTCAGAGTCTTTCAGATTTGTAGAGACACAGACAACTAAGGATCAATCATGGATAGGAGGAAAGGACTAATGGGGCATATGGTAGAAGGTATCAATCAAAATAGAGGCTGGATAAAAATGATACAATCATAGGTGATAGATCTTTGAATACACCTAATAGGAGGGGCAGTTGTTATGGGTTCTATTCTAGTTTCAGTTATAAGAGACAACATCGCCATCACTGCCACCATCCTTATAGGAGGAGTGAGAAGCAGTATTTTCCAGAAGATTCAAGAAAGCCAAACCTCCTACATTTGATGGAGAGATGAAGGGGTCACAAGATGCAGAAGTGTGGTTTCTTGAGATGAAGAAGTTATTCAAATGGCACGAGTATTCAGAGAACATGAAAGTAAAGATAACGACCTTCAGTCTAAAAGGGAAAGAATATATCTGGTGGGAAAATGTGAAGAACGTTAGAAGAATTAGATAAGAGAAGTTGGTTTTGGATGATATCGAGATACTCTTCAAGAATAAATACTTGTCTAAAAGGTACTATGATGAAAGAGAAAAGGAGTTCTATGAGTTGAAGACGGGATCTATGACTGATGACAAGTACACTAGCATATTCTTGGAGATGTTGAGGTATGTATCTTATCTAAAGGAGGAGAATAAAGATTCAAAGGTTCATTAGTGGATTGTCAGTAAAATTTAGAGACAATATTGAGTTTGATGAGCCTAGATAGTTGGAGGTATCAATTAGAAAATTGAAGCACTGTTATGAGCAGTCAATGCACAAATCTAAGTCTAAGCAGGATTGGAAAAGGAATGAGAAGACTAAAGGAAAGTTGGCTAAGAAGTGAGGGATACTTCGGGATGTAGGTCATAAGGAGAATGTAGCGCCACATAAGAAATTAAATGCAATTGATAGAGTAGATGGGTCTTAGCCTAAGAAGAAAGACAAGGGTGATGGCAAGAAACCTTTGAGGTGTTGGGACTTGTGGTGGAGAGCATCGCAGGAGATATATTCCACAACATTAGGGTGGCAGGCCTTAGATTTACAATGCTTAGGACGCACAAACAGTTGGAGACATTGGTCATAGTATTCCTCATATTTATGCAGTAGTGGATAATAGGAAGAGATATCACCAGACATCTATTATCGAGATGGAAGGTAAGCTTCATGATCAAGTTGTTTCTATTTTCATTGATCCTAGTTCTAACTATAGTTATATCAGTCCTGACCTAGTGGATAATTGTCGCTTGAATAAAGAAGTGCATGCAGAATCTTGGTGCAATTAGCTATAAGGACCAAGAGAAGAGTTCATCATTGGGTGAGATCTTGTGCATTTGATCTGAATGGTATGCCTACATCAAAACCTAAATGTGCTTCCTTTGGGTTCATGTAGTATGCCTTTGGGCATAGACTGGCTATTCATTCACATGACTAAAATGAATTTCTATGACAATGTTATTGAGTGCCTAAACTATGATAGGGAAAGAATAAATTTGTAGGGAAATAAGAAGCCTACATCAGTGAGAATGGTTACAACTATGCAAGCAAAGCATAATCGTGGGAAAGGATGCTTTTTATTTGTAGCACACATCTCTAGTGACAAAGGGAACGATGCTGAGGATGAGAAATTTCTGAAGAAGTATCTTTTTTTTCAATAGTTTCATAATGTGTTCCTAGCAAAGATTCCAGAGCTACCGCCTCATAGGGAAGTTTACTTCTCTATTGATTTGATTCGAGGAGCAACACTAGCATCTAAAGCACCTTACAAGATGAGCACTCCAGAGTTGGTGCAATGAATTTGTAGCTTAAGTAAATTCTTGATAAGGGATACATAAAGTCGAGTGTGTCGTCTTTGGGTGCACTAGCGTTGTCTATGAAGAATAATGATGGTACTCTTAGGTTGTGCATTGATTACAGGAAGTTGAAGAAGGTGACCATCAATAATAGGTATCCATTTTCACAGATGTTTGACTTGTTTGATCAGTTAAAGGAGACAGTAGTATTCTCGAAGATTGATTTGATATCATGATATCGTTAGGTGTGCATCAAAGAAGAATATATCTACAAGACTGCATTTTGTACCAGGTATGGGCATTATTAGTTTGTGGTGGTTTATTTTGGTCTTACTAATGCTCAACTACTTTCATGTGTTTGATGAACACTGTGTTGCATCCTTATATGGACAAGGTTGTGATACTGTTTATTAATGACATATTGATATATTTTAAGAATGAGGAAGAGCATGTAGAACACCTGGAAATAATGTTGAGATTGTTGAGAGAGAATCATGAGTTGTATGCTAAGCTTAACAAGTGCGACTTCTTTCAAACTAAAGTTCATTACTTGGGACATTTTTTTTCCAAGGAAGGGATAGCAGTGGACCCATAACATATTAAATATATCATGGAGTGGCCTACTCTTAGGAATTTGGATGAGTTTAGATCATTCATGGGACTAGCAGGATATTACAAGAGGTTCATCAGAAACTTCGCACGGATTGGTCATCCTATCACATCTTTGCAAAGAAAAGGGAATAAATTTGAATCGACTGAGGAGTGTGCAACTAGTTTTGAGTAGTTAAAGAATTTTCTTACAAATGCTCCAGTATTGAAAATTGTAGATCTCGATAAGGGATTTTTGGTACATACATATGCTTGCATGGAAGGACTAGGTGGATCTTAATGCAGGAAGGACATGTGGTGTGCTATGAGTCAAGGAAGCTAAATGAGCATGAGAATAACTATGTGACTTGTGAACTTGAGTTGGTAGCTATTATTCATGCATTGAAGATGTGGAGACATTATCTTCTTGGCAGGAGGTTTTTTCTAATGAGTGATCATAGTGGGTTGAGGTACTTGTTTGAACCCAATATGAATGCCAAGAAAGCTATATGGTTGCTTACTCTCAGTGAATTTGAATTTGAGATCAGATACATCAAGGGCAAGGAGAACAGGGTTGCATATGCTCTCAATAGGAGGGTATAGGTGAATCACATTGCAGTTGTGAACTTGTTGGGTGTGTATTATATTATTTCCATGACTAGTCCCACGCGTTGTACATTGCGTCGAGCATAACGGGGGGTCACAGTGGGGGGAGACAGCCCCCCCCCCCTGCCCCTGTCAGGTAGCACCCCCCTACACAGGGTCCGAGGTAGCCCCCCGGGAAATTTTTTTATGTGAATAGAATAATAGTTGGGTAGACCCAAATACGGTGGGTAGACCTACCCATGGTTTTTTGCATGGGTTTTGCACATGGTTTTTGGCATGATGGTTTTCTTCCCATGGTTTTTTGTAGATCTAATCAAGGGGACTACTATTATGTTCTAATCCAGGGTTAGTGGATTGGAATTTATGAATAATTCAACATGTATATATATGTATTGTAACATTGAAAGGAATATAATGAAAAATTAATCAGGGAGTCATGGTTTTGGAATCTAGGGGAAAATTTCTCTGTATATTTATTTTATGTTCTCGTCTTTGTTTATTTTTTTCTGTTTTAAGAATTCATTTGCAGGTAATTTCTGCACAGGGTTAAAACCTACCTTTGGTATCATATCTATTTCGGCTTTAACGAGACGCCTTTGTTGTTGAGGGGTTTTTCTCGAGCCTGTGGAAGACCCTGTACAATGGGAGATCTGCAGGAACGATTCTTGTGGTGAAAGAATATGGTGACGAGTGGAAAGATAAATAACGTGAAATTTAATGATCATAGTTTTGAGTTGTGGAAGCTCAAGATGGAGGATCTGTTGGTGGGCCGAGATCAATGGATTGTTGTAGATCCAAGAACGACACCAACAGGAATGTCGATAGAAGACTGGGTGAAGTTAGATTGGAAGGCGAAGAGAAAAATATGATTGTGCCTCTCAGATTCAATATTGTTGAATGTATCAGGGGAAGCTATCGGACGAAGGTTTTGTGGGACAAGTTAGGGACTTCATACCAATTTAAGTCTCTAGTGAACAAAATGTTCCTGTAGAAAAAGTTGTATAACCTAAGGATGAAGGATGGAGACTCAGTAACAGAGCATCTGAATTCCCTTAATGTTGTGGTAAGCTAGTTGTTATATTTTGATATTAAAATTTAAGATGAAGATAAATGCACCAATTTGTTTTATTCTCTACCAGATTTCTACGATAGTCTGGTTATTGCAATAGGTAGCAATAACTACCTTGAAGTTTGATGAAATAGTCTCATCCTTTCTATCAAAGGATATGAGATGAAAAAAATTGGAGAGCTACAATGGAGATTCCTTGTCTGTACAAGGACGGTCTCAGAAAAAAGAAAAAAAGAAAAAAAAGTCCTCAAGTGGGAGATCTAATTTTAAAGGGAGATAAAAATTTCCAGGAAAACCTGTAAAGGTGTGCTGGAAATGCAGAAAGGAAGGGCACTACAAAAATTATTGTAGATCTAAAGCTCGTAAGAAAGGAAAGGGATCTAATGATGCTCCTTCTGCAGAAGCGAAGACCACCTCAGATGAAGGTGGGGATGTGTACCTGGAATCTTATTCAAGTACACATGTAGATCATGAGGCATGGTTGATTGACTCATATGCATCCTTTCACTTCACTCCCCATAGGGAGTTATTCTGCAAGTATGAGAAATATGAAGGCGGTGATGTCTTCTTAGGGGATAAAAGGAATGGAATAATTATTGGATGTAGAAAATTCAAGTTGAAGTTACAAGGTGGAAGGATTAGAACACTTCTTGGTGTTTTTCATATTCTTGCATTGGCTAGAAATATGATTTTTGTAAGAAATATGGATGATGCATGTGTAAAAACAATGTTCGAGAAAGATACTTGCGAGATGGTTTGGGGAGCACTGGTACTGATGTGGGGAGTTCAGATTGGAACATTGTACAATCTTCTGGGTATCACTGGTATTGATGCGAGGAGTTCAGATTTGAACTTTGTACAAGCTTCTAGGTAACACTGTTATTGATGGGTGCAACAATTCTGTGGTTCTTGAAAGTGTAGAAGAAAATCTAGTGGTCTTTGGAGAAAAGACCATGCTATGCCATAAAAGACTTGGACATGTTGGAGAGAAGGACCTTAAAATACTGCATGGTAATGGTATGGTAGAAGGTATATCTAATTTCTCTCTAGATTTCTATTTTTGTGAAATTTGTGTATATGGGAAGTAGAATCGGGTGAGTTTTCCCTTAGGTGCTAAGTGGGCAAAAAAGGTATTAGAGCTTCTGCACAGTGATGTGTTTGGACCTATGTGAGTTACATCACTGGGAAATTCTATGTAATATGTCTCATTTATAGATGAATTCTTAAGGAATACATGGACACATTTCCTTAGGAAGAAATCTAAAGTATTTGACATGTTTAAATACTGCATGGTAATGGTATGGTAGAAGGTATATCTAATTTCTCTCTAGATTTCTATTTTTGTGAAATTTGTGTATATGGGAAGTAGAATCGGGTGAGTTTTCCCTTAGGTGCTAAGAGGGAAAAAAAGGTATTAGAGCTTATGCACAGTGATGTGCTTGGACCTGTGTGAGTTACATCACTGGGAAAGTCTATGTAATATGTCTCATTTATAGATGAATTCTTAAGGAATACATGGACACATTTCCTTAGGAAGAAATCTAAAGTGTTTGACATGTTTAAATAATTTAACGCTCTGGTGGAAAATTAAAAAAAGAAGAAGATTAAGGTGTTGAGGAAAGATGATGGTGGAGAGTTTTGCAAGAAGTAATTTGAGGAGTTCTGTAAGAAATGTGGTATATCATGGTAGAAGACTACTCCATACACACCTCAACAAAATGGAGTTGTAGAAAGAATGAATAGGACATTGACGGAAAAGGAAAGAAGCATGCTTAGTGGCACCGGATTAGGGCAGGAATTATGGGCAGAGGCAGTATATATTGTATGTTACCTAGTTAACAAATCATCTTCTTCGGCGTCGGAGGATAAGACTCCACATGTGGTATGGAACGGTAAGAAACCCTCTCTTTCACATCTGAGGGTATTTGGATGTGATGCATATGTACACATTCCAAAGGAAAAAAGAACCAAGTTCGATAGTAAATATGAAAGGTCCATCTTTATTAGGTATAAGGATGGTTTAAAAGGTCATAAGATTTGGAACCCAAAAACAAGGAAGGTTGTGTATAGCCTAGATGTGGTATTTAGAGAGGTAAAATTGTTATTAAACATGAATTCCTACTAAAGGAACCTGAGAAGATTTAGTTTTAGCTAAAGGAGGAAGAATCAAACTCTACAACAAAACATGAATCAGAAGAGGAACAAACACAAACTCCAGTTTTGAGAAGATCAGTTCAAGAGAGAAGGAAACCAGAAAGGTATATTTCATCTTCTTTCTGTTCAAATTTTGCTTTATCTATTATTGATGATGATCCCAAAACTGTCAAAGAAGCAGAAGATATAAAGGATGGAAAACTCTGGAAAGAGGCCATGGTTGATGAATTGACATATTTGGACAAAAAAGAGGCTTGGGATCTGGTGGATTTTTCGGTTGGAAGGAAACCCATTGGAAGCAAATGGGTGTTTAAGAAGAATATGAATGAATAAGAAAAGGTGGAGAAATTAAAATCTCAGTTGGTAGAAAAATGTTATTCCTAAGTGTCGAGAATTGATTTTGGTGATATATTTTCTCCTGCTGCAAAGTTAGCTTCTATTAGATTAATTTTATCTATTGTTGATGATTTTGATTTTGAGGTAGAATAGATGGATGTGAAGACAACATTTCCTCACCGGGATCTATAAGAAGAGATCTACATGAAGCAACCTGAAGGCTTTACGGTGAAGGGTAAGAAAGAAATAGTATGTAGGTTAAAAATTTATTTTATGGCTTAAAAAAGTCACCGAGGATGTGGTATCAGAAATTTGATACATATATACGAGTACTTGGCTTCAAGAAAATAAAATCAGATCACTATGTGTATTTTAAATTAATTGGTGACCGTGTTATTTATTGGTCTTGTATGTGGATGATATGTTATTGATTGGAAATGACAAATAAATTATCCAGGATTTGAAGACCCAATTTTCCTCCAAATTCGACATGAAAGATCTTGGTGCTGCAAACTATATTTTGGGCATGGAAATTAAATGAGATCAAGTAAAAAGGAAGCTCTAGTTAAACCAGAGGAAGTATTTTGAGACAATATTGCAGAGGTTTAATATGCCAGATAGTAAACCGATGAAGGTTCCTATTCCTATAGGTGTAAAGTTATCTATTGAATAGTGTCCAAGGCACAAGAAGGGGAAGTGGACATGTCCCGTGTTCCATATGCAAGTGCAGTTGGTAGCCTGGTGTATGAAATGGTATATACTAGACCATAAATTTCATATGCAGTGGGAGTATTAAGCAGATTTATGTCAAAACCAGGGAAGGAGCATTGGACAACAATAAAGCTAGTTTTCAGTTATTTGCGTGGTACTATTGATTACGGTCTGTGCTACCAAGGAAGTCTAGGAATGGACAAAGTTTTTGAAATTTGTAGCTTTGTTGATGTAGACTGGGTTGGAGATCTAGATCATAAATATCTACAAGTGGGTATGTGTTTAACCTATTTGGAGGAGCAGTCAGTTGGATGAGAAAGAGACAATTTGTAGTGTCTCTTTCAACTACAAAGGCTGAATATATGACAACTACTCACGCAAGAAAGGAAGAAATTTGGTTGCAGAGATTATGTTCAAGTATGGGGTTGGTACATCAGGATATAAGGATAGACTATGACAACTAAAGTGTAATTTATTGGCAAATAACCCTGCTTATCATTCAAATACAAATCACATTAATGTTCAGTATCACTTTGTGAGGGATATGGTTGAGGATAAAAAGGTGTTGTTGGTAAAGGTGGACACTTTGAGGAATGTTGTAGATGCATTGATGAAGTTTGTGAGCACTAAGAAGTTTTCTTGATGTAGAGAAAGAATGGGTGTTGCAGGGTTGGACCAATGACTAAGCTCTCATGTGACCCCCTGTGTGAAAAGAAAACAACAAGTGGTAGAATGTTGGGTGTGTGTTATATTATTTCCACGACTATCCCCACATGTTGTACGTTCTGCCAGGCACAACGGGGGGGGGGGCACAGGGGGGGTGATAGCCCACCCTTCCAAGGGTTTTGCAGGGGGCAGTAGCCCCCTTGTACGAGGACCAGGGAAACACCCCAAGAAATTTTTTAGGCGAACCTACTCATGGTTTTGTGCATGATGGTTTTATGCCCATGGTATTTAGTAGATCTGGTCAATGGAAATATGATTATGTTCTAATCCAGGGTTAGTGGATTGGAGTTTATGAATGATTCTGCATGTATATACATGTATTATAACATTGAAAGGAATATAATGAAAAATAAACCTCGTAGTCCCGGTTTTGGGATCTAGTGGAAAATTTCCATGTATATTTGTTTTATGTTCTCGCAATTTTTTATTTTTTTATGTTTTATGAAATCATTTGTAGGTAATTTCTATACAGGTTTAAAACCTACAAAGGTCATATGGGTCAAATTTACAAGAGAGGATCTTGCATGTAGGGTAGCAGGATGACAGGTACCAACAAATGACATTGAGGTTACAATGGTAGAGTAAAGGTGATAGGGGTCAGGAGTATCACCTCACAACATATGATTTGGTCAGATTTAGGAACAATATTTATGTGCCAGACATCAGTGAGATGAAGAAGCTTATTTTGAGAGAGATTCATGTCAAGCCATATTCAAGCCACCCGAGATATCAAAATACTTTGACAGTTGTGAAGAAGGTATACTATTGGTCAAGTATGAATAAAAAGGTCGTTGATTTCATAGCAAGATGTTTGG
Source organism: Pinus albicaulis (assembly GCA_034641835.2). NCBI lineage: Eukaryota > Viridiplantae > Streptophyta > Pinopsida > Pinales > Pinaceae > Pinus > Pinus albicaulis. Next base: position 120,827 of record JAXQQM020073745.1, read on the forward strand.
ATTTTCAGTAGGTGATGGTAGAGTGTAAGGACCCAACTGGTTTGTTGCAGCTGATTCCAATTCCAGAATGGAAATGGGAGGTCATTTCCATGGACTTCATTATAGGTTTGTCGAGGAAATCGAGACAACATGATTCCATCATGGTTGTGGTTGACAGGTTGAGCAAGGTAGCTCACTTCATTACAGTGAAGTCTACAAATTCAGCTAGCGAGGTAGCTTAGATCTTCATCAGGGAGATAGTGAGATTGCACAATG
>JAXQQM020067419.1:0-72712 GCA_034641835.2 Pinus albicaulis
ATCTTCTTTCAAACCTCTAGTAAAAACTTCCTGGGACATCAAAAGAACATTCATCAATATAAAGGCCAGGAATGATCCACTTAGACTTCAAGTGTACAACCAATTTTTGAAGATGGCTCCGAAAAATCAAGAAAGATTGATGTCAGCTTATGACATCCAACAGGTTAAGATGTTAATGAGCCATTTGAAGCCCAAGGTGCAGCAGCCTCAGACAGCTGCAGATTACGTTAGGACTAATTTTGAAGTCTTAGTAAAGGATATCCATCCTTTAGATCAAATTGAGCTACACAAGCAAACATGTGAGATGATTTATTCTACTCTGACGGATAAATCAATGATGACCCATAATTTGCAGGATTCTTTGGATAATACTAATACACAGTTGCAGCTTGAAAAAGCCTCCTCCCAAGCTAAGGATAATAGAATCAAAACTTTAGAGGAAATAATCATTGGTTTGGGTCATAATCCTAAAGATGTGAAAGGTATTGAAGCTTTGATCAAGAGAAAAGATGATGATATTGCAGCTCTGAGAAAACAATTAAAGTTACCGGCCTCGAGACATCCACAGACTGCATAAATCATCAAACAAAATTCTGAGGAAGAACTAATGGATTTTCTCTTAAAATTGAATGAACAACTTACTGCAACTGAAAAAGAGCTTGAGAATGCATTAAAAGATAAGCAGGCAAATATTCTAGTATCTACAGCAGGAGTAGTGACAGGTACAACAACAACAGGTCAGCCAGCAGAATTGTCACAGAGCAACACTGCAAATTTGAACACTGATGAATTAACAAAGTCAATGGAAGATATGAACATTTAGGCCATAGAGATTCACAAAACAAAGGAACAATTGGCCACTCTAGAACATAAATATGATCTTTCAAAAATGAGTGTTGCTGATAAAACAAGAGAAGTGAACAAATTAGAAAAAACAGTCAAAGCATTGGAAAAGGATCTCACATTGGAGAAACATTTAAAAGAAATAAATGATATTCTTTGGGATAATATCATTCAATCAATAAAGGATGTTTGGTCCTCAATTCAAATAATGGATGAACAGAATAACTTAGTTAAATTGGCTCTGGATGAGATTGAGAGATCAAGACAAGAGTTGGGAAATATGCCAGAAGAGGCCAATAGACTTATACATTTTTTGAATACTCGGACTAAGAATCAACTTGCAGAAATTGGTATTCAGGACAGGACCGGAACAATTCTGGAAATAAAGAGATTTTTTACTAAAAGAACTCTGGTACAGAATTTAGAACGAAGGTGCTCGGATATGCAAGAAGAAATCATTGCCTTCAGAGAAAGATTGAATATTTTGTTAAATAGAGGATTGCCTAGTCCTATAGTTGCAGAAGATAAGCTAATGGACCTTGATAGTTATGTTGAAAAATTGGACAAATATGCTGATAATCAAGCTAGTTCTTCAACCAGTTCATCAACAGCAGCATTGCCTAGAGGGAAAAACCTTCATGACAGATTGGAGAATTTATTTTATCTTGAGCATGAAGTAAATCATTTATTCCCAAATCAGCCTAATTTCTTCAGATATACTGAGGCTGATGAAACACTAAGAAAGTTGCAAAGGACCAGAGTGCCAGAAGTTCAATGGTGGGAAGAAATGATGGAACTTTTGTAAAAAAATATCCTTACATAAATTTTTGCCTATTTACCACAGTATATCATGATAAAAAGGATAAAAGGATGAGCAAAGGTCAAAGAGTATCAGAGCAGTTAAAGAGTATCAGTTAAAGAGGTCAAAGAGTAGCAGTTAAAGAGTATCAGATTGTCGATAATCTCCATGTGGACCGTTACTGGGTTTAATATCAAGTCCCTGTATGTGACATGGGGTATTTTTCTATCACTGTCTGGGGTGGGACTTCCACATTTATGGATGGATATTTGGGTTCCAATCTTCAGATGTGAAAATGTAATGACTTCATGGACTGTTTTACTTCATATAATATATTCAAAACAACGTTTTTTCTCTTGTGAAAAAAATGATTAATGTTTATCACTCTGCCTTCAAAACTAGCGATGCTGGTCTATGTTGCTGGTTTATTGATATGGTCTGATGGTCTTTTTATATTTTGGACATATCACACTCCTCACATGATTAGCGTTTTTCTCTGTTGCAGGATTTTGGGTGCTTTAATTTGTATTTGGAACAATGGACGTCGGTACTCTATCTGTTGCTTTACTATTCTACATACTGCTATTTCACTTTCTTATAGATGCCTCGGGCATATTTGGATGCTTTCTCAGATTTGTCGATAATCTCCATGTGGACCGTTATTGGGTTTTATATCAAGTCCTTGTATGTGACATGGGGTATTTTTCTATCACTGTCTGGGGTGGGACTTCCACTTTTCTGGATGGATATTTGGGTTCCAATCTTCAGATGTGAAAATGTAATGACTTCATAGACTGTTTTACTTCATATAATATATTCAAAACAACATTTTTTCTCTTGTGAAAAAAAAATGATTAATGTTTATCACTCTGCCTTCAAAACTAGCGATGCTGGTCTATGTTGCTGGTTTATTGATATGGTCTGATGGTCTTTTTATATTTTGGACATATCACACTCCTCACATGATTAGCGTTTTTCTCTTTTCAAGGATTTTGGGTACTTTAATTTGTATTTGGAACAATGGTCGTCGGTACTCTATCTATTGCTTTACTATTCTACATACTGCTATTTCACTTTCTTATAGATGCCTCGGGCATATTTGGATGCTTTCTCAGATTGTCGATAATCTCCATGTGGACCGTTACTGGGTTTTATATCATGTCCTTGTATGTGACATGGGGTATTTTTCTATCATTGTCTAGGGTGGGACTTCCACTTTTCTGGATGGATATTTGGGTTCAAATCTTCAGATGTGAAAATGTAATGACTTCATGGACTGTTTTACTTCATATAATATATTCAAAACATCGTTTTTCCTCTTTTAAAGTTTCATTTTTTTTTTTTTTTTAAATTGAACCTGCCGTTGCAATTCCGATGTCTTGTAAGCGTCGGAATTGCGACATATTAGAAACGTCGGAAGAGCGACGTTCAAAACGTCAGACCACATTTCGTCGTAATTGTGACAATTTACAGACGTCGGAAGAGCGACGTTCAAAACGTCGGACCAAATTTTGTCGTAATTGTGACAGTTTACAGACGTCGGAAGAGCGACGTTCTAAACGTCGGACCACATTTCGTCGGTGTGCGATAGTTTATAAAGGTCGGAAGTGCTACGGATTGGGAAACGTCGGAAGAGTGACGCTTGTTTGGAAGCGACGGAAAAAGTGTCGATAGTGCGACACTTTTTAGTTGCGTCGGAACTGCGACGGTATGGTAAACCACGTTTTGCCCGCCCTTGAACTTTCGCTCTTGCGACGACTATGTGTCGGAATAAACGGCTTGATTTGGGCACATTTGGAATTTCCGCCAAATGTAGTAGTGTGGGCAGAGTTTTAGAGATGAGTTGTTGGCTTAAATGGAAAAAAACAACAAATGGTTGAGGAGGGGTCGGGGGGTCAAATCCCGCCCCTCCATACTTGGCCTGTTTTGTTTTTAAAAACCAATTGAAATAATTTAAATTTTAAACTGTGGCGGGTAGGGCCTGCATCGGGCGGCCTGCCCACTGCACCTTCTGCCGTTGGTTGGATACGTTACCACATATGGTGGCATTATATGTTTTCATAACAAAACATATATATGAAAACACACACACACATAAATATGTTAGTTATTTGTTATATGTAACGTGGAGGGTATGGCATGGGAGTCTGGTGGGGTTCATGGCCTATGCGACCCATTTAAATAGTTTTTTAATATATTCATATGACATGCCACCCTCGCCACCCCATTTTTTAATATATATATATATATATATATATATATATATATATATATATTTTTTTTTTTTTTTTAAACAAAATATACATTTTTCAAAAATTCGAAAATGATGAAGGAGACAAATTAATTGTCCCACAAATTCGCCGAATACCGGTCGGAAATTTGGCTAGAATCCGGTGTTGGTTAAAATCCAAAATTTCATCCTGATTAACCTGCCCGGTCATCCAAGTCAGCAAAAACATTTCATTTCTATGCGCTGCCTCCGGCTGGGTTGTGAACCATTCACACCGTTACGATCGAGACGCCCGGATTGCTTTGAACCTAGTTCGAGAGAGCAATCTGAACACTTTTATTTTGGGCTCTCTTTGTCTGTGTGTACCACGGGGGCCACGGATCAAATCAACAACATATAACATCATCATCAGTTAATACCATGCTTGACTAACCAACGCATGTACATATGATCACACTTGTCAACTAACATATATCATAACATCAATAGAATGAAAGACATACACATAACCATAATGCATATGACCACGTTGGTCAACCAACATTTATCATACATGTAACCATAATAAAAATAGAATGAGAAACATATAAGTAACTCTAATGCTTACAACAACCATGAATCACATACTTGCATGCCAAGCATACAAACTTGTATGACGATTTTCTCTTACCCCAAAGTCCATTGTTGCAACGCCAATTTAATGATATGCCTCCTACTTTATCTTAGCCAACACATTAGAATCATAACATACCAATATCATCATGATGACCTAATTGCATATAATGACCTTATGCACAACAACCTCAATCAAACCAATGCAAACTTGACCATATGCACCCACTTGACATGTATAATGAATAATGAACGACCAATGCATGTTCAACATATGACATCACATAAGAAATCATACACATATAACACCAAATCATGACCAATATGTAACCCTAGCATAAATAAGAAATGCATGTACAATATGTAACAATATGTAATCAAGCCTGCATGAACAATACATAAGCAAGAACAACACATAACCAGTCATACACTCATGACAACATGTTGAAAAAAACATCATCAGTCCTCCCATGGCGACACCACTGCCACCATAACCAACACAACACAGATGCAAAAAACACATACACCATAGGTATGAGAAACACATAAAATCAACAAAATCATGACCAACACACCGCTCATCCAATCCAAGGGTTGAACCATGCTCTGATACCACTCTGTAACACCCCCTTCCCACATCTACCCAAGTAACCAACCAACCGGGGTAAACATGCTACGAGAGCCTACTATAATAAGATTCAACCTCCTATGTGATCTTAAGGAAGTGGAACTGACGAAAAACACAACCTACAAACCTTGTACATCATCAATGATACCCCCATGAGCTAACCCAACCTTTTAGGCTTCTTACCCCTGGGTCACACTGAAATTTTGATCCCCTTTGAGCCATAGCCGCAAGCATACCACTGCATTTCAGGGGCTGGGAGACTATAGCTGCAGGCACAACACTGCATGCCAACGGCAAGGGCCCCAAATTCTTAGTTCTGTGCCTGCGACTCCGGGATTTGAGCCAACTTTTCAGGCCCAGAGCCCAGGAAATTGCCCAAAACTTCACGAAAACTTAAGGGATGATAAATAACAATAGGAAAATGATACAAAAGTAAACACATCAACAAGAACTCATCTAAACCCTCCTAACCATGACACACATTTTTTTAAACATGTCATAAACCTTGAATCTACAGGTGTAAACAACATATTTAAGCATATGGGTCTCATACTTATCTAAGAATCGCTAAGAAGCATTGCTCCCTTACATCATTAGCTGCAATACAATTTATTTTACAATAGATACATTATGCATTCATTTACAATTAAAATCATGGATAGAACTATACATCATCACTGATAAAATACATGCTTACAATGAGCATAATAATAATAGAAATACAGTGGATACAACAACAATAGAATTCACATAATAACCAATACATTTGCATACCAAATACCAAAGGAATAAGCTCTTCATTACTGAATGTAAAAACCAACCAGAGATGGGACTTACATATTCCACCCGACCATAGATTGGCTAAGCCAAATATATCTTCATCCAAATACCCCCGTGCCATATTCTAAGCATGAATGTGGGACTCATAACCAGCCAAAAAGAACCAAACAAGCATGAATGCTACCGGGGTTCTCTGCCTACATTGTGAGGAATTTGAGTGCCTTGTAGGCTCTCAGGATTTACCGTAATCCACAGTTTGAATAAGGGATCACTAGGCCCTAAATCGAGACATACTCTCCATGATTTACCATACATCCCATCCCACGACTACTAGGCCCAACAAAGAGAAATCTACCTCTTGGCTTTACCGTATATCCCGCCATTCACTCACAAGGATTTCTAGGCCCACCGAGGTACACAATATGGATTTAACGTAACCCATAGTCTGGCTTAGGCGTTATTAGGCCAGTGGCTTTACCGAGATCCATAGTTCAGTTCAAGGACCACTAGGCCATGTGTTTGTCATTTCGGAGATCCACCCCACTCAACTTCGAATCCATCCGACAATCCAACTCAACCGAAGTATGAGAAACCCATCTCATAAAAGCTATACAAAAATGGAAAGGTTAGGCTGAAAAACACTGCCACACCTGAAAAAAACCATGAAACCATGCCATGACCGAAAAGAACCACATGCAATACCATGCATGCCAGATCTAGTAAGGAAAACACACATGCAAATTGATACCTACCAAGAATCCCGTTGTAGTTGCTTGATTCCTGCTCCTTCTTGCTTGCTTTCTTCCCTTTCTTTCTCCAATGCCAAAGTGCTCAAAGAAACTCTAAGTGTCCAAGAGAGAGAGAGAGAGAGAGAGAGAGAATAATGAGAGAGCTCCAAAAATTCATTGAGAAAATGAAGCAAAAGCTTTCCAACTGATCCTCAAAAGCCTTTTTATTAATGATATCTCTATTTCCTTCATTTTCCATTATTTTCCTTCAATTTCCTCCTCACATGCAACCTGTGACATTTCACCTCCCTTTTTTCCTATTTTCCATTATTTTCATAAATAAATGCGAATAAATGCCTCATGCCTTTTCAAAGCCTTTTCCATTGCCTTTGCCAATTTCCTTTAGCCATAATAATTGAAGTGAACACCCACTATGATGTTTTTCCCAACATTTAGCTTGGAATACATGTCCCATCAACCGTGGTTATTATTTTTAGCTTTTATTACATGAAATTTTCACGAGGGTTGTTACATATTTAGTTCCTTGTACAAATATCTCATTGTATAGAGGTTACAACAAACGGTTTCATTTTGGACAATAATTTTCTTCTACAGATTGAAAGCTCTACACAAGGACTATTGTACTTAAAAAACTATAAACCAAAAAATCATAGATACAAATTAAATTAAATTTGTTCTAATGTTGTTGAGAAATTTTGTTTTTAATGCCTATGTCTTGAATCTGGATAGGATAGGATTTGAACTAGTCGCTATCCGCAAATTGAACTACAAGAACTATTTTCCATTCAAAACTACTTGAATGTATCAATTTTATGATAATGTTTTTTATTTGTATTCGAACACATGCTTTAAAACTTTGTTTTATATGTCATACTGCATTATTGATTAAAATAAAAATTAACATTTAAAAATAGTTTTGGATCTGTAACATAAACCTCTTAAGAATATAATTACTAACTACAATTCATCACAGTTAAAATTTGATTATGTAATTATAACTTTTAATCAATTAATGAGCTTCGTTTGCTAATTCTGTGTTATTTGATACTGGTTGGTTCCTTGTACATAACTGTCATTGTCCAAAGGTTACAACGAAAAGCTTCATTGTGCAGAAGAAGCATTTTCGGACAGTAAAACCTCTGCACAAGGAATGTCCTACTTAAAAAACTATAAATCTAAAAATCATAAATACAAGTTAAATTAAATAAGATCTATAACAAATTCAATTTTATTTAATGATGAATTATATTCACAACTCTATGAAATTTATTATCGAAATATGCATTATTTATTATTAATTGTATTTGTGTTTACTTTTTGACATTCTAGAGATATGATATATTTTATATAATATGAGAAAAAGTTTGTAATGAAGAAATTTTTGCGGTATGGTATATTAACATTGAAATTTTCTGCGTTCGACCTCCACACTCAAATAAAACTCCACACTCTCCACACTCAAATAAAACTCCACACTCAAACAAAAAATAGAACATTCCAACAACAATTATGGATAATTTAATACTAAAATATTACCAATAGAACCCTTTAGGGTGATGTTACACAAATGTGCACAATGAATGCTTTATTTATAACTAAAGTAAAACAGAAAGAGAACATGAAGATATGCATTACTTATATCTAAAATATTAGCAATAATATTAGCAATAAAATATTTTAGTGCGAAGTGCGGAGTTCCACACAAGAAAACTTTCTTTGTATGTTAGTCGAGTCTATTTATCATTTAATAATATCTTCCAACATGATTGTGGAAGTGACTATGGATTTTCACTATGCGAAAAGCTTCACGCAAAGAGAATCAATTAAATAACAGTCATATGCATTATTTACAATTAAAATATTATCAATAATATAAATATAAACAATGTTATTCCGAATAGAAAATATTGATTATGTTTTAATACTAAAATATTAGCAAAGCCTTCAGTATAGGTTGTAGACAACTGCACAATGAAAGCTTGAAAGCTTCTTTTGCAGAGTGAAATTTCTCCACACTTCGCTAAACAAAGCTTTTGTTCAATGAATGTGTTTTTGTACAGTTTTTTTTTGTAGTATGCACAACTTTTATTCAATTGACTATTATGTGCAAATAACTAGTTCTCGTGCTTATTGGAATTTAACTCACTTGTATTCGTCCATATGAGAGAGCGTAATCGGAACATCATGCATTAATATGCTTCTCTAGCAACCACTATCTCCCATGGCCAACATACCATTGTATTCATTCGAGAATGACCATTAGTGCAAGATATGTGTGCAGAACATGTGAAGGAAAAAGTGTTGTGTGGTCAAATGAATTTGCAAAAGGATTTGCGCAAGATTTATTAAAATAATAAATATACAAGTCTCTTTTTTAATTATCATTTAGGAACGTTTTTCACAACCACAAAAGTAGTTATGCGGCTAATTGAAGGGTGTTATTGTGTGCAGAATTATCTCTATGGACAAAGTTGTGTGGAGGTGATTGTGCATGTGCGGATCTTATGTGAATGTTTTTATGAAAAGTTTGTTAAAATAATAAATGTATAAATCCCTTTTTTAATTCTTATTTAGAGACGCATTTCACAACATATAATCATTAATTAATATCAGTTTCAAATGTCAATGACTAAGGGCATTATTTAGTGCAGAATTAGTTATGCGAAGGTGGTTGTGCATGCTTATTTTATTATTAATATATTATGCGGAGTGTGGAAGTGCATCCAATTAAAACGAATAAACGAAAAAACGACTAGCTGTTTGGGCGAATCTTTACGGAATCGAAATAAGATGTTGGAAGGTGGATTCCATTGTGCGTTTGCAAAGTCGGTATTAACGATATATTGCAAATGTGGAATAATAAGAATGAAATGCGAACCCCACATTAACGATTCACTTTTATCGATTTCTAGTTTGCATTTGGTAGCTTCTTAACTGATTATCATGATTACAGTTACTTCGAACTTGTTTTATAAGGTAAATATAGATGATGGCTCATTGTGCACAGAAGTGTAGATACTCTGCATCTCTGCACAATGAGTTCCTTCCGCAATGTATTATAAATTATTGTTATTAGTTTAGTAATGCAAAACTTTAATTTTATCTGTTTTTACCGAGGTGCTATCTTTTAGCAATAAATAGTTTCATTTTATTTAAACTAAAACATATAATAATTATGAACAAGAGGTAAAATGGTTACTAATTGTGTAGACGAATTTGTGCGGAAGTAGAAGAAGATTATTGAAGGTGGCTTCCATTGTGCATGTGCAGAGGCAACAATAACGACAAATTGCAAATGTGAAAAGCATTTTGGAATAAGAATGAAAAGCATATTTAATACCGAATAAACGAAAAAACAACTAGCTGTGTACAGAAAGCTATGTAGAAGTGAAAGAAAATTCTCGAATAAGGATGAAATGTGGACCCCACGGTAATGATAAATTGCACAAAAAACACTACCTTGATCAATTAATTAGCGGTAGAGAGAAGGACTATGCTGCATCACAATTATTCTCCTTGTTAAAAAATGTATATGGAAACTTTTTAGTCTTTGTCTAGTTTTTTTTGTTGCTCAATGCAAATAATATGTTGAATACATCAATTTACACTAAAGATATATTATTATGGATTTTTCCCCAAAAAATAAAAATTGTACATAATTACTTATAATTATAATATAAAAAATATTACTAAACCAAAACATAAAGATAACTCACACATTTAAAAAATAATGAATGCACCTCCAATAAGGGTTTGAATTCTTTTTATTTATTTTTTACTTGGAATGAAAGCACCAAAATTTATAGAGTATTTCCTGACATTTTGTGGATGGTAAATTAGATAAACTATGGGTTTTGAGTACGGGGTGTTGCTCCAAAGGAATCAAAGAGAGTCAAACCCATGATCAACAACTGCTAACAATAATATCAAAGAACTTCACGACTACCTCTAGACCACTTGAGCTAACCCTTGGGGGTTATATATATATATATTTTCTTTTTTTGGCTCCAAATATTAAAATAGATTACTCTTCCTTTTCTTCAAGGATTTCTAACCAATTTCAATTTTGTATGCGTATATCTTATTTATTTATTTTTCTTTCATTTTTTTTTTTTCCCAAAGAAAAATCACAACTTTATTTATAATGAACACCATTACATATTGTAGATTCTAAAAAGCATATGTGAAAAACAACCGATCCTAGAATCCAAGATAAAAAACAGCTCATCAATGAGTATATAAACTACTAATCCCTTCTACCTTTCTTTTTTTCCACTTTCCTCCAACCATTGGAGTTGGGAGTGGTAGATACAATAGAAATTTGAGTTTCTGTTACATTTGGAGGAGATTATTTATCGGAATCTAAACTTTCTGATGCATGAGTTCTTTTGGTACCGCTGACTTCTTTTTCAAATGGTATTTTCTCTACCTGCTTCTGCTGTATGGAGGGCATGGGAACAATTGTAAAATTATGTTCTTTGTCATTATTTTGCGTGGTATCCTAGGGCTTTTATACGTTGTAGTTGGTAGTTTTTTTTATGGGATTTCTACCTCTTCTGCTTCAACTTCCTGGGATTCAGAAAATTGCAATCCTTTCCGTTTTGAAACTTGTCGTTTTTTCTTTTTTTTGGATCTATTTTTGCTTGTGGACACGTGTTTTGTAGGTGACCAGTTTGTAATCACATACGACAACAAAAGGTCGTATTCTCATAATCAAGTGGCTAAGTCCACTTGATAATGTTATGTAACAGAATAATTCTATCAGGTAATCCTTTACTGAGATCTACCTCTACGCATATTCTGGCAAAGGTGAAAATGCCTTTTGAGACTCGATCGACATCCACTTTTAATAACTTCCCCAAGGAATTCACTATTCCTTGTAATACTGAGTGATTCCAAAAATGAAGAGGTAGATTATGTAACTAGACCCAGACTGTCATTTTGGATACCACCATGGTATTTGCATCAAAATCCGGGAACCATGGAGACAAGAATTGTCCCGCATTTCACTAGAACCATGGTCCCTCGTTTAAAACATATTGCAAATATGTTGTTGTATCAAACTTAACTATGAAGAACCCTTTTTAAAATAAATGAACTTCATAATTTTCTGTCCAGGTAGAGTATATCCATTGATGTAATTTCTCTGATTTGGCCCAGAAACCATTGAATCCGCATATTCTTTCCTTTGTGTGGAACTCAGAGTATAGCTCATTAAATTTTGGAAAGTTGATAGTCAGTGCCAACACCTGGTTCATCTATTCCACTATATAGGGACTAGGAATATTGGAGCATTGTTCTGCATTAGTTTGTGGTTCTGCCTTCCTTTTTACTGGGTCCTTGAAAGAAGCTGGGCCTTTGGAGCTAGTTCTCAGGAAACCTCCAAGTAGACGTAAGTTCATGATGATGATTGAGTTAGTTTTGATGCCATAGTCCTGTAACTTGAGTCCCTCTTGCAGAGATTTCCCAGCATACATCAAATTTTGAAAGCGCTATGGTATACCTATCTACTCATGGATCTTTTGTTGCAGAAGTTGTACTCGTTTCTGGATCTTTTGCTGCAGAACTTGTCTAACTTAGCATTCCCTAGCACAAACAACCCCTTTGTGGTCACCCTAAGAATATCAAACATTTATTTAGTTTTGAGTTTATACTAAAATTTCTTAGAATCAAGTTACTGAATATTTTGGTTACTTCCTCCTTATGCCATCAAGTCCCAAAAGGTTACTCTTTAATGGGAAAAACTTCCTTAATTCATAAAATTCCATGTAACATAACACCTCAATAAAATTAAAGTTTTACTTTCTAATCTAGAAAAATATAATTGATTTTAAATTTAACCAATCCTAACTTGTTCATATTTTCTCCGTTTAACCAATACTAACTTGTTCATCTTTTCTCATGTGTTGACAATTCGTTTGTGTGTCAACCTTTATATGCATATTATTATGTATGTAGAACAGTGGAGTTGAATATAGATGAATTCTATCAATTATGGGAGTAATAGGGAACTCATTATGTTATGAGAAGGGAGTAACATGTTGATTCTCTTGATCTTTTTCCTACATATAATCACAATGCTTTAATGGGAGGTTGAGCGGAAGTAACCCTCCTCAAGAATGGGAAGACTACCCTATTCAAGAATGTTAAGGATATTTACTTAATTAATATTGTAACCCTCCTTTATGACCCCTAAATGATAAATTACCAATAAATGCATATCTCAAAAAACAAGGTCAATAGCTGCAATGCAACATAGTCCCTGCCTCTACCACTAATTAATTGATCAAGGCAACATGGGATCCACATTTCATTGTTAGTGTGGGGTCTTCATTTCATCCTTGTTCGAGAATTATTTTCGCACTTGCAATAGGTCATTATTGCTTCCTTTGAACACACACAATGAAAGCCATGTTCAAACATCTTCTTCTGCTTTCGCACAACTTCCTCCGCACAGGTAGCCGTTTTGTCATTTATTCGTTATTAACCACTAATCGTTTTGCCTCTTGTTCATAATTTTTTTTTAATGCTAAAATATAATACGTTGTTAAAAACAAATAAAATTAAAATTGTGCATTACTAAATTAACAATAATTCGTAATACAGTGTGAAATAAACTCACTGTGTGGAAGTGCAGAGTTTCATTTGAGCTCTCATTACGCACAAAACACCATCAAAACACACAACCAAAATTAATGAATAAAGTAACATAAATCTAAAGGTGATCACACTGAAGAAGAAATTACACAGATTCTCTGGCTACAAGCTCTGACTCTTCAGCTCCACTGAAATTTGACACACAGGGTATACACACATCTTCTTCCACTTCTACAAAGTTATGATTATACTTTTTCAGATGGATGAGATACAAGAGGGTTAAATTCCAACAAGAACGAGAGCTGGTTATTCCATATGCTTTCTGCTTCAGTAGTAAATTGAATAAAGTTTGTGCTTAGTGCGAACAAAATTCAGTACAAAATCACATTTCATTGAACAAAAGCTTTGTTTATGGTTATGTTTCTTAAATTAGGCAGATGTGCTGAAGTGCGGAGAAAGTTCATTGTCCAAAGGAATTTCCCAAGCTTTTAGTGTGCGGTTTTTTGCACCTTGTACTGAAGGTTTTCATTGATAATATTTTAGTATTAAAACATAATTGATATTATTCAGAATAGCATTATTTATGTTTATATTATTGATAATATTTTAATTGTAAATAATGCATGCCACCACTATTTAATTTATTCTCTTTGCATGAATCTTTCTGCACAGTGAAAAGATCTAGCCACTTACACATTGACAATGGAAGCTGTTATTAATTAATAAATATGTTTGGCTGATGTAAATGATATTATTGCTATTATTTTAATTATAAATAATGTTCATATTCATATTTCTGAAGATACATTTGTTTATGCTCTTGTCCGAAAGTGCAGAGGAAGTCCATTGTATGGAGAAAACTTTTTTGTGTGGATCTTTGCACTTCACACTAAAAGCTTTTATTGCTAATATTATTGATAACATTTTAGTAATAAATAATGCATATCTCCATATTTTGTTTTTGTGTTATTTTAGTTATAAATAAATCATCATTGTGCGGATCTCTGTACTCCGCACTAAAGGCTTATATTGATAATATTTTAATATTAAATAATCCATAGTTGTTGTTGACAAGTCCAATATTCACATCATTGAGAAAAATCTTTGTTTGTGCTTATGTTTTTGAAATTAGGCAAAGGAATATTTTAAGCTTTCATTATGTGAATATTTACAGTCCGCATCAAACACTTTGTTTGAGTGCGGAACTTTGTTTAAGTGCGAAGACTGAGAGCATACAATTTCAAATCTAATATACCATGTTGCACAAACACCACTTCAATTGTGTTACACTTGCTAGTAAAATTTGTGAATTATGATTATAATCCTTGACTCTATGTTTGCAAAGTCACTCTAGCAATGCAAATATACCATCGATGTAACTTTCCTTGATTTTAAGCCTCTGCCTTTGCCGTTAATGCTTACTTTGAGTTCACACAATGTAAACATTCATTGTTCATAGAAGATGATACATGGGCGACAAAACGAGGGTGTAGAAATAAATTTATGCCATCGACGCATAACTAATTTAACTATGAACAAATTTCGAATTAGTATTACTATGTTTCCTTTTGCGAATATTTATTTTTGCAAAGGTTTTACTATGTGGAGGAGGGGTAATGTGCACGAGAATGGGGGTGCAAACGGAAAATTAATTTTAAACTGTTTTTCATTTGAAACTTTTACAAATCTAGTTGTGTGGAATCAAGGATGTTCGCAGAGCGAGATATGTGTGAGAGAATGAAGATGCAAAGGGAACTTTATAACTTTAATTCATAATGTAATTATATTTCACATTTTCTTATTATATATATATAGAGTTTCTTAATATACAAATTAATTAATGTAAGGATTTTCCAGTTTGCATTTTCTATACTAAAATATTCGATTCGGTTTTCGTGCTTCAGACAAATTTCGTACAATGTTTAGTAAATTATTTAGTAATATTTAGAATAAAAATATTACCAATAATATCGTAATAATAATAATGTCGAAGAATTGTGTGGAAAGAAAAAGCTTACAAAACTGGAGAAGTCGATTATGTAGGGGTGCCGAAAAATCAGTATTGTCTGCACTTCCGCAGTTCCTCCTAAAGTGAGCTAATAACATAGTAGTGGGAGCCAACATTGTTTATAGGTGTCGACATGAACACAAGTATCTTTTGTAAAATTTGTGATTAAAAAACTTGTTTATGAGTGCAAGTGTGCATGAATTATGCAGAAGGTCTATGATTGTGCGGAGTGTGGAGGTCCATAAGATGAAATCTTGAAAGCTTCCTTCGTACAACGAATTTCCTCTACAGTTCCACACTTATGCATATTTACACAAATATAACCATAAATAAATCTTCCATTGTGCAGAGAGAACAACCTTTCATCAATTGATCAACAAAGTCTTTAGTGAAAAAGAAGTTGAATCTCTTGGAGTGCGGAAACCACAATTGGTCTGCAAGATGTGTTCGTTGACATTTGTGCTTAGGCGGAAATTTTCCTACATATATTTTCAATGTGTGGAGAGGTTTCATTGGGGATACAAAAATCCTAATAAACATTAAATAAGAAACATTAATTTATTGCAATAAGGACTTTAATAAACATTAAATAAGAAACATTTCTATTTCATTTTAAACAACATAGAAACTATTCATCATTAATAAGGTTCAATTTTGTAAAAATTATTCCATTCAATCAATACGATGGATCATTGACCACATTTTTCTTCTTATCGATTATAATGTTATTTGATGATGGATCATTGACCAAATTTTTCATTTTGTCTATTATAATGTTATGTGCTGAGAATATGTGCATATGATATCACCATTAATAAAAATTGCATCATTTCTAGTGCGTTGGTATTGCATCATTTGTCCATATTTCCAGCACAAAACATTATGATTTAGTAGGGCCTCTTGGTAATTGTAGGGCTTCTTTTCGGAGCGTCCTGGTGCGATTAGATCATAACACATTGGTAAAAAATATAAGCTCTTCTTTTTTGTATCTACTCTAACTCTTCTTTTAATTAATAGTGTGAATTTATCTATTCCTGGTGAAATTTTTGCACTACTCAGTTCTTTTGTTGTGTTCGTTCAGTCGGCTGTTGTTTTATTGATTTAGTAGATTCATAAGATTTTCCATTTTCGATAGACGATTATTATGCTGGCTTTATCATTAGTATTTGTAGATGCAGATTGATACACTTATGTGTGGAAACTATGTGAAATATTTTTGAGTTCAGTTCGAAAAGGATTGCATACATGTGCCATATCTGAAATTTATAGCAATTCCTGCCATCATGATAAATAACAAAATCAATTTCCATGCATGAAATTTATCTGTATTGTTGATTTAGCTGTTGTTTTTCTCTTGGTAACTCAATTTGAAAATATTTTCGCAGCTTAATTTGTAGAGTTGTCTATTTTCATTTCCGGCTAACGTAAGCATTTATTTGGGAGATTGACATACATACCCCATCTTCTGCACAACCAAAGCTTCACACAATGAAACATAATAATAATAACATATTAACATCAATAATTTAACATTAATTTCGTATGCATCCCCATTCTCCTGAAAATACACCGTCCTAATTTCGTTCTTTCCAAACAAAGTTCCCAATATAAAATATCATCAAAATAAAAACTCTGTACAATGAAACATATTAATATTAACTATTATGTTCTCCCACACATACCCCGATTCAATCCTAATAACAATGCTTAGAGTAATAACACAGTGTCAGAGCACTCGCGAAACCCCTTGTTCTCCCGCACATACCCCATTTTCTAGATTTTTTATTGTCCCAATGTCTATCCTCAGATAAATAGAAAATGCATAAACTTCCAATCTAACACAAATGCATATGTGTGACATTTCACAACAAATCCATTGCACAAAAAACTCATAGATTAACATTAATAGTTTAACATTAATTTCCCTATGCACCACCCGTTCTCCTACACAAACCTCGACATCCGCACAGTGAAAGACCCACACAATGAAAATTAACAATATCGATTATTATGTTCTCCTACACATACCTCATCCTCTGCAAAGATTCATATCCCTAAAATCAAAGCTCTAGTCAACTGCTCTCTTGCATATACTTCGTCCTCCGCATAGTAAAAGCTCTGGACGAGGAAAGCTTTTAACATTAATTTTGTCCTTGTTGAATAAAGTTCCCTATGCACTCCCATTTTCTTGCACATACCCATCTCTCCGCACAAGGAAATATTTTAACATTAATTTCGTACTTGCTGAATAAAGTTCCCTAAGTAGGTCCCCATTCTCCTGCACATACCTCGTCATGCGCACAGTAAAGATCCACACAACGAAACATAATAATATTCCTCGTTCCCACACATACCCCTCCCTCCATAAACATTCGTATGATATACGATATATGATCTAGAAATTTGTAAAACTATAATAAATTTTATAGCCCAATTGTGAATTGTGTCAATGCTTCTTCCAATTTTTGAACATTAGAACAAGGAATTTTGGCTGAATTCGAAAATAAAAAAATTAATTTCCATGCATAACATTTATCTGTATTTCTCTATTTAATTCATTGTATATACCCTATGTCAAAGTAAATCATTACTGATTTATTTGTTGTTTCTCTCTCAGTAACTTAATTTGAAAAAATTTATGCAACTTAATTTGTAGAGTTGTCTATTTTTCTTTTCGGCTAACATCAACATTTATTCGGGAAATCAAAATAAACATCCCATTTTCCACAAAATCAAAGCTCTAAAAAATGAAACATTATAATAATAACAAATTAACATTAATAGTTTAACATTAATTTCCATATTCACCCCCCGTTCTCCCGAAAATACCCATCTTAATTTTGTCCCCGCCGAATAAAGTTCCTAATATAAAAGCTTCCCACAGTAAAATCTATGCATAATGAAACACAATAATATTAATTATTATGTTCTCATGCACATACCCCATCCTCCACAAAGATTCAATTTTAACACCAAAGCTCAGAGCAATAATACACCATCATAGCACTTGCGAAATCCCTTTTTTTTCCACACATACCCCGTTTTCCAATTTTTTTATCATCCCGATGTCTGTCCTCTAATAAATAGGAAACTATTATACTTATAATATAATACAAATGCATATGTGTATAATTTTACAGCAATCCGTTATGTGCAGAAAATCTCGTAGATTATAGCCGTCTCTCCGCACAAGGAAATATTTTAAAATTAATTTCGTCCTTGCTGAATAAAGTTCCCTATGCACTCTCGTTCTCCCACACATACCCCGTCCTGCCCAAAGTAAAAGCTCCACACAATGAAACATTATAATATTACTTGTTCTCCTGCACATACCCCATCCTTCGTAATCATTCATACGATATATGATATACGATATGGAAATTTGTAGAAGTATCTTCGTACAAAGAAATATTAAGTGGATATTTGTGTATCCCCCCTGCCTACGCAAAGGACCTGCAACCGCATCAATTCTATCATCATTTCAAAGAGCAGTATCATAACAATGTCAATGTTAGTGTTAGCGTCAGTAAAAGTATCTTTGCACAATGAAATATTAAGTCTGTAGAGCCCCCCGCCTATGCAAAGGACCTGCAACTCCGTCAGTTTTGTCATCATTGGGAAGAGAAGTACCATAACAATGTTAGTTTTAGAGCACTCACTGACGGAATGGCCACTAAAAAAATTAATATTTAATTTTATTTTTAAGTGAATTGCAAGACATTAACAAATACCAAAAATAAAACACTCTCCACAAGGGAATTATGTCCCATCAGAAGTTGTTATACCAATAGAAAATTAGAGAATTATTTTTGAAAATAGAAATATTTAACATTTTCCTAAAATTTTGGTTAAAATTGGAAAAAAACAACAAAA
This sequence comes from Pinus albicaulis, assembly GCA_034641835.2. NCBI lineage: Eukaryota > Viridiplantae > Streptophyta > Pinopsida > Pinales > Pinaceae > Pinus > Pinus albicaulis. Next base: position 19,120 of record JAXQQM020067419.1, read on the forward strand.
TAATGCACGATCAATGCAATTTGATCACGAGAGGAATGTTATTAGTCCCTGGTGAGGCAGGGACTAATAAGAAATCATATGAAAATATTGATGTAGCGAATAATAATCGAAGTCTTTTTATTTGAAGTATCAAAATATTTAACAATGATTGAAGTCTTGTATGTAATGAAAAAGATGATCCTCCTTCAAATGTGTCTTTACTTTTAATAAAAGTTTTTTGAATTATTTAAATATGGATAAATACTTCTTTTTGTGTCTTCATAAAAAGGTTTAATGATTTTCGTTCGAGTAATTTATAACATTATAATTTCTTTTTATCTAATTCAATAACATTTTTTTTTTAAAATTTTTTTTTTACACTGATTAATAATTTTAATAAATTTTAAAGGTTTTAAAATCAAATTTATATAATTGATCAAAATTTAATAATCAATATACAAATCTATATTATTTTAGTTACAATAGAATGCTTCAAATTTTTTATTGTGTCAAGAGGCACTCTACATTGCAGTATAAGTGACATGTTGTCATGTACATTACATTTAAAAATAATAATTTAAGAATAAATGTCAACCATAAATGAAATTAGTTGTTATCACGTAACGTTAAATTTAAAAATAATAAAATATAACTTACGTTAACAAATTAAAAAATACTATTTTGAAGGTCGAGTTCTGCAACTTCCCGTTCTAGAGCTATGATTTTTCAAATTCGCTATATCTGCTGAGACCTAGATCTCCAGTTTTCAAGGTAGATCATGTTAGAGGGCATCATAATAGGCTCAGGAGACGACTCTATGGACTCTGATTTCAATGCCCTTGTTCGAAGATGGGGGAAAAAGACAAAATCATCTCATACATCCTCAAAATTTGTGAAGAGAACAAAAAATGCTCCAACATTGGAGCTTCCTTCCAAAAATTTTCGAGCCAAAAATGTCACTCTTGCAGTGTAATAACCCTGGTGAAAATTCCATGTAATAAAAGTTAATAAAGAAAAAATAATAACCAATGTCATAGGACACGTATTCCAAGCTGAATGTTGGGAAAAAAAACCTAGTGCGGATGTTCATATGATTTATTATGGCTATGGAAATTGGAAAAGGCAATGTATAAGGCTTTGGAAAGGCAAAGTGGCTTTTATTTATGAAAATAATGGAAATTAGGAGAAAAAGTAGTTGAAAGGTCACAGGTTGCATGTGAGGAGGAAAATTAAGGAAAATAATGGAAAATTGAAGTAAATAGAGGCCTCATTAATAAAAAGGCTTCTGAGGACCAGTTCATGGCTTTTGATAAGTTCCGTTTTGCAGCTTTCATTCTCTCTCTCTCTCTCTCTCATACTCTTGGACACTTAGAGTTTTCTTGGAGCACTCTTGGAGGAGTGTGGTGCACTTGGAATTTTGGAGCAGGAAGGTAAAGGAAGAGCAAGAAAGCGCAAGAGAACATTGGGATCATTAGATACAATGGGTTTTGCTTATAGGTACTGATTTGCATGTATGATTTACTCACTAGTATTGGCATGCATGGCATATGCATGTGGTTATTGGTTTATGATCTATCATTGGAATGGAGGATTTCTTGGATTGACATTGGTTTTTCCTAGCCTTGCCATTTCATGGATAGACATGGTGTTGTGGGTTTTACTATTGTTTTCTGGTTGGTTTTCTTATGCCTCTGGTTATGGGTTGAGATATTATTTCCTGGAAGCCTTGGTTGGACAAACAACCTAGAAGCCCAGTAACAACTTAGGTTGAGTTACTAGTCCTGGAAGCCTTGGTTGGATAAACACTCTGGAAGCCCTTGGTGGGTTGAGTTATTAGTCCTGCAAGCCCTGATTGGACAAACACTTTGGAATCCTGACGAAAATTATGGGTTGAGTTAATAGTCCTGGAAGCCCTGGTTGGAACAAACGCTCTGGAGCCATGGACAACTTGGGTGGAGACCAATCTGGTGATAGTTAGCGATGTTGAACAGGGAGGTGGAATCACTGGCTGAGGGTTGAGGTGGTTTTTCCTCTGGAAGCCTTGGTTTGGTTTTTATTGATGTGTTTTAGGAGATCCCACATTCATGCTTGGAATATGGCATGGGGGACGTGACTGGTTGAAGAGATATTTGGCTCAACCATGTTTATGGTTGGGTGGTACGTGGAAGTCTCAGAATTTGTTTCATTTTTCTTATGGAAATAAGATTTCTTTTCCTCTTATATTGATGGGTAAGTATGCTTGTTATGATGTGGCTTATATGGCTATTCTATGCTTGTCATTTATGTTATTATATTCTAGTTATGAATGTGTTTTATGATAGTGATGATGTATCGTTCTCATCATGTTTTGACTTGTAAATGAAGGAACAATGAATCTATGATCTAATAGATGATAATGCAGTTAATGTTATGAGGCAACAATTCTTCTTAGCGATTCATAGATAAGTATGAGACCCATATGCTTAGACCTATTGTTTAAACCTGTAGATTACATATTTGTGACATGTTTGACAAAATGTTTGTCATGGCTAGTAGGGGTCCTATCAAGTCCTTGATCAAGTAATTGCATTTGTGTCATTATTCCACTATTATCTTTCAATTCTAGAAGTTTCATGGAGCTCTGGACAATGAATATTGGGAAAAGTCCCCAATTGCACGCATACCCATGTCGTGTGAGTGACTGGAGGTTTCCAGTCGCACTCTTTCCCATGTCAAGGGAGCGACTGGGGGACTGATGTGCTAAAAGGTCAGTTTGATTTAGGGGCTAGCCTCCTTGAAGGTTGGGATGGCTCTTGGGTGTCCTGTAGCAGGTGCAGAAGGTTTGTGTTGTTTTGTTCCATCTATTCCACTTCCTTAACTGACACATAGGGAGTTGAATCATATCATAGTAACTCTTCGTCACATGTTTACCCTGGTTGGCCAGTTACTTGGTTAGATGTGGGAGGAGGGTGTTACAGAGTGGTATCAGAGCATGGTTCATCCCTAGAACTGGATGGCCGATGTGTTGTTCATGCATTCATGTAGGTTGCATATGTGTTCCTTATGCTTGTGGTCTATGTGCTTGTTGAATATACATGGTGTTGGTCATGGTTGCAGTGATGTCACCATGTGAAGGTTGATGGGGTTGTTGTGGAATGTGTCGTCATCAGTATATGATTGGTTATGCATGGCCTATGCGTGATTAGTGTTTACATGTTTTCAAGTATATGTTGATGTGATTTTTTTCATGCATGAGGTCATGGTAAGTGTAGTTGATATGCTCATGCATTGATGACTGGACTCTAGCTAGAATGATGCTTATGTGTTGATATACTTGTATGTTATGTGTATATATGTTGTTATGATTATGTTTGTACATGCATTACATTGATTGGTTGATATTGCAGATGAGATATCCTCCCCGAATTATGCTAAGGTACGTTGGTTTATTGTGATTTGGTTTAGCTAACATGAGATGCCTTGCAGGAAGAAATCAAAGATGACTAGCAAGATGGCAGACTAAAGAGATTCTCCCTATGAATCAAATGGGAAACATGGTGTTGGGCACTCTTTTGACTTAGCAGGCACATTGCAAAGTTTGAAGGAAGAAATAAGGATTTTCAAAGAAAATAATGATGTAATCATACAGGCACATGAGAAACAAGTAGAGGTTAATGCAATGATTCTTCAAAGTTTTTTTGTTTTGTTTTGTTTTTTGGTTTTTGTTTTTGTTTTGTTTTTTGGTTTTTGTTTTTGTTTTGTTTTGTTTTGTTTTGTTTTTGTTTTTGTTTTTTTTTTTAGAATTGCAGATACAGGGGCCACTTCGAATAAACTATGGATAGGAGGATGGGACTAATGGGGAATATTGGCTCAAGTCTCATGGTTATTGTTGTACCTGTTTCTCGTAGGCAGTCCTTGGCTGCAAAAACTACACCAGGAGACCAACTCAACTGGCTTTAGGTTCAAGCTGGCCCTCGAACTAGAGGGGGCTCCCTCAATAATTACGAGGCTTTGTTTAATGCTGTTCACTGTCACCAAATAACAACCTTTGAAGCATAATGGCCAGATTTATGGTTTTAATTGCGGGTGGTGGAGATCAATGCACAATTCCTATTCATGAATAAATCCCTCCTTTGCAGATTTATTTCTCAAAGTGTCAGCTTCCAGCCTGACAAAAGAACTTATCTTTTAAAGAATTTGAAAGAAGAATTTATGGAGATTCCTGATGATTAAAGAGTCAAACAGAATACTTAAGAAATCAGGTAGAATTGGACGCGTGTAGAAATATTCTACAGCTAAACAGAACACGTCCAGGAGAAGATAGAGGTGGCAAGCCGTTAACCAGTTGAAATAGGAGCTAACTCAGATAAACAATCAGATATACTGATTTGTTTAAACAATTATAATTTGCAGGGGATTCCAAAAAGATTGAAACTCAATCTAATCTAACCCAGCTCTTCTATGTAACTCTGGATATGTGCAAAAATAGATTATGGAAATACTTGAAAAACATACAAGAGACACAAATTATGTCGAAACCAGAGCTGAAATACTTCAATTAAAATTTTTGGAAAAAGAGTTTTACATAGCTGAAGTGGTATTGGCCCCGGCCCCCAAAAGCCCCCTTGTTTATTATAATTCATCAAATATATAGAGATTACAATAAGCTAGCTGTTGCTAGCTTTTAGGAAAATAATACAAAATCTTAGCCAAACTATCTAAAATAGTTAAATTAAAAACAGTCCCGGATGGAATCTCCTTGAAATCTGCAACCTCTTTAACTTTTTCTAAATTTCTAATATATATTAAAAAGCTTGCAGGCTTAACTATTTAATATAATTTAAAAAACTCCCTACTAATATGATAGATAAAACTCTACGAGCTATCCTAATTGCTAGAGTCAAGTCTACAACCTCCGTCAAAGATATTTTCTCTTTTTGCATATCATTCTTAGGTGTCTCGCTCGTTCCACTTTGTTGCATTTCGCTAGGGGCATGCCATTGACTGACGAGGGGGTCTGGTTGTCTTGTGTTTCCTCATGCTTGTACCTGCAGGGCTAATTAAAATTCCTCAAAAATCACTGAAGTTCATGGTCATTTCATTCATGGTCATAAATGATTAGTTTCATTAAAAAGAGTCTTTAGTCCTAGAGTCTAGGGTTTTCAGTCCTTTGCATACATGTAATAAAAGCCCGCAGGCCATGAGGTTGGTTTCAAAAGATTCTCGTTTCATATTTTTATTATCAAAAGAATTTGAAGACATTTCTAGTCCAAAACTCTGTTTTGGAACTAGAAATTGTCAAATTTCATTTTTTGTAATAATTGTATTTGTTTCACCATAAGAAGTTCCAGAGCAAGCCTCTGATCTTTGCCAAAGCCAAATGCCAAATCCCTGCAAAAAAACAACCAAGTGTCATCAGTCCAAGACTCAGAAAGACAGTGAGAGCTAAAGACAGAATTGCATTAAAATGACAAAGTGCCAAACATTATAAAAGTGGGTTATGGAACAAATTTAAAATCAAATCTGATTTTATGAGATATTTTTCTTCACATATAAGCCATGGAAAACCATTCATTTGCACAAATTCTCAAGGCAGAAATCGAAGTGGTGAAGTTGAGGGCCGAAATCGTGATTTTCAAAGCTGTGGACTGGACTGGAGGTGCACGCTACTCACAGAGGTGTCGCGCTACTCATATAAAGAGCACTACGCGTATAGCCTCCCCAGCCTGTGTAAATTCACAAGTGCGCTACGCACATACAACGTGCTACGCACTGGGTAAGAGTGCTACGCATATAGTCTCAGAGCCAATTTTTTTTTTTGCCCTTGCATCCAGTTTCATGCAAAACGCCTCAATCGGCTTGCAAGTAAGTTCTTCACGATTGTTAAGTGATTTTTGAACATGATTGTAGTGTTTTCAAAGTGGGGAAACAAGTATTTGATGAGGAGAAATGTGTAAACCCTAGGTTCATTGCAAATTCATTTCTTGGGGTTTTGAAAGACATGTTGATGGTCTTGTGAAGGATTTCCAAGCTTGTGTTGTTGATATATATGTTTATACATCTACTGTCAAAGTGTCACGGCCCTCACGCTCTCAGTTTACCATTTCATCACTGCTGTCATCGCCATTATATTACCACTATCATTGCTATTGTTTTACTATGGTCATTTTCACATTGTTTCCCATTCTCCATTGACCAAACACAGTCTCATACTCATTTTCCCCTTTTGACAAAACTTAGCCAGCATTACAAAGGCTGTACACTACATTACACTGTTTACTCATTTGTCAAATTCCCTTGTGATCAAAGCAGTGACTGTTTTTATGCCAATCCACTTGACAGAGCCATTATCACTGTGGCTTGTTTTCCTATGATACTTTGATACATATGTGACATATTTGGGTTTTGAGCATACATTGAAACTTTGTCTTCACTACACCTATATCAACATACATATTGCAGACATCTTGTTTTCAAAGCCATGTCAGAGACGGATTCAGTTTATGAGCAGGAGTATGACAGTGATTCCACAACAGAGGGTAATGTGCCACGGAGGTCTCACAAAAGTGGAAAAGGTGGTAAGCATCTCAGGGAGGAGCCTACTTCTTTGGCTCAATTGCAGGCTTGCCCGCTTGCAATGGATTGTTTTCAGCGTCAGTCATGTTTCCAATACTGTGAGATGATTTCACAAACCCAGCATCATTGTGAACTAGCTCGTCTATTTGTTCTACATTTGCATGATGGCCGTGTAAACCTCACCGGAGTAGATTTCATTCTGTCACCAGAGACTATTGCTCAGGCCACCGGGATACCAAATATAGGAGAGGAATGGAACAAACGTCAGCAGTTAGAGAAATTCCACTATGAGCCATACATCAAACCCGGGTTTATGAGGCACCTGAGTAGGGTTTTTCCTTTCATATTCCTAAAGGATGAGTTTGCACCATTGATGAAACTCATCATTCGATATTTTAGTTGCGAGGGCAGATTCTCGCATCTCTATCCGTACCATGTCCGTTTGTTGATGCATTTCACGAGGGTACGTATGATGAACATTCCATAATTCATGTATCGCAACATAGAGAGGATGATGATTTTTTTACAGAAGAAGACCCCAACACAGCAGCATAGAAGTATATATCATTACGCGCTGATCAAGATCGTAGTGGTACATCAGTTGACACAGCAGGGCATTACTTGGGAGGATTTCATCTCCCGTGACTTCTTCACAGCGCCACAGCCGCCTCTCGAGGTAGTTCATGATGAGGGAGAGCCTTCACACCAGCCTGACATTCCTGAGATCGAGCATATCAGTGCTCCATTGTATGTGACATACCGGCGAGGCCACAGGGCCTTATTTGCAGCTACACGACGAGTACTATCTCCACCCGGGGTGGAAGGGGTCTCGTTGACTCCATCAGCAGAGCGAGTATTATCTCCACATGATGTGGAAGGGGTATCGCCTTCTTCTTCAGCATAGGTACAGTTTCAGGACAGGGGCAAGAGGCCCATGCATGATGAGGGCCCATCAGGAGGCCGGGACACTGATTTCACGATCATTGATGTTGATGCGAGCTCTCCTAGCTCGAAACTGAAAGAGATCATCCAGGAGCAAAAGGCCGAGAATGACACACTGAAAGAGAAATTGCAGAGGGCTCAGTGGGTGATAAACTACCTGGAGCAGCGTAACAAACAGCTAGAGGATGAGCACACACTTTATGAGCTGCGGCGAATCCGTGAGGATCGACAATTGGCCCGGAAGAGACCTGGTGATATGACACCGGCTGATCGAGATTCTTGCCTCACGCATGTTAACATTCATCTGGAGAAATTGTTGGCAAAGGCCAATAGAGACAAAGACATGCTTCGTCACATGAAAGGTCATTATTGGGCCCGCATGCACGTCTGCAAGGCAAAAATGAAGATTCTAAAGAGGAGGTTGAGCAGTGCACTAAAACGGCGGAAGAGGCCTGATCCACTCTGGATTTTGGCCGAGGCTTCATTGGCTGGGCATGATACATGATGGAGGGTCTTCGCTCCGAATTTGAGCAAATTCGGAGAAATTTTTGTCATTTTGAAATATTTTGGTCTCAAAACAGATTTTTCAGCCATACGAGTAGCGCGTCGACGCGCTCGCTTATGATTGGGACACTTGCTGAAGGAAAAATTTATATTTTTGGGTTTTTCATGGTAAGTTATGCATGCTCCAGTATTTCCGAAGCATTTCATCAAGTTCTGGATGATCAAAGGGCCCAAAAACACCATGAAAACCACCTTTCTGCCACCTTTTGCACCAGCAGGAAGTACTTCTGGGAGAATGAAGTTTTGGAGGGGAAAATGAGCTCCAAATTGGGAAATTACACTTGGGTTGGATAGCCAACATCCAGGGCTTTCCAACGAGCTATCATGAGCTCAATTTGGATGCTGGGAAGTGCCCCAAAAGCAGGCTGAAAGACGCGCTACACATATGGCTCAGGCGCGCTACGCATATAGATTTTTGGTCAATTTTTCACCTTCCAGCTCAGGATTTCGGCCAGTTGGACCAGTTTTGCTTGTGGATGTAATTTTTGAGTTGTCTTGATGTAATTTTATGGTTTGCATGTAACTTGGACTCACTTTTACCTATTCTAGATGATTCACTCCTAAAAAAGTAAAAATCAAATGTAAGAATCAGTTTCCTTCCTTTTAGAGGCAAGTTGTTTGGATGCCTATATTCTAGCTCTTTGTTTAGAATTAGTTGGAACTGCTCCTAGAAGGAGGAATTCGACCCCTAGAGGTGTGGGAAGGGGTTAGGAGGTCTATATGATGTAATTTCTGAGACATTCTACAGGTTGGACTCTTGGGGAAGATTTTGGCACACTATTGTACATATTTTTCATATTTTGGCTAAGGAAAGATCAGAGGTTTTGCAGCACCTGTTGGGATTCTTGTGGCTTTCAGTTCTTGATGGTGTTTTCTCTCAGTTTATTGTAAGTTCTTTTATGTTTAATGTATGCCATTCCCTTCTTATGCTTCTGAAACTAAATGAATGAGTAAATGAGGTTGAATCCATTGATTTCAGTGCTCTGCCTTTGAATTTGTTTAGTTTGCCACAGCCACTGCTTGGAGAGTGATCCACAGTTCTCCCCTGCCCTTCAGCTCCTTGTCATTCTTATCCATTCATATACCCAATCAAAAGTATCAAGACCACCGCCACCTCGCCCCAAATCAAATTCTGCAAAGATCTGGCCTTATCCCTGGACCCAAAATTGTTTTTCCCATTTTTTCAACAAAAACCCAAAAAAATCAAAATCAAACTTTCCTATCTCTTTACTAGCCTAAAATCAGTACCAATTATAAGTCATCTCAGCCCCTTTGAATACCTTTGCCGAGATAGACCCGGAGAGAGCCCTCTCCTGTCCTCGTAGGGCTAGCTACGAGGCTGAGCGTGGTTTGATGTAGCCTTGAGTTTTACCTTATTTCAGCCTAAGGTAGATTTGAGCGCTAACACCACCTATGAACTTTTTAGATGATTTAGATTACAAGGAAATGTGTTGTTGACATTTGGAAAAAGAAGAAGATTTTTTCTTTAAATGGCTGAGATTTGGAAGGCTTTCAAATCTACTTGTTAACTCATCCTTGCTACCTATTTCTACCTGCATAAATGCCCTCAAAATCTGGAGATTCATTTGCCGCTGTTCTCAGAGTTTAAAGGTCAATTTTTTTACACAATGAAAAACTGATATTTGATAAACTTCTAACATCAGATTCAACTCTGCTCAAAAGAAAGTCTTGATATACATATCTAACCGTTTTTAAGGTTGAAGCATCCAACTGTTTATAGGTCTGGATGCATTTTTGCATTGCTTTGAATTAGAATTTTCTGATTTTGATATCTATAATCGACCACTAGGTAATCTCACTGTGTGCATATACCAATACGCTGTCAGGAATGGAATAAACACAACCATTACTCGGTCGTTTCCATGTCCTTTATCATCGAAATTCCTCTAGGACTTCATGCTCTTCGTTATCACATGATTGTTTAACACGAGGAAGCATAAATCTTAAAATTTTGGCAATATTAGCAATATTTTAACCCGGGCCATCATCACCTTCGGTGAATCCCTTACCCATGTCACTCAGGAAAATAAAACCATGTTTATCAGTGATCAGGATTATGGTCAGAATAAGAAACAACTTGATGTGCATGTATATCCATACACTATTTGCCATATCGTTTGTTAGATTTTGATATCTCACTGAGCACCTTATCCACTAGTCCAACTTCTAGGTGATTTCCATAAAATGAATAGAATGCGTTCATTTTCATATTCAAAATTCTTTCAATTTACTCTAAACTCTCCAATGACCCGTTTGCAATGAAAATTAACTCTGCTTCCTTCACCTGCATTTGAATAACGTATGGATGTCCAGGAACTTTAGCTTGTATTTTCCTGCAACGCGTTTAGTCTTCTACAATTTTCCACATAATAACAAGGCACATGAAAAATTGACCCATGTTCTTGGCCAATGGACTTGTACTCATATGGATGTAAAACACTCAAGAGCTTGTGCTGGTGCGGGGCGATATACCAGTCCCTTTCCATAGTCTTCAATATTTCCAAATATCTCAGAGCTATTAACACATAATATGGTATTTGGGTACCATTTTTGATATTGAGTTTTCAAATTTTCATTTTCGATAGTAGCAGTCATGAATGCCCCATTCTTTTAATATCTGCTTCCTTTCTACAAAAGGGGGAATTGTAGAGATGCAAGGAAAAGTGATCTCATCACCAGATTTCATATCCCTCATCACCAGATTTCATATCCCTCGCTGGAATCACGAACATGGATTTCCAAATGTCGAATCTCGATGCAGATGAAATGCAAGAATTATTGATGAACCCTGGAAGCAGATATACTCCACAGAAAATTTTGGCTTCTGAAGGCTCGTTTTTGTTTGGAGACTGCACACATGTAGCATATTGTTGTTCCTGTAGTTTAAATGTACGGTTTATCATCTACTCTATTTTCTCCCATGGTGTATTGGCAGTATCCTATAACATCCCCATCATGTCTGCATTCATATTTATCTGGTGCATTAGTTGCACGAATGCTCAATTTTTGCAGGAGTTGCACCATCAACTCACAAACCGTTTAAAGGTTCTTGGAAGACGAACACCCTCAATGATTCCATTCTTCAAATGGAAGATGGCAGGAACCTTAGCTTATTTAAGCGAACAAAGAATTTTTGAAGATTAACAAGCTCATTCCTAATACCTGCTCCATATTTAACCTCTGTGTTCAATTTGAAACCACTAACAGATTTTGCGGGGTGGGGGGGGTGGGATCAGCGATGGTAAGCAGTTTCAATGCTTGGGGGTGCGAACTGTTATGGTGTTGCCACGTGTGTACTGAGGGCAACCATTAAAACAACTTTTCAGACCCCCCCTCAAAAAAATGTCAAAAAATCCCGAGGGGGTCCGAACTCTTGTGGAGCTACCATATGCTTCATAAATTGAAATGTTTAATATAACTTTAATAAAATTTTAGGCTTTAGAATTTAATTAATTTTAATATATAATTTAAATTTAAAACATATATTTTCATAAAATTTTTAAATTTTTATAAAAATAATATATTTTAAATAAAAAATTGATATATTAAAGAAAATTAAATCTTTTAAAAGCACAGTATATCTCACTGCATTTTAACTTAATGAAAAATTGACAAAATTCTCACCGAAAATTAAAAATTTTCGATGTGCCAAAATATTTTACAACAGTTATCATAGGTCAGATAGAGATGACACAATAAAAGATGGTAGGTTTTTGGACACTCTGTATAGGAGAGGTGATAGACATAGGTACTATTCTAGTTCTAGTTTTGACAGGCACTATGATCATCATCATTATCATCCTTACAAGAGGAGTGACAAGGGGTATTTTCCGGATAAGTTTAAGAAAGCAAAGAAACCTACATTTGATTGGGAAATGAATAAATCACACGATGTAGAAGCATGGTTGCTTGGTATGAGGAAGTTCTTCAGGTTGCATGATTACTTAGAAAACATGAAAGCTAGAATAACTACATTCAACCTCAAAGGTAAAGCAGATATTTGGTGGGAAGATGTGAAGAATGTCAGAGGTATTCATGAGGATGAACTGAATTGGAGTGAGTTCAAGAGGCTATTATGGAAGAAGTATCTATCAGAGAGATACTATGATGACAGGGAAAAAGAGTTTTATGAGCTAAATATGGGATCTATGATTGATGAGGAGTACACTAGCAGATTTCTAGAGTTGTTGATATATGTGGCTTACCTCAAGGAGGAGAAGGCCAAGATTCAAAGATTCATCAATGGGTTGTCGATAGCATTCAAATACATGATTGAGTTTGATGAGCCTAGATCATTGGAGGAGGTCATTCGAAATCTAAAGCATTGTTGCGAGCAATCAAAGCGCAAATATGAGACTAAGCCAGACTATAAATGTAATGAAAAGAACAAAGGAAAATGGGACAAGAAGCGAGCAAGGCATCAAGGTACATGTAATAAAGAGAATGCAACACCCTCTAAGAAGTTCAATGCATCCGACAGAGGATAGGGACTTTGATATGAGGAGCAGAATAAGGATGAAGGATGGAAGATTTTGCAATGTTGGGCTTGTGGAGGAGAACATTGCATTAGATATTTTCCATAACATCAAGGTGGTAGACCATAGATCTACAATGGTCAGGAGGCACAGAAAATGTGAGATATTGGACAAAGTATTCCCAGGATCTATGCAGCACTAGATAATAGGTAGGCATATCACCAAGTGTCTATTATCGAGATGGATGGTAAGATTTGTGTTAAAGTTGTTTCTATTTTAATTGACCCTAGATATAATTATAATTATGTTAATCCTGAATTGGTGGATAAGTTTGGTTTGAATAAAAAAGTACATGTAGAGTATTGGTTAGTGCAGTTGGCTACATGTAGCAAGAAGAGAGTTCAACATTGGATAAGAGCTTTTGCATTTGATTTGAATTGAATGCCTACATCAACACATTTGAATGTATTTCCGTTGGGATCATATAGTATGATTTTGGGTATAGACTGTGTTATCACCAAATTGAGTCCTGTTGGGCTGCTTCAATGGTCAACTTGGAGTAACTCTTTCAAACCAAATTTTGACAGAAGCTTAGCCTCTTTAGTCTGAGAGGGCTCTCTCAACGGGTTTTATGATGTTAAATAATGATAGTACTAGATGGCTAACTCTATGAATTGTGTCTTGGTTTGTATGTTTGCAGGTTGAAAAGATAAAGGCGTGCTACCATTGGGCTATGGAGTCAGTGACAGGAATCTCAATGACAAAGGCTCTCCTTGTGGAAGCTGAGGAATGTAGATGTTTAAATGAAAGTATAATACACACACACATAGTTTAATTAATATATACATGTTCAAAGGAAGTCAGAGCATGAGATACATGAATTCTCGAGTAATGAACATTAAGATACTTAAAGGTGACATCGTAGAAAGATATCCAATAACGCTTAATGCTTGAAAGGAATTACAGCATGCAAAGTAAGAATCTAAATATCAAACATTAGTATATTGACAGAAAGTAATAAGATACATAGGACAATGTTCATAAAAACATCAAATGAATCTTAGGTGAAGGATTAAACCAATAGCCATTCTCTATTACTCATCAGAAACTCTTTACAATAATAGCAGTCAACAATAACATCTCCCAACCCCTTACAACTTAGATGCCTTTAAATAGACATTATTACAATAGGGATGATCTTCCTCTTGGCTAGATTCATCTAACTCTTCCTATGACACCTCACATAATAGAAAAAACATGTCTTTTAATAAGAAAATGACAACTACACTCTAAAGATGACTGTTCCTAATAGGACTCAAACTCCTATTTATTACATTAGACTTCCTTATATTTAAAACAATTACATATTAGTGAAAACTAAGAATCACATGTTCGAATAGACTATGACATAGCTCATCACTACTTGACATATTAAAAACCCTCCTAATCATATGGAACTAAACCCTATTTTTCAAGAATGCAGGACCCTTATCTTCAACGAAAGCTTTAGCTGATGAGATGCCTCCAAAACACTGTTTTAAAGTCATAAATGATTGATGGTAAGGTCCCTTTACCTGTTGGATGTGTCCACCTGTCCAAAAATACTTTTAAAATACTCAGAAACCTTCAAAAACAGCTCGCTACGAAAACAGGGCAGTGTCGTAGCGAGCTTTCGTAACGTCCAAAAAATGGATTTTGCACTCAAAATTTCTACTTCTTTGCTATTCCAAGGTGTCCATCATGACATGGCATATCATCACCACCATTTTCTCTCCTTGAAAGTTGCAAAAAGTGGTTTTAAAAGCAAAAGAGATCTACAGAAATTTTCGTAGTATTTTCCTGGCTTAAAGCCTAGGAAATGCTACGAAACTATGAAAAACTGTTAAATTTCCAAATTTTAACCCAATCTTAGAAGGGTAACCTCCAGCTGTAGAAAATTGGTCTTCAACATGCCATAAGCCTTTTTAAACATAAACAAACTCAACTTAAGACTCTTTAGGTGTTTCCTCTTCATTAATGATGAGTTGAGCTATGGGCTCCTCAACCACAATCATCTTTAAGCCCTTCTTCTCCAGCTCCTCATGGATCAATTCTAACTGCTCTTGGAGGCCTTTGACTTGGTCCTTCAGTTTTATGTTTCTATATTTCAAGTGCAGGTTCATTTTTCTGATATGCTTCACCTCTCCTCCCAATGGCTAAGTCCATTTGATTAATTGTTATGTGTTGTCCAATGTTTTTGACACACTAATGACCTGATCTTCCCAAATCTCTTTCATTTTCTCAAACTGCACTTTTTGAACATTATGTTTCCTTGCCTCTTTTTTCAAGACTGCTATTTCATGATTTTCTAACTTCAATTGCTCCTTAAGGATCTCAGTCTATGTTTTTTCATTGATTTTCTCTTTTCCTTTCTTTTTCTTGATGACTAGATCTTATTTTGCAGGTGATCAGAGGTCAATGATGGTTGGTAGTGGCTAGACAGTGTCAGTGAATTTCTGAGTTTATTTATTGCTTTTGCAAGACCTTTTTGGCATGTCTTGTCATTGGTTTCCTAGCTTGAAACATGAATCCTGCATCCTCAACTTCAAACTCTAACTTCTTGGCTGTTTTAGCTTTCTTGAGCTTCTTTCCTCCCTCATCTATATCTTCAGCTTGGAATACGAGAGTTTCCTCAATACAAATAGCATGTAGAATGTCTTATAAGTTTCCGTTAACCATTGTTTGGCTTCTTGTAACCCTTTTTCTGCCATATTTTCTCATAGTTGGCTCTTGTTTTGCAGGTTTTCTCATAGATGGATTTTGTTTTGCAGGTGAAACAACAGGTGTATCAAATTTATGCAATTTCTCTATTCCCATGCTTACTAGTTCACTTTTCTCTACTAATAAAGGCTCACTTTGCTCTGCCACTGAAGGTGATGGTATACCTCTAGGTTTATGAGTTCTTTTAGGAGTGATGGCATCTACTTCAAAACCACTGACAAATAGAAAAGATGACCATTCTCTGCCTAAAATTTTTAACTCCTCTAAAGCCAACAACTTGATTAAACCATGATGAAAGAGTGAGGTTTCATTTCCTTTAGTTTGAGCTTGAACTTTATTTTCCATTTTTGCTAAGCTTCTGTATAAGTAAAAAGGTAGATCAAGAGATTTCTTACCAACAAAATGTAGAAGAAGCTTGAAGTGGTAAGAATAAACCATATGATACCTCCCTTTACAGGTGAAGTACTTATGAATGATAAGCAACATATTTGAGAAGTTGTCTTTCATGTAGCTCCTTGGAATGGCATTTGTAAGGTCAATCTCACTATGTTCTGGCTTGATAAATTTCCTACAGTCCTGCATGGTAAATTTGAAACCTTTAAACCATTGTTCTCCTCCTCTAGGAATTCCTGTTGCTGCTACAATGGTCTCTGGAATTACAGTGAGGTTTAACATCCCCACATTTCAAGCTGTCCCATTAAAATTGATGGAAAACTCCTTAGAAACCTGCACATGGCATCCTTGCAGTCTTTGGAAAAACTGCAAACACCCTGCTCTTCTGAAAACTTCTGAAGCTGTTGGGTCTTCATTAATAAAATTCATGTCTGATGGCTCATATTTTAGACAATGGCCACCTTTGTTGGTCTTCCATTTTGTAGCCATGATGCTTTTATGTCTTCCCTACCTTGCTTGATCAGTGATACCTACAAACTTTGAAAGTGCCAGCCACAACTTGGGCTTAGTGAAATAGCTCTCCAGAGCTTAGTATCATGCAATGATGGAGTGGAGAATGAAAAATGACTCAATTGGGAAATATTTTAAAGTTTAGATGACAACCCATGGCATAATCATGACTCATACATGCTTAAAATAGTAACAATGACTTCAACCATGACCATTGTACCTTGATTTAACCCTAACTGACTCGAATGGCATCTACCCTCACCATTTCAATCATTGAATGACACCTAGCACTTGATTTGAAAAGATAGACAATAATACCTCTTTTCGTAGCGTACTTAGTGTATTTCCTGACAGTTTCACTATGAAAGTATCAACAGTTTTGTAGCGAAAACTGCGTTTTTACTGTGCAATTCGCTACGAAAGTAGGAAATCTTGGCTAAAATGACATTTTCAAATTTATAAGCTTGGGAAATGGAATATGTCAGGAAATAATGACTGATGTGACATGAAATGATTTTAATGGGGGTGGGTTTGGACCTTAGAATAGGCTAATAAGAAATAATTAAAAATTTTTCTTTACCAACTAATGACAAATGAAATCTATGACCATACCTTTGACACATGAACCTCTAAGACTATGTCAAATGATGTTTCACTTTTTCTGAGTGATAATAGACTGAATATATCTTCATAAGACTAAGGTGGACTGTTATGAAAAGGATATTGAGTGATTAGATGACCATGGGGAACAAAGAGTCTTATAGGGTAAGAAGAAAGCAACATCATTGAGAATGGTTACAACTATGCATGCCAAGCGTAGTCACAGGAAAGGATGTGTATTATTTGCAGTGCACATTTATAGTGACAAAGGTAAGGAAGTTGAGGATGAAAATTTTTTAAGTAGGTACCCAGTTCTACAACAATTTCAAGATGTATTTCCTACATATATTTCAGAGTTTCCACCATAGAGGAAGTAGAATTTTCTATTGAGTTGGTATGAGGGGAAACACCATCGTCAAAATCACCTTACAGGATAAGCACTCCAGAGTTGGTAGAGCTGAAATTTCAGTTGAAGGGAATGCTTGAAAAGGGATACATTTGGCCAAGTGTATCACCATGGGGCGCACTAGTATTGTTTATGAAGAAGAAAGATGGTACCCTAAGGTTATGCATTGATTACAAAAAATTTAACAAAGTGACCATCAAGAACATGTATCCGTTGTCAAGGATTGATGACTTGTTCAATCAATTGAAGGGATAAAAAATGTTCTCAAAGATTGATCTGAGATCAGGATATCATCAAGTACACATTAAAGAATATGACATTCATAGGATAAATTTCCGGACTAGGTACATAAATTATGAGTTTGTTGTAGTTCCATTTGGTTTGACTAATGCTCCAACTACATTTATTTGCTTGATGAATAGTGTGTTGCATCCTTATTTGGACAATTTTGTTATTGTTTTCATTGATGATATATTGGTATTTTCTAAAAATGAGGAAGAGCATGCTGGACACTTAGCAACAATATTGAGATTGTTGAGAGAGAATCAATTGTATGCTAAGCTCAACAAATGCAATTTCTTTCATACATAGGTATATTACTTGGGACATGTTGTTTCCAAGGAATGGATAACAATATATCCAGAAAAGATAAGGGCTATCATGGAGTGGGAAACTCCTAGGAATGTGGATGAGGTAAGATCATTTATAGGGTTAGTAGGTTATTGCAGGAGGTTCATCAAGAACTTCTCATAGATTTATTATCCTATCACATCATTGCAAAGGAAAGGTGATAAGTTTGAATGGATAGAGGAATGTGCATCCAATTTTGAGTAGTCAAAGAAGTTGTTGACACATGATTCAATGTTAAAGATCACATATATAGACAAATATTTTGTGGTATGTATAGATGCTTGAAAGAGAGGGATTTGCAGAGTCCTTATGCAGGAAGGAAATGTGGTATTCTATGAGTCACAAAAACTAAATAAGCACGAGAAGAAATATCCGACGCATGATATTGAGTTGGAAACAATCATTCACGGCACTTCGACTCCTCTGGTCTTCAACTCGCCTTAAAATCCCGACTTACAGTGATCTTGGAACAAACTGTCCTCAGACAGGCGGCCCAGCATGCTTCAGTATTAATTCAAATAATATGTTACATACCACGTTATGCTTCAGAGTAGAGCCTTTTTGTCTCTGATCTCTTAGAGCATGAATACAAACACTCTTTCACACAAACACTCAAAAGCACACTCAAACACAAGAAAATCGATCCCTAATACAGGCACACACACACTTATATAGAATATGAGAAGTATTGAGGGTCCTTGTCAGGCATTACTGGCCCAGACGGTGTCTGCTCAATATTCTCGAGTACAATAATTAAAGTAAAACGCACTACCAAGGACCTTTCGGTTCTCGGTCACTGTCAAAATCATTATCATGGTCAGGTTCACTGATTTCGGATGAAGATGAGGGATCCTTTTGGTTTGCCCAAGAGATATGATTTATCCATTCCAAGTACTCAGATTCCCATTGATGATATGGCTGGTCTTGAGCACCTTGATACAGGTCCACGAAAATGGTTGCTTTATCCTCGGATACCTTCTCTTTTCCTTTTTCTGTAGCTGCTTTTCCTTTGGTGGAGACTGTAGAAGATTCGCCTTTTCGTAAAGCCTTTGATGATTGTCCTATATCAAACTTTATCGTATCTGTCGTAACATAGAGATTCTTCTGTGGAAAGATATATTTATCATCAGATTTCTGCCACCTGTTGACATATGCCATTGGGTCTATCTCTATGTCAAGGAAAGAATCTTTCTTGCTTCTACGGAATTCAGGCATTGATAGGACTGGCATCTCCACTCCGTCCAATAACTCCCATTTGAAAATTTGAAACATGTTGACATGGCATTCTATTGCACATTGGATCCAGTGTTGGAATGTATGATTGATATTTGTCTTTTGTTGCCATCCTAACTCAAAAATCATGGAAGAACATACTTTAGTTGACAACAATAAACTTATCAAACATACTACATCATCAGTCCAATTTCCGGCCATAACAGTAATAGTAACCAATGCCTTTTGATTAATCGGCAATTTAATTATTTTTATCCTTCCTTGATAGTCTTCAAGTTTTTTAATCAGGGACAATTTTTCGGGCAGCTTGAGTTTATGAAACTCTTTCAACCAAAGGGTCAACTTCTTTATTTCTTCAGCATTGTCAGCTAACACAGGTTCATCAAACCTTTCTGTTCCATAAATTTGTGCGAAAGGATTTGGAACAATAGGATTTCTAAATTCTATACTCTGGTAATCCCATGGAGTAGAGAAAGTTCTCAAATACTGCAATGTTCTCATAACACATTGAGATGCTCTAATCTGTGGTTTCTTCTTGCAACAACCATCTCTGATTTCCCAGTCAGCAAAAGGTTCAAACAATTCATACTGAGGGAAAGAATCTGTACCTGCAAAATTTTCATCATTTCTTTGTAGGAAGGCAGCATCAATTTCTTCAAACAGATCAGGAATTCTTAAAGACTTCAAAAATCTCTGAACTCCTTCAGTCATGTTTATTTCATCTAAATCCAACATCTTGGCTGAAGTATAAACTGCAAAAGAGAAATCTACACCACCAATAATTTGGTAATAGTTCAAAGTCTGTAAGACTTTGATCATATCCGCGGTGTATGTCCTTGACCAGTAGTCATCCAAAGTTTTAAAATAAAGTTTTACTTTCATATTGGGCAAAGGATAAACTTTTACCAGTTCTTCATCTAAACCCAATAAAATTCCAACATTCTTAGACTGCCAGGCTTGACATCTTTGTATCCATTGATTTCTTCGTATTCGAAGTCCAACAATTTTCTTAATTTCTTCGGCCACATCATCAAGAACTAATTCAAGAATCTGAAACCTTTTGACAAAAGTTTCAAAATTATCATCTGCAGCAGTCTTACCTGGAAGAATAAACAATTTAGTTCTTCTTACTCCACTATAAGCTTTGTTCATGTCTCTAGTAAGAGCATCAGCCAAATAGTTAGAAATACCTGGAACCCATTCAACATCAAAATCATACATCTGAAACCAAATATGCCATGCCAATAATCTTCCTCTTGTGAGTTGTTTTGCTATCTTTGCTGATAAGAAATACTTAAAATTCATAGAATCGGTTCTTATCAGAAATTTGGCAAGGGCTAAATATAACTCAAATTTTTTAATACCATTAAAAATGGAGAGAGTCTCTTTTTCAGCCGTGAAATAATTTTTCTGGTGAGGTTGAAACTCACCTGATGCATATGCACATAAAATTTCTTCGTCGGTATCCTCCTTTCTTTCAAAAAGGATGGCAGCCCAAAAAGAATCAAAGGCATCAGTGTGCAAGATTAAAAATCCATTACCTGGAGGCTTGAGTTCTGGCAGCTGCTTGCATTCATATTTTAATAATTTGACTGTTGTCGTAGCCTCTGGTGACCAACCAGAGTTCAAATGCTTTCGAATTGGAGCAGTCTTCTCAGAAAGTCTAGGAATATACTTATGCACATAGTTGAGCACACCCATAAATCTTTGAATCATTTTTGTGTCTTGCAGTTCATCTGGAAACTCGGAGAGTTTTGTGAGTACATGCGGCTGCATCTGGATCTTTCCATTAATGACATGAATTCCCAAAAAATCAATACTATCTTGAAAAAGGACCATTTTCTTTTTAGAGAGAACAATACCATGCTTTCTGACTTCATCGAGGAATATCTGCAAATGCTTCATATGGTCTTCAAGATTTTGACTATGAATCAATATATCATCAATATAGACAACAATAAAATCATATTTACCAAAAATAAAATCCATACGCCTTTGAAAGAAGGCAGACGCATTCTTTAAACCAAAAGGAACAACTTTCCACTGAAAAAATCCTGCGGGACAAGTGAAAGAAGTCTTATGACGATCTTCTTCTCTAATTTGTATCTGGTAATAACCAGACTTCATGTCAAATTTACTAAAGATCTTACTATGCTGAATCTTCTGCATAATCGTTTCCTGGTGAGGTAAAGGATAATTGAAGCTCTTGGTGATGGCATTCAAAGGTTTATAATTTATCATCATTCTGGCTTTACCTCTTACTATTTCAGAATGATTTCTTACCAGGAAAGCAGAGCATGAGTAATGAGAAGAGCTTGGTTCAATCAATTGAAGATTCAAGAGTTCTTAAATCTGCTTTCTAATTTCTTTTTCATCACTGAGAGTACAGGGAATCAGTTTTCCTTGGACCCCATTGTCATGAAGGGTGACAATCTCCTGTTGAGGACTCTCTCTACTCCAAAATGCTTGAGGATTTTCAGAACAATTTTTTAACAATTCATCAAAAATAGCAACTTGTCTTGGAGACCAATCAGAATTTCTGTTCGCTTTCTCCTTATTTTTGTTCTGACTCCTTTCTTCATAAATCTGTAAAACTTCTTGCCAATTGTTAGAGTCATTTTTTGGTCTTCTATCACCTACTTTCTTTTGGCTATTTTCTCTTCGGGCTTCTGAATTAGCCAAAGTTAATCTTGGGACTGCAGTTGCCTTTTTCTTTATATTGAAGATAACTTTATCTTCACTGATAGTAACTGGTAATACAGAATTGATAAAAGGCATGCCAAGAAATAAACTAGCAGATGTATCATAATGTTGGACAGCAGACAACTTTACTATACTCCCCCCAATTTTTAAAGAAACATTGTCGAGATAATGGGTGAGATTTACCGATCCACCAATGGTCTCAGAAATAAGAATATTTTGCAGAGGTTTCCATAAACCTTTGAAAAGAGAAGGGCGAGCTAAATTATTTGACCCGCCCGTGTCAATGAAGGCATCGACATTAATCCACTCACCTTTGACTTGAACTTCAACAGGGACATACAGAAGATTGTTAGTTTTAACAATCTTTTTGAGAAAAGAGCTTTCATCAATATTAATAGATGCTGGAGCGGGCAAAGATGAGGACTGAGAAACTGTCTTCGGATAAGGGCAAAAAGAATTCAGAGTGGGTTGTGGAGGCAAGGAATTTAAAACGGGGGTTGAATTCTTAATACCACTATCGGGAGGAATAGAAAGTGAGGGAGCCACATAGACAGTATCATCTGAAAGGTATTCAGATGTCTCATCAGTATAATCATCTGAACTAAATTCATCACTGTAATGCAATTCATTGTCTTCATAGCATTCAGTGTCATAAGAGCATCTATTCATTTTTTGACAGGTATCTGGAACTGATTCAGTGTCTGATAGAGAAGCATCAATCAGAATATATACATCTGATACTTCATCTTGGGAATCAACTATGGACCAATTATCAACAAAATCATCAATCTCAATACAGGCTTTTAACTTATTAGAAGAACTTTTGGGACACTTGCGAGCAAAGTGACCTTCTTGTTTGCAAATAAAACATGCATTGTCTTTTCTTGGTTGCCTGTGTTTTTTCAAATATTTAAACTTTCTAAAAGGCCTTCTGGGATTGGCTACTCTTTTAGGCTTGAATTTTCCATACCTTTTAGATTTTATTTTCTTGAATGGCGTCCATGGAAGGACAGAACGGCAAACATCAAGTCCCGGAGAAAACTCTTGAGCTTTCTTTTGCTAGCAGAGGTATTTGACCTTTTCTTGACATCTAAACAAAAGATCTATCCAGTAGGTTTGTTCAATCTTCTTTCCTTGGACTTCAAGATCTTTCATAATTAAATCTCCTATATTACCAGGTAGCTTAGACAAAAATGAAATTTTCTGAACAGAATCATTAGTCAGATTGGCTTTCTAAATTTTTTCCATGTAATCATTGCCAAACTGATCCAGGAACTTAATATCCTTGAGTTCCATTCTTGCTAGGTCTGTGATAAGCCCTGTTCTCGATTCTGTTATGGAAAATCTGTTACGCTCTTTCTCATCCATAGATCGTAAGATTATTAATGAAGTTGCATCTCGAACTGTTGAGTCTGAAGATCCGAATGAAACTCATGAGTCTGTAGATAATCCTGAAAATTGGAATCCTCCGTTGCTTCCTGCAACTGATGTCTATAAACTTCCCTTGTCTTATGTTTTTAAGAAAAAATATTTTTTGAAAGAAGTAGAAGTCACTATTGAGATTTCTATTCTGTTTGTCCAAATAGTAGCTTTGAATTTATTTTTATAATTCTTTAAATACTAAACACTTTTCATTACTTCACTATTTTTGCTAAAAATTTTAGCCAGAGATTTGCAGGAGACATACTTGGAGCAAGAGAGCACGAGAGCACTGTGAAGCAGTGAAATACGTTCGAACAGAAGTATTCAGACAATCATAAACCAAACCTCTGGTGATTCAAACCCTGTATCATAGAATTTCAAACCATCTCGTGATTAAATTTGATTATTTTTTTTACTTTTTTCTCCAGTTTTATCCATTTTTACCCTAAACCATTCATTTTTTTTTTTTTTCTGCCATTTCTTCTCTCTGTTTCTGTGATTTCAATATTAGGGACTTTCATTTTAGATTGACATCCAACCCACAGGACGACTTGCATAGTCGGATCCCAATCCATTCAGCCCTTCCACGAATTTTTGGAAAAACTAGATTTTTTTTTATCAGTGCGCCCTGCGTAACCTAACGCACTGGTGCATTATATTATACAACGCACTGTGCAAGTAATGTGTAATAAAAATTTTGAAAACATTTTTTTTTTAAATCAGTGCGCCATATCTAAAATAGGACATCGGTGCTCTTTGTTACGAGGATAGCACCATACGGTCTATTACACTGTTTTTGTGGTGCGTTTATAATACCCCCACACATCATATAGTCTATTACACTATTTTTGCGGTGCGTTTCTAATACCCCCATGCACCGAATGTTCGGTGTGTGCAATGAAAGGCGCAGATTTCTTGAGATTTATTTTTACACGAAAATTTGACAATTTATGTATAAATATATTAATGAATGATATGGAATGCAGGTTTCATACTATAAAGAAATGGCTGACAAGAGATCAAGTAACAAAGCCAGTAATAACATTAAGAAAAGCAAAAAGAGAAAGTTCTTCTTAATTTTTTACAAAAAATATTATTTTTGAACCATATATAAGTTTAACTAATATGTATTGTTTACTGTGTATCATGCAGAGCCACAAAACGATCTAAGCTCGAGCAAGATTATTTCTAATCTAGGACCAAAGAAGAGCGTAAAAGCTTGATGGAAAATTGCAAAATGATGAATCGGGGTGAATGAAAAATACTATCGATCCAATATGAAAGTTTTTTTAATTTTCATTAATAATATACTTAAAATTATTAGATAATATGTGTCAAACAAGCCTATTAATTCATCCGTTTAATGTTCCTACAGGACCAACAACTCGTAAAAGGAGTGTTGTTCTAAGAAAATTAAAAAAAAATAGAACATGCAAATGAAAATGAATTGCACCTTAGCTCATCTGGAGTGGTGCCAGAGGTTAACAAAATGGGGAAACATTTTACAAAACTTTCAGGGATCTAGTGAAACAAATGTATAGATTTTATTTCCACTTACAATATAAAAATCAATCCAATGATTCTGAGAACCAAATTTTATTTAAACTACAGGATGAGTTTCGAAATAATTGGTTAATGAGACATATCAAACTTTTAATAGCAAAAACATACAACAACAAAAAAGAAGGAATGAAAAAATAATATTCCTTTAAATGTTTTTCTAAAATTATATGTATATATTATTAGAAAGCAGTCATTTATAAATATCACTTTCGTTATATTTACTTTTCATATATCAATATAAAAATTAAATAGTTTATTGTCATGTTGCATTTTCAGGAAGATTATGAAAATCTCAAAATATGAACGAGCTAATATCAGAAATATGCCAGTAGAAATGTCCAAAAAGGTGTACAAGGAGATGGTTAAAGAAATGGACAAAATTGCATCGTAGGAGGAGCCATCTCAACAACAACGTGCTTCAAATTTAATATGTAATCATTGAATTTTTCGACCATTAGGTACAATAAATAAACAATTTAGCATTAAATATTATTTTTCAAGATTTTTCTTGCGGAAAAGAAAAGAAAATGGAACCCATTCAGCACATAAAACATGACGACAAGGAAGAAAAGGGTTGATATCTAAGTTTGTCTATGAGTAATTAATAGAAAAAAAAAATCTTTTATATTAAATATATGATTTTTTATGGGGTATAAAACTTGCATGAAACAAAGTATGGAACTGCGCCAACAGATGAAATTTTGAAAGATGGCATGGTACATGGTTTGGAAAGAATGCGTGTAGTTTATGAGTCAATTGTTGCTATGGTAGGTCATTTTTATTTTCGATTTACATTGATGTATATTATTTAATATTGCAATTTTCATTATTCTCACCAATGTATATACACTCATTTCAGTTTATTTTTATGTTTGTAGATGGAAGGTGAAGAAGAAGAAAACAATCAACACCGTGAACAAAACATTCCTAAAAATAACCCAAGTCATGGAAGTAGCTCTAGCAGTGATAGCAGTTCAAGCGAAGAATGATGATCACTATGTTTGGATATCAAAGCAAGGCGTTGTATTTTTTGAAATATGTCTGTGAAATCAGAAATTTTGTTTAATGTAATGGACATAGTGTCCCAATTGAAAGACAAAGGGATACCAATAATTGTCCCATTTTGTATGACAAAGACTGTCTTATATATATATATATATATATATGTATGTATGTTTTAATTTATTCTATTGTGTTCTCCATTGTCATTCTCAAATGCACTAATAAAAATTTAATTCATTTAAATACTGTTATAAGATATATATGTGTCGACTTTTGATGAATAATGAATTTTAAAAAACCACAATAATTATGATATGATATAACAAATTAATCCAAACATCACATTCAAATGCATTAATAAAAATTTAATTAATATGAATATTTTTATAAGATGTGTCGACTTTTGATGAATAATGAATTTTGAAAAGTCACAATAATTGCACTGTCACAGGTCGATGTTTCTAAAAAATAAAAAATAAACACCGGTGCGTGTCAGGTACTGTACACCAGTGCTTTTGTATGTTGAAGCACACCGATGCATTTCTACGACCTATGGGCATCGCACAAATACCAAAACCAATTAAAAATCTCGATGCATTTGTGCGGTACTTTGCACCGGTGCTTTTATGTGAGACTACGCACCAGTGAATTTGTACGACGTATGGGCATGGCACAAATATTGAATACCAATTATAAATATTGGTGTGTTTTTCTGATACGGTGCACCGGTGCATTTCTATAAGTCTACGTACAAGTGCATTGAGATGACCTATGGGCACCGCACAAATCCCAAGACCAATTGGTATGGCCCTGTGCGTTGTATCACCAACACTGCACCCGATGTTGTTTTATAGCTTGACGGCCCGGTGCAGGAACCTTTGACCACCCCAGGGCCACCATTTAGATGACACACACGGGTGCGTTGAAACCTTAGTAGCACACTGATGAAAAAAACATCCGTAATAACCTCTGGCTGCCCAGTTTTTTTAGTTGTGTTGAATTTCCTTTAAAACCTCCACCAAAACCTCCATAACCATAAACGAATGTTGTAGAAAATGTTTTTTTTTTTTGCAATTTTGGCTAATTTTATAACACTAAAAACCTCCTTTATAACCTCCGCTATAGGATCTTTTCCTTCTAGTGATAGGAATTTGAACAATGTTTTACCACATCTCCCTACCATTAAATCTTGTTCAAATGTGCATCTATCGTCAAGGATATATATTTCCAAAGTGTCAATCATGTGACTTAGATGTTCATCCTCTGGTTGGATAATCTAAATTTTGAACATATGTGGAGTTAGAATTAATTTGACAACCGAAATAGTTACAACATGATGTGATGTGATTCCTAGATCTAACCAATTAATTACAATACCTTATTTCTTCCCGACAACCATTTGACCCAGTAATGGCGTTGAGAGAACTTGAGAAGGAAGTGTAATAGATTTACTTTGGTTAACCTTTATTCCATAAACAATTATCCCCTACATTTCATCATTTGCTACCTCATCTTCAAATCAGTTCATAAAAGAAAAAAAATCATAGCTCAGTTGCCTCCTTTGATCTTCTTCTGTGCTTGGCCACATTGTTCTGGAATTTCCAAAACAACCAAATGTTTGTAGGAGAAAATTCTCATCCACCTATGGTTATAAATGAGGATATTCGTCATCAAATGGTCTAATCATCCTTCCACTTGGATCAGATTCATATGGCATCTCATCAAACTGACTTATTGGCCCTGGGTCTGCTCTAGAAACTTGAGGGAAATTCACCTCAAATTATTTATCTAATTTAAGGTATACATAAAAATTTAGAACATGGTTACCCTGAAAAGCAACCCAGACATCCATATCATAGTCAGGAGCAGAAAAGGTGTTTTTATTACCAGATTTCCAAGGCCCAATTATTTCCCTAGATAGCCCCTTTGCACAATTGAACGAGAAGCAATCAACCTATATTTTTTTGGGATAATGTAACTGCCTCCTTGTGACAAAGACACACCATTAATGAGGTCACTATTAACGAGATTTAATTCCTCTTTCATATTGGGAGTATGTCTATTTTCCTCTGGACAACTTCCTTGCTTTGCAATACCTCTGCCACCTTTTATATTCTTATGAGATTTTATTTTTCTATTTTTTTGTCTAGAATCAGAATCCAACCCATAGTCCTTAACTCGGTTAGAGGATCAAGCATAAGTCATTCCAAAATTTTTTGGGTTTGTGCTATATTCTTTCCATGACTAGTCACACGTGGGGGTCTAGAGCAGCGCCCCGAAAAAAAAAAAAAAATGGTCCTTATTTTCTGGTGGGCGGACCCACCCATGGTTTTGTGCATGGGTTTGCACATGGTTTTGGGGCATGATGGTTTTCGGCCCCTGGTATTTTGTAGATTCGGCCAAGGGAACTACAGTTATGTTCTAATCCAGGGTTAATGGATTGGGTTTTATGTATGTTTTGGCATGTATATATATGTGTTGTAACACTAAAAGGAATATAATGAAAAATCAGGCTGGTCGTCCCGATTTGGGATCCAGGGGAAAATCTTTGTGTTTGTCTATTTTATGTTTTATGCTCTCGCTATTGTTTATTTTATGTTTTAAAGATTCATTCGCAAATAATTTTTGTACAGGGTTAAAACCTACATTTGGTATCAGAGCAGTTTCGGCTTCAAAGGGACACCTTTGTTGTTGAGGGGTTTTTGCTCGGGCCTGAGGTAGACCCTGTTCAGTGGGAGATCTGCAGGATCGATTCTTGCAGTGAAAGAAGATGGCGAGCGGCGGGAAGATAGAGATCGAGAAATTTAATGGTCAAATTTTTGAGTTATGGAAGCTCAAGATTGAGGATCTGCTGGTGTATAAGGACCAGTGGATCGCAGTAGATCCGAGTACTAAACCAACGGCAATGTCAGATGAAGACTGGAAGAAACTGGATCGAAAGGAAAAGAGCACAATACGATTGTGTGTCTTAGATTCAGTATTGTTGAATGTATATGGAGAAGCTACGGCGAAGACCTTATGGGACAATCTAGGGACTTTGTACCAATCTAAGTCTCTGGTGAATAAATTTTTCCTACAGAAAAAGCTATATAACCTGAGGATGAAGGATGGAGACTTAGTGATAGAGCATCTGAACGCCTTCAATACTGTGCTAAGTCAGCTGTCATTTGTTGATATTAAAATCTCAGATGAAGATAAGTACATCAGTTTGTTGTGTTCTCTACCAGATTCGTGGGACAGTCTGGTTATTGCAATAGGTAGCAATACAACTACCTTGAATTTTGATGACATTGTCTCAGCCTTGCTGTCGGAGGAAATGAGACAGAGAAATATGGAGGGTTAGAATGGAGATGCCTTATTTGTACGAGGAAGGTCCCAGAACAAAAACAAGAATAAGGTTTCGAGTGGGAGATCTAAATCTCCTAGAAATTTTGTAAAGGTGTGCTGGAAATGTGGAAAGGAAGGGCACTACAAAAAGGACTGCAGATCAAAATCTCCTGAGAACGGAAAGGGATCTAATGATGCTCCTTCTGCAAAGGAAAAAACCACCTCGGATGAAGGTGTGGATGTGTATTTGGCTTCTTCTTCAAATACACATGTAGATCATGAGTCATGGTTGATTGACTCGGGTGGATCCTTTCACTTCACTCCCCATAGGGAGTGGTTCTGCGAGTATGAGAAATATGATGGCGGTGATGTCTTCTTAGGTGATGATAGGAAGGCCAGAATCGTCAGACGTGGAAAATTCAAGCTGAAGCTGCAAGGTGGAAGAATTAGAACACTTCCTGGTGTTCTGCACAATCCTGCATTGGCTAGAAATTTGATTTTTGTAAGCAAGATGGATGATGCAGGTGTAAAAACAGTGTTCGAGAAAGATACCTGTAAGATGGTTCAGGGAGCACTGGTATTAATGCAGTGAGTTCACATTGGAACTCTGTACAAGCTTCAGGGAAGCATTGTTATTGATGGGTGCAACAATTACGTGGTTCCTGAAAGTGGAGCGGAAAGCCTAGCGGTCTCTGGAGAAAATACGATGATATGGCATCAAAGGCTTGGACATATTGGAGAGAAGGGCCTTCAGATACTGCATGGAAATGGTATGGTAGAAGGTATGTCCAATAGCTCTCTGGAATTTGATTTCTTTGAACATTGTGTGTATGGGAAGCAGAATCGAGTGAGTTTTCCTTCTGGTACTAAGAGGGTGAACAATATATTAGAGCTTGTGCACAGTGATGTGTTTGGACCTATGTCAGTTCCATCACTGGGTAAGTCTGTGCACTATGTTTCATTCAAAGATGACTTCTCAAGGAATACATGGATATATTTCTTGAGGAAGAAATTTGAAGTCTTTGACAGATTTAAAGAATTTAAGGCTCTAGTGGAAAACCAAACAAAGAAGAAGATAAAGGTGTTGAGGACAGATAATGGTGGGGAGTTCTACAAGAAGGAATTTGAAGAGTTCTATAAGAAGTGTGGTATAGCACGGTAGAAGACTACTCCATACACACCTCAGCAAAACGGAGTTGCAGAAAGAATGAACAGAACATTGATGGAAAAGGCAAGAAGCATGCTCAGTGGTACCGGGTTAGGACAATAATTCTTGGAAGAGGCAGTGGAGACTGCATGTTACTTAGTTAACAGATCACCTTCATCAGCGTTGGAGGATAAGACTCCACTTGAGGTATGGACTGGTAAGAAACCCTCTCTTTCACATCTAAGGGTATTTGGATGTGATGCATATGTACATGTTCCAAAGGAGAAAAGGAGCAAGTTGGATAACAAATCTGAAAGGTGCATCTTTATTGGGTATAAGGATGGTTTAAAGGGTTACAAGTTTTGGAACCCGGAAACAAGGAAGGTTGTGTACAGCCGAGATGTGGTGTTTAGAGAGGTGAAATATATTGTTAAACCTGAAGTCCTACTAAAGGAACCTGAGAAGATAGAGTTTGAGCTAAAGGAGAATGAATCAAACTCTACAACAGAAGAAGAATTAGAAGAGGAAGAGCCACAAACTCCAGTTGTGAGAAGATCAATTCGAGAAAGGAGACAACCAAAAAGGTATAGTCCATCTGCTTTATGTTCAAATTTTTCTTTAACTATAACTGATGATGATCCCAGAACTATCAGGGAGGCAGCAGATTCAGAGGATGGAAAACTCTGGAAGGAGGCCATGGTTGATGAAATGGCATCCTTGCATAAAAATGAGGCATGGGATTTGGTGGAGTTGTTGGCTGGAAGAAATCCCATCGGGAGAAAATGGGTGTTTAAGAAGAATATGAATGTAGAAGGCAAGGTGGAGAAATACAAAGCTCGGTTGGTAGCAAAAGGTTATTCCCAGGTGTTGGGAATTTATTTTGGTGATATTTTTTCTCTTGTTGCCAAAGTTACTTTTATTAGATTACTTTTATCTATTTCTGCTGCATTTGATTTTGAGGTTGAACAGATGGATGTGAAGACAACATTTCTTCACGAGGATCTGGAAGAGGAGATATACATGAAAAAACCTGAAGGCTTTATGGTGAAGGGGAAGAAAGAACTGGTATGCAGGTTAAATAAGTCTCTGTATGGGTTAAAACAGTCACCAAGGATGTGGTATCAGAAATTTGATACCTATATATGGGGACTTGGCTTCACCAGAAGCAAGGAGGATCACTGTGTTTATTTTAAATTAATTGGTGACCATGTTATTTATTTGATCTTGTATGTGGATGATATGTTGTTGATTGGAAATGACAAAGAAATTATCCAAGATTTGAAGACCCAGTTGTTCTCCAAATTCGACATGAACGATCTTAGTGCTACAAACTATATTTTGGGCATGGAAATTAAAAGAGATCAGGCAAAGAGGAAGCTCTGGTTAAACCAGAGGAAGTATGTCGAGACTATATTCCAGAGGTTCAATATGCAGGATAGTAAACCGATGAATTTTCCAATTCCTGTAGGTACAAAGCTATCTGCTCAACAGTGTCCCAAGACACAAGAAGAAGAGGAGGATATGTCTCGTGTTTCATATGCAAGTGCAGTGGGTAGCCTGATGTATGCAATGGTCTGTACTAGACCAAACATTGCACATGCAGTGGGAGTATTGAGCAGGTTTATGTCAAACCCAGGGAAGGAGCATTGGACAGCAGTGAAGCGGGTTTTCAGATATTTGAGTGGCACTAGTGATTATGGCTTGTGCTACCAGGGAAGACCAAGATTGGAAAGAGTGTTGGACATTTGTGGTTTTGTTGATGCTGACTGGGCCGGAGATCTGGACCAAATAAGATCTACAAGTGGGTATGTGTTTAGCCTATTTGGAGGTGCAGTCAGTTGGATGAGTAAAAGACAGTGTGTAGTGGCTCTTTCAACTACAAAGGTATAATACATGGCAACCACTCATGCAAGCAAGGAAGTAGTTTGGTTGTAGAGATTGTGTTCAAGTATGGGGTTGGTGCAGCAAGCTATAAGGATAGACTGTGATAGCCAAAGTGAAATTTTCTTGGCTAAGAACCCTGCTTATCATTCAAAGATAAAGCACATTGATGTTCAATATCACTTTGTGAGATATATGGTTGAGGCTAAAAGGGTGTTGTTGGTAAAGGTGGACGCTTTGAAGAATGTTGCATATGCATTGATAAAGTCTATGAGCACTCAAAAGTTCTCTTGGTGTAGAGAAACAATGGGTGTTGCAAAGCTGGGCTAATGACTCAGCTCTACTGTGGCCCCCTACGGAAAGAAAACAACAAGTGGGAGAATGTTGGGTTTGTGTTATATTCTTTCCAGTGGGTGGACCCACCCATGGTTTTGTGCATGGGTTTGCACATGGTTTCGGGGCATGATGGTTTTTAGCCCTTGGTATTTTTTAGATCCGGCCAAGGGAACTACGGTTATGTTCTAATCCAGGGTTAATGGATTTGGGTTTATGTATGCTTCGGCATGTATATATATGTGTTGTAACACTAAAAGGAATATAATGAAAAATCAAGTTGGTCGTCTCGATTTGGGATCCAGGGGAAAATCTCTGTGTTTATCTGTTTTATGTTTTATGCTCTCGCTATTGTTTATTTTATGTTTTAAAGATTCGTTCATAGATAATTTCTGTACAAGGTTAAAACCTACAAAAATCTCAATAGAATTTAATGATGTATTTCTAGCAAGCCCCACTTTAAAAGGTGAATTATAGGCTAATTGCAAGAGATTCAACACCTCAGGTAATATGGCCAATGGAGGTGGCATCCATTCACAAACTAAAACTTTTGACCAGCCCTAGCGTAAAGATCCTTTCATCTTTGTAACCAGCCCTATTTGGAACCTTCCTTCTATATTTCCTATAAGAGTAGGGGGTTTCCTATTCTTATATTGTTTCTCATGAGGAAATACATTATGCACTTCTATATAAGCAAAAGCCATGGTATTTTTCCTCCTGTTAGGAAATTTGTGGTCCATCTGTAATATATCACACTTTTTCTAGTGAGGGTGGTGAAGTGTTCTAGTCTTTCCTGGTCCTTCTACAACTTCCCTTTGAGTGTCTCCTGACTGCAACTTCTCGTAAGGTCATCCAACTTTATTCCTTTCAACAAATTTATTTTCAAGTTTGTTCTTGCCTTCTCAACTTCTTCAAGTTTCCCTTATATAGAGTATCTATATTTACCAGCGTTCTCCCAACATTTATCTGACTGATTTTGTATGAGAATGGTCATCGATATATGTACCCAATTTATAGTATTGTAAATTTTATATTGAGTATCATTTTGGGGTGAGATTGGGTTTTTTGGTTGTTTTTTATGTATTTACATTTAAAATTATTCAACTTCAACATTTTTAAGCATATTGATAGTTTTGTGTTCTCTTATTTTTAACTGGCCTCTTTCTACAATTATGTTTACTTAGTGAGAACCATTTTTTTTCTTAAAGCAATTATGTTGATCATTATCATACTTTTTATTTTTTTTATGTACTGATATGATCCTCTTTATCATCAGCACTTGAGTTCTCTTGATTTCTTTGATGACAACCCTTTTTCCTTTGTTGTTCATGTGCCCTATTTTATAATGATATTTTGTTTGTGGCATTTTTTTTGGCTTGATTGGAGCACTCTTGATAATTTCTTGACTCTTGACTACAACTTAATTAGATCACTGATAGATTCCAATCCATGGATATTATTCTTTAATATATTTATGCATGTTGAAGGTATCCCTCTAAATTGGATTTTGCAATTTTTTTGTAGTTTTCAATTACCAATATGATACCATTTAAATTTCAACGCATACGTCTAAAGGTGTTTAATGCAAAACTTCTTTGGTAATATATTCTTATGCAACACTATATATAACTTGTCATTAATATTGGCTAAGAACATTCGGGACACATATTTTAATAATAATGTTCAAATAAGAGATGATAGCAGCCATAAAATTTATTGAGTAGAAGTGTTGGAACTGCCTCTAGGACTTTGAGATAGTATGGATGTACTAATTTGAAAGAATATTCACACAAAGGGATATTAAAAGGTATTTTTTTAAAGTGAACACACCCTTGATCTTATAAAAAAGGTACCAAATTCTTACTGGAGATACCTCCATAGGGGCAGTAGTAAGCCTGAGATGATCATCCACTTTAGGAAGGAACTCAACTTTCGCTTCTCGAATAATTCCAATAGTTGATAAATGAGAAACGAAGATCGACGACCTCCCAAGAGAGTTAGGCTAGGATGCAAGACAGCTGAGACAATTTTCTTGCATCCTAGCTCGGTTGGGAGGTTGTACATCTTCCTTTCTCCTTTATCAACTATTGATATCATGCCATAAGCCAAATGTGAGTTCCTTCTTAAAGTGGATGATCATCTCAGGGTTACTTCTGCCCCCATAAAAAATTTCTAGGAGTTGCGTCGCAATTCTGGCAGTTGTTTCCGTTGGTGGTATGGCCCAACCATCGCAACAATGTTATGTCAAGTGTCGGATTAGCGACGATTGTGGTGTCACTTCCAACAGTTTTTCCCATCGCTAGTATTGTCCAACCGCCACAAAAATGTTATGCCAAGTGTCGAAATATCGACGACTCTGGTGCCACTTCCAACGGTTGTTTTTGTCGCTAATATGGCCCAACCATCGCAACAATGTTATGCCAGTTTTCGGAATAGCGACGACTATCGTGGCACTTACGACGGTTGTTTCCGTCGCTGGAAAACTAATAGAGTCGGACGTGCGATGACATGTGCGAAAACAGGTCATTGTTATTGCGACACATTCTGGGAAGCCATCGGTGTCATAATACCAACGTCTCCACATGAAGTCAACATAGTGACAATAAAAAACGTGATTCAAAGATCAACTAAATGAAGACACGTGTCGTGTCTAGTGTCGCTCTATCGACAATTATTATAAGTGTTGCATATTCGATGGTAAAGGAAGTGACATTTTTCCCAACCTCAAATTGTCGCTCTTGGGACGCCTATGTGTCGCAATAGAGAAATTTTGGCCGTCGAAAATTGGGCCAAATATGCTATTGAGTGGAGAACAAGGAGGTGTTGGAGTGCAAGAAAAAAAATGTAATGAAAGAAAGGTGGAGGATATCTATATTGTAAGGCACCATGTTTGGAGCAGCCATAACAACATCCAATTGAGCTTGGTCCTAAGGAATTCCTTTGACCAAGAGTTTTTCTCCTTAAGAGGCCAGTTCTTTGTCGACAGAATTAGGAGAAAGAACCAGATCCTTGCTTTTGGCTCCAAGATTTATTGATATTGGTAGCTTGGGAGGTACTCCAAAACCCTAGGGGACATGTTTATGGAGAAATTGGCATCATGAAGTCACTTGTGGGATAAGAACCCAAGGGTGGGTTTTGTACCAAAAGGAATGGGCCCAAAACCAAGAAGAGTTTGATGATTGGACCCTTGGAGATGGAAGAGCACCCTTAGAGGAGTAAGGGGTTGCTTCAAGCACCAAGATAGGATGTATATTTTGTGAAAATAATTGGTGTATGTTTCATGTGGTCTAAATGGTTAGAAATACAAGTCGACCGTGACGTGAGGAGACCCTTTTATGGGCTAGTCGTTAACCCTAAGGAAGCATATAAATATGGAGAGGATGAGCCTAAATTGTGAATCAAATAAAGGCATTCAATCCTCAAGGAAGATTAAATTAGGAGGCTGAATTTCCTGAGATAAACGCAGCCTTATAAGTAAAAAATTAGATGAAGTTTAAGGCATGTTTTGGGCAATGTTTTGGGTAGAAAAAGGCAACATAAGAGAGAAATTATTGTAGGAGAAAAAGCCGATTTGTTTAGGGTACTTTTAGGCATAGTTTGAAAGGGTTTCTCATTGTTATGTGGGCCAAAATTATATTTTAATTTAAGGTGGGAGGAAGCTCTGTTTTGGGAGGTCGAGTAGCCTACTAGGTTCCCTAAATTAGGCCGCAATCATCTCTAGAAAAAGCGCAACAAAATGGGGTTTATGGAGGTGAGAAAACATTGTTTTTGGGTAGGTACATGATGCCCTAGATAGGTTAAAGTTCCATGGAGAAGTATGACCCAAATATGAAGTGTTTTGGAGGGTTAGAAGATGGCATCTTCAAGGAGGAAGGGTGAAGGATTGGTGTCCTATTTTAGGACAATTTGGAAGGTAATATTGTGGTTGTTTGGAGGGCAGTAAGTAGGTGATCTTGGGAGCCCTAAGTCCAAATTTTTTAAGGAATTAAAATTTGGTAGGAGAGGCAGAATCAGAAGCCCTAAGTGAATCATATTGTGAAGTACAATAAGGGCTACTATAAGGGTAGATGTGTTGAGCCAAAGAAGCTGATCTTTGAAGTGAAAAAGGGAAACTAGAATTGCTAGTGAATTAACCTTAAGTTGATAGTTGGAGAAGGAAATTTGACATTCATAGGTGGAAGACCTCCGTGCCCTAATTTTTCCTCATTGGAGCACAATAGGAAGGAATTAGAGGGAAAAAGTCCCTAAGAGCTAAGAAGCAGCAGTGGGAAGTCAAGGAGTTTTTTCATAAACAGAGTTGATTCATTGATGGACTAATGATCAACTAGAGGGAATATTGGAGCCCTGTTTAGTGACCTAAAGGAGAAATATCCATTGATAGAGGCAGAGCTATAGATTGGGAGCATAAGGACCAACATATTTGTTCAAGATACGACCAAGGGAGCTATGAAGCGTGCTACATCAGCTATATAGTCAATTGTATGTTGTTTAGGGTAAATTGGTTGTCATAGTTGGTGACATCAAATCCTAGTTGTATATTCTTATATCAATGATTATATGAGGCCATGATCCCTGGTAAAAAATACCTAGATAATTCTATTACAATTTTTTAATATAACGAAGCTGGGTTGTTGAAAAATTGTAAAAAATTTATCTATTTGTGCACATGTTGATTTAATGTTGTTTATATTCCATTGTGAAAAGTAGTTTGTTGTGGAATTTGAGTTGGAGGTGTCAATGATTATAAGATCCTAACCTAGATTCTCAAGTGTCATGGAAAAAAAAAATGTTATGAGAACTACTCTGAAGGGCCAGTGAATCAAAGTCTGCAAAATGAAGCGACTTAGAGGGAGCTAAGGTTGTCTAGATCATGGGGCAGAGGTTTCAGATAGAGACATGAAGATGTTGTCTTGACTGTATTGGTAACAAAATTGGATGGGAGTTCAAGTGGATTGGTGATGAACCTAGTGAACAACAATTTTTTTTAGGGTAGGTTGTTGATCATGGAATTCCTATGACTTTTCATGGATTGTTGGGACAACTCGAGGATTGCTTTGGCATGGATGAGATTGGTATGATTGAGATTGCTTCATGTGATGGATAGGTTAGTTTCTTCATTAGATAGTGATGTTGCATATCTGAAAACTCGAGGATTTCTTTGGCATGGATGAGATTGGTATGATTGAGATTGCTTCATGTGATGGATAGGCTAGTTTCTTCATTAGATAGTGATGTTGCATATCTGATATTTGAGGGATGTGCATGTGTTTTGTTTGATCCAAGATGATGAGTGCTTGAAATATTGATTTGTAATAATGGTGGCCCGTATTCTACCGCAACTCAGATTGAACTTGTAGAACACAAGATCGATAGCAGGTTGAGCCAGTGGAGATCGTGTAGACTCAGAGGGAGTCTAGCTCCATGGGGAACAACCCTATGGAAGTGTTGATATATTAAGGTTCAGATGAGGTAGAGTCGCTCCCAAGATAGAGTGGTGTATTCTACAAAATACGATGCAGTGGTGGATGCAAAATTGGCTTGTGTTGTCAATGCCAACTTATTTACTAGTGTTGGAATTACCTACCTCTCTAAGAGGGAGTTTTGATTTTGGTATCTTGGGAGGTACTCCAAACCCTATAAGACAAGGTTATGGAGGAATTAGCATAAGAAAGTCACTTGTGGGCTAAGAACCTAAGCGTGCGACTTTGTACCCAAAGGAGTGGCACCAAAACTAAGAAGATATTTGATGATATGACCCTTGGAGATGGAAGAGCACCTCTGAGGAGCAAGGGGATGCTTCAATCACCAAGAGAGGAATTATATTTTGTGAGAAAATTATTTATGTATGTTTCATGTGGGCTAAATGCTTAGAAATACAAGATGACCTTGACTTGAGGAGACCCTTTGATGGGCTAGAAGTTAATCCTAAGGAAGAATATAAATATGGAGAGGAGGAGCCTAAATTGCACATCCAATAAATGCATTCAATACTCAAGGAAGACTAAACTAGGAGGCCAAATTTCATGAGATAGCCACAACCCTAGAAGTAGAAAATTTAATGAAGTTTAAGGTCTATTTTGGGTGATGTTTTGGGCAGAAAAAGGTAGTGCAGGATAGGAAGTAATATAGGAGAACAAGTCTAGATTTTTATGGTAATTTTGGGCACAATTTGGTAGGTTTTATCTCTATTATGCAGGGCGAACTTATTTTGTGATTGAATTTGGGAGGAAACTCGGCTTTGGGAGGCCAATTAGCCTACTAGGATCCCTAAACTAGGTCACACTCATATCCAACAAAAACGTAGCAAAAGGAGGTCTATGTAAGTGATAAATAATTATTTTGTGCAGGTGCAAGATGCCCTAGATAGGGCCGAGTTCTAGAGAGAATTTTGAGCCAGATCTGAAGTGTTTTGAGGGTTAGAAGAGGATGCCTTCAACAAGGAAGGGTGTAGGATTGGTGTCCTAGTTTAGGAAAATTTGGAAGGTCATATTGTGTCTTTTTAGAGGGAAACAAGTAGGTGACCTTGGGATCCCTAAGTCCAAATTTGTGAAGGATTTCAGATCTAGTAGGAGATACATAATTAGAAGCCCTAAGTGAAGCATCTTGTGACGGACTACAAGGGCTACTAGAAGGGAATATGTGTTGAGCCAAAGAAGTTGATCCTTGAAGTGAAGAGGGGAAAATAAAAGTTCTAGTGAATCAATCCTAAGTTGATAGTTGGAGAAGGATATTGACATTAATAGTTTTAAGCCCTTCATGACCTAAGTTTTCCTCATTGGAGCGACACAAGAATTCATTATAAGGAAGAAGTCCCTAAGATATGAGGAGTAGCAGTGGGCAGTCAAGGAGTTTTTCACAAACGAATTTGTGAGAAAATTGCAAGAATACCCTATGTGTTGATTTTTTTATGGACTAATGGTCAGGTAGAGGGAATATTGGAATCATGTTCAATGACCTAAATGAGCAGGATCCATTGATATATGCAGATTTGCAGATTGGGAGAAGAAGTACCAACATATGTGTTCAAGGTATGATTAACGGAGCTATGAAGCACACTATATTAGCAAGACGGTCAATTACATCTTGTTCAAGGTAGATTGTTTGTCATAGTTGTTGATACCAAACCCTAGTTGTATATTCTTATATCATATATTATATGAGGGCCATGATCCCTCGTATGGAATACCTAGATATTTTTATTATAGTTTGTTAATATAACGAAGTTGGGTTGTTGAAAAATTGTAAAAAAGTAGTCTATTTGTGCACATGCTGATTTTTTGTTGTTTATACTCCACCGTGCAATGCAGTTTGTTGTGGAATTTGAGTTAGTAGTGTAAATGATTCTAAGACCCTTACCTAGATTCTCCAGTGTTGTGGAAAAATAACAAGCTTTACTTCCTCGGATATTTTGATTAGGAAACTTCTATAATTTGAGCTTGATGGAGATTTTTAAGCCCATACTTTCTTAACCCTTTGAGGGGACAATCCCTTCCTAGATGGTCGTAAGTGTGGCACCTAACATAGCTAAAGGGGATTACTTCATAATCAAGCAATTTATTGTGAATTTTTTAACCCACCTAGATGGAAATGGAGCTCGACATTTTTGCAGCCAAGTTAACACCAACTAAAACTTCACCATAGCCATGTAGCCAGTTTTTTCTAAAAGAAGTGTCTGCTTCATAGTAAAACCCTAGTATGTTCCCTATCTCTTGGAATAATTCATATGACCAAAAATGTAGAGGGAAGGATAGAAGGCGAACCTAGATTGGGATCACCAAAATATTTTTAAAGCATGTGTGGAAATCCATAGACCATCATTTCCGAAACAAATCTTGAGAGCCCAAGTGCCAAAATTTCTAGAGGAATTTTTCCCCATCCTCCTATGTTTCCAAATTCTAGTCTAACTTTGCTTTGGCTAGTATCAATAAATACTGCA
This sequence comes from Pinus albicaulis, assembly GCA_034641835.2. Classification (NCBI taxonomy): domain Eukaryota; kingdom Viridiplantae; phylum Streptophyta; class Pinopsida; order Pinales; family Pinaceae; genus Pinus; species Pinus albicaulis. The sequence goes on from JAXQQM020067419.1 coordinate 59,502, forward strand.
GATAACCCATAATTAACTGAAAGTGGTCAGAAGTACACTGTCATAGGATATCCCTCACCATTATTTTGCTAGTAAAATGACCATCTACCATTGTCTCCTCCATCCTAGAAATTTCATTTAGATTAACGTTGACATTGATAATCAATTTTTTTGCTTCAATCTTATGATTAATACAATTTATATATGTCATAGGTGGCTCAATTCCTACCACCTAGATAGTCGATCCAGAGCTTGAAAAGGATCTTCCACCACTGATCCTCTCCCATGTCAACTGGTTAAAAAGGAAGTTGGTGTGAGAAGGGAAACAAGGGAAAGTGAATAATGAAAAAAATGAGAGAGCCAAAATATCTAGACGGGCATAAACAGGGTTGGGGAAACCTCAGTCAAGAAAATAGGGGAGGGTTCATCCAGAGGAAAAATGTTTGACAAAGGAGTTGAAGGGGAGGGTGGAGGCACAAATATGAGAAAAAATGTGCCTATATGTCAATCGAGGAAGGAGAGGACAAGCTTGTCACCTACAATAAGGATAGAAGAAAGGTACACTACTGAGGTCCCAAGGGAAACTACGACAAAGTCTATTCTAACAACAAGTGAGTAGGAGAGAGGATGAACTTCACCTCTTCCTCATGAGTCCAAAGTTTGCACCCCATCCATGGGGTCTGCAGAGAAGTCACCAAGTCCATCCATGGGTTGAATAGACTATAGAAAAAGTGGTAGGTAGGAGAGGGTCGTGGATATCACATGCACATTCCGCCACACCAGAGTTTCTGAAACCATAAGTTATCATTGGAGCCAAAATTAGAAGTCTACTAGAGAGCCCTTTTCATTTTTCGGCCACTACGGTTTCTATAAATGTGATTCTATGGAAAATTTCTTCTGTATAATATATATACACACACAAAATTGAAATAAAAAAATTATGAGAAAAAAAAGGCTAACATCCTTTATATCACTTTTCTATGCAACATAAAAAACATATGAAACAACTTGAATTTTTTTCACAGAGAAGACTCAACAAATTTCTAAGCAACATAAAAAATATATGAAACAACTTGAAATTTTGTCACAAAGAAGACTCAAAAAAGTGGGATATATATATATATATATATATATCACTTTTCTAAGAAACATAAAAAATATATGAAACAACTTGATTTTTTGTTGTAGAGAAGACTAAAAAAAGTGGGATTCTAAAGTTTTTTACTCATCAATTTTTTAATGCCATTTAATTTTTATTAAGTATGCATTAGTTAGTTTTAAATATTCATCTAATTTTAGATTTCAGTTTAATAATGTTTTTGTTTTTTTTTTTTTTGTAAGCAAGCCAAAATTCATTGTATTATCAAAATTTTACATAGAACACATGCGTGGATAAACATGAGCATATTATGCCCGAGATGAGTTCATTCCAAAAAAAATAAAAACACCTCTCATTTTCCCCTATGTGGGAAACAATATGGTCTCCCTCAGAGTTCTAAGACTAAATTTTGACTTCATAGAATCATAGAAAAAGTAAATATATCAGAAACCAAGTTGATAGAGACAACAATAGACCACAAGAAAAACAATAGATTAATAGAGGTTGTGAAATCATTTCTTGGAGATATTTAGTGAGCATGGTCACATTGAGAGAGATACTAGAAGGGACCATCATAACCTTTTGGTAACCATAGATCTTGTTCCCACTCAAAAAACACTTCGTCGATGCTGGTGTGAGCTTCCTGCCATGAGGTTGTGACCTTCAGATTGTATGCAACATCTAGTTTGTTGGCAGAAGTTTTTTAATCCTTCTCCATATGACAGGAAGAGCGGGGACTTCCTGGTTACTTTTCCTTCTTTTCTTAGGATTCTAGATGTGTAGGGATGGGAGGCTTGGTACCTTGATGCAATGAGTCTACGTTATTCGAGTTATTTGGTGAGTTGGAGGACCTCTTATTGATCCCCTCAATGTTGACTAAGCAAGTTCTTGACTGCCCAGTGACCGTTTCCAGTGTTCTTAAGGCTATGTGCTTCCATAGTTGCAACCAATAATTTGATATGAAATGGAAAATATTCATCATTTTTTTCCACTCCTCTCCTAGTGCATCATTTTTCACGGTCCATAACTATTAGGTAGGAGAATTCACTTCCCTCAATGCCAAGCTTCCCAAGCTTCACTACTCTGCTAAGGCAGCAGAGGCCAACCACCTGCAGAGCAATTTCAATGTGGGAATGAATGTCCCTTTATGGAATAATGTTTGAGACCATGTCTCGAGCATAGTATGAATGCTAATACCTTGTCCATCTGCCACCTTCATCTCCACATTCAATTCGAACTGCAAGGCTGACAAAGGAGGACAACCACCCAACCTCATGAATTAATGTGTTAGATTGTGTTGACATAAGAAGTCTAACGACCATTGAAATGTGGGAGGATACCTGGATATAGGGTAATGGTTTTGATATTATTATTATTATTGATTAATGGAAATGGAAAATGCAGTGGTTTTGTACTTTCATGACACGAGATTGATTTTGTTCGCTACCACTATAACCACTAGGTGCACCATGCTTTCCCCTCACACAGACATGGGTTAATGGAAGAAATAGAACCAAAAACCTCATAATATTCTTACATAACATGTTAAAATACTTTGTCAAGTAAATTACCCTTGAAACTAATGTTTTTGAGATTATTAATATAAGTAATCAATTACAATTACAATTTTTTCTTTACCATTTAAAAAATAGTAATAATATTTCTAGTGAAAAAATTGATATTACTTTTTAATTTTTACTTACATAGAAGACCAAAAAAAAGAACTAGATGAAAGTCCAAAAAATTTTCATATGCCTTTTTTTTAATAACTATATTATTTATCCATTTATTACATATTAAAAGTCAAATGTAAAGAAAAATAAAATCTTCAAAACTGAAAATTTTGAGTTATCAAAGTATTGAGTATCACTTAAAAAAAAAAAAAAGTAATGTTATTAGTCTCTGCCTCATTAGGGGTTGTAGCATTCGCCTTGCAGTCAAGTTGTGTTGATTGTGAATTATTTGGTTGTGTTTTTGCAATTTTAAACAAAGTTTCGGGAAAATGCCTAATATTTCTATTTTGCATAAATTCATTTTTTTTAAATTTCCTATAAATGTTATTTCTAATTTCTGATTGGCAGAGGAAGCTCTGATGGATCATAAATCCCCTAGTGGAGGGAATTTTATTTTCATTTGTTTTCAATGCCTAACAATTCATTTTAAAATTGAAACAAAAGTAATTTGTGAGTGGCCATTGCATCGGTTAGTGCTTTGACACTGTCATTGTTATGTTAGTGCTACGCTCAATGATGTGAGAATTGATGCGGTTGCAGGGCACTGTTATGTTAGTGCTATGTTCAATGATGCGATAATATATGCTGTTGCAGGTTGTTTACATAGGCCCCAGGGGGGAGGCGTTGAATACATGTCGAATTAATATTATTATGTTTCCTTGTGTAGAGGAAGAAGTAATTGGTATCTTTTCATTTTGCAAAAAAATTTCTATGTAGAGGACAAAGTGTATGCGATAGAAATAGGGTATTTTACATAGACGAAGGAACTCTGACACTGACAGGGGGTGTAGAGGGAGCTAGTGTAATTTTTTTAACAATTATCATAGTCGTTAGACTATAAAAGCTACTCTTATTATGCATTATTATAATGTTTTCAATCTGTGTGACATGTAGTTGCGGGGCAGTGTTATGTTAGTGCTCTAGTCCATGATGCAAAATTGATATGGTTGTAGGTTTTTTTTCGTAGGTCCCCGAGGAGGGGGGGTGAACAAATATCCAATTTATATTATTAAGGAGTGTGTGGAAGAGAAGTGGGGCTCGTTTTCATAGAAGGGGTGCTAAATAAATTATTTTTTCAATTCATGTGAAGAAGAAGCATTGTGCGGTAAAATGAATGTGTATAAGGCTTTGTGCATGGTTATTAAGATAATAAATATAGAAGTTATTTTTTAATAATTATTTAGGAATTTTTTTCACAACTATGGAAGTAGTTGTGCGAAAGGAGTTGTGTAAAGGTGGTTGTGTGGAGCTAGTTGTTTAGAGGTAGCGTCTGTAAAGTTTTGAATGTCAATGATTGATTGAAGGGTTTTATTGAGTGTGGAAGTAGTTGTGCAGAGGTGGTTTTTCTTGTGTGGATCTTATGTGAAATTTTTGTGCAAATTTTATTATAATAATAAATATAAAAATCTGTTTTGTAATCTTATTTAGGGACATATTTCACAATATAGGATGATTAATTAATATCAATTGAATGTTAATGACTAAGCGTGTTATTGAGTGTTGAATTAGTTGTGTGGAAGAAGTTGTATGGACGTGGTTGTGTGTATGCAGAGGTCATGTAGAGATAGAATGCATGTGCGGAATTTGTGCGGAAAAAGGGAGGTGCGAAGGGATAATAGATGTTCGGAGGTAGCATGTGCGGCGAAAAATGCTTTGTGCAACATTTATTAAGATAATAAATATACAAATCTCTTCTTTGGTTCTTATTTAGGAACGTATTTCACAATGAATGCCTCATGCCCAAGATATCTGTGTAATACCCCACCCCACATTTACCCACTTTTACAAGCTCTCGAGGGTAAACATGATCTGAGAGTTACTATGACATGACCCAACATCCAAGTTCTAGTTATATAAGTAGGTTCTACTAATCAAAAACTTACTACAACCTCTTAGGGACACCAAATCATCCTGATGTCATACCACTTCCACTGTAATGTTCCAAATTCTTAGCTTCCAAGCTAAATGGAACATCAGAGTTAGCAGCAGCTATAGTCAGCAAATAAATGGGTAGAAAAACCCATAAGTCTCCTAAGGAGGATAAAAACACTCCAAGTTTGAAAGGAGACACTCTTTCAAGCTCAATAAAACACCTCTAGGTTTGAACAAGGATAAAATGCAGCTGCTTTGACTTGGTCAACTTCACAGTCTTGGAGGAGAAGAAACCCTAGGAAGAATAACGCAATTTTGGAGGTAAGTGCATATTTGGATAGAGGAGACCTAATTGGGTGGGCCCAAGGAGAATAAAACTCGTATTATATATGAGGAAGAGGACGGGAGCATTTTTCTTCATGTTTTAGATCATTATTCATGTCTCTCTAGACATTTGCTTACTCTTGTTGTTTAGCAGAATAGTAGTGTTGTTTAGCACTTGGGTGTTCCCGAGCGGGAATCCCACCTCTTCCTTTGAGGAGCCTCATTGGAAGAGATTACATTCATCATTCCATATCAGGTTTTCAGGCCAAGCTTCATCCATCTTCATCAGCGCAGTTTCTTGGGGATATTGTGCAGTGTTGCTGGGTGCAGCAGTGGAAGGGATTGAGATCCCACTTTCTGAGCTAATCTTTTGTTGGAGAAAGATTTCCTTTCATCCAGAGATCTATTTGGAGGGTCTTGGAGCAGATTTCAGATCAGTGGTTTCAGACCACACACTTCTCAGAGTTTCCAGCGCAGTTGTAGCTAGGAACTGCGTTATTTTGGGAGGCATATTTCATTGCAGGGTTTGGTGGCTTCTTTGTGGTTTTTCCTTGTGATTGAGAGGTTCATTCTCTCATGGGAGGAAGCCTTTGAGGGATCTGCATCAGATCAGATTTATTTCAGCCTCTTACACTCTCATGCTTCATGTTACAGTGAGTATTCAAAGATTTCTGAATATTATATTTTGTATTCAGAGTGTTTGACAAGAAACCCTTGCCAGATTGTCTTGCTTTTTGTATAAGGAGACTAGATCTCATTCCTTGAGAATTTTTTATTAATATATGAGTATATATATTGTTTCCTTCATTTTCTGAGTATAAACCCTCTCATAGACTGCGCATTCCATCAAGCAGCAACTCCGGTATTTTGCAGTCTTGGGGTTTTAGCACTTTCTGGCAATACTAGTAGTGGGAGATCTGTTTAGTCCACCTAGTTTGCTTTGTTTCAGCTCTATTCTTGGATTTAGATTTTTTATTTATGTATCTATTGGATCCAAGAGTTCATTTCAGTATTTAATTTCATGCATGGCTGGAAATGCATTTTTACTACTTGCTTCCTGAGTTTTTCCAGAGGAGGAATATTTACATAGCTATAGACAGAGCCTGAGAAGGGGCCAGCTAGCCTCCAGATCTCATCCTATTTTTAGAGGTGACATATCCAGTAAATTCCCACTCAGTCCATATCTGAAATAGCCTTTTTCATATTTCCGACAAAGGAACATTTCAGTGGTGAAAAATCTACTGATGTCCATTTCGGAATATTACAGTGGTATCAGAGCTTCGAAATTGGCTCAGCCTGTGAAGTTCGAAATTCAGAAGCAGAGGGATCAAGGATGAAGAATATGAGTTTACTCTCATCCATCTTCAGATCTCAAGAAAAAGAGGGAAAATGCATTGAGATTCCAAGGGGATCTCAAAGAAGAAGAGGTTGCAATGAGATCTCAAGCCATTGCATTTCAGAAAAAGAAGAGGTGGAAAGAAACCAAAAAGCTTCAGTATGTGCAGAAGGGAGGGAAGATAAGCTGACAAAACTTCTTCCACAATTTATGCAGAGCTTTCAAGGAGAGCTGAAGAACACAAGACTGGAGATGGGATCTCCAAAAGAGGATGAATCTAGAGCAGAATCTAGATTTGCACATGGTGAGGAGGAGCATGCAGCTACACACCATAGTGCATAGCACAGTCAAGAGCCTAGATCTATCTTTATTATATGGAGGAATGGAGCTGACATCTTTCATTTCACATTGCCGGAGGCAAGACCTTAATTTCATATTCTTGAACAAGAGGACATGGGGGTCTCTTTTTCACAAAGGGATCAAGTTGTTGGAAGGTTTCCCACACACCTTACTGAAGAAGAGGGCAACAACGTTGTTATATATAGAGCACATCCAGTGCCTCATGCAAAGGAGGGAGGATCACATTCTCCCACAGGAGGGATTCTTTCTTCTTTGCAAGGAAGCCCCCAGGATCTCATACATAGAGGTCCAAGCACAATCAGTGAACATCATGATTGTGCAGCATTCCATCTGGAGGGAAGAGGAAAGGAGGAAGAGTAGCATCGGTTGATGAGAGGCATACACCCTTCTCTGTTTCAGAAAGATAATGCAAGGAAGAGGCAGGATGATTTGCGCATTGAGAGCAAGGGCAAGGTTGCCCAATCATCTATACAGTCTACTCTTGACATTGATGTCTCACTATATGGAGGCATTCCACCTGGGAGGCAACCTGATCTTCAGTTGATGAGAGATGTCTTGTCTTTGGGTTCACCACTCTTGGATTTTGGACAGGTGAATAATTTTGAGGGGAAATTTTTGAAAATGCAGCAAGATGATGGAGCTTAGTGAAATGAAGTCGCCTTCACTAAGTGGGCCCGCAGGCAAATTCTGGCGCAAAATCTATTTTTAGACTATGTCTATTTTTAGACATATGGAGCATGGTTCGGGGATTCCAGTTTGAGATTCTTGGAGCATGTGTCATGTTGGTAAAAATAGATGAGACTCTATTTTTGAGGTCGAAGAGGTCGAAGTCTATTTTTAGACTGCCTCTCCTTAAAACAGGGAAGTCAAATATTATTTACCCTTAATAATATTTAGACTATAAACAGCAGTTTACTCTCTTGGAGCACTTCAGTTCGAGCTACCGAAGTGGCTCATGCATCTGACAGAGGAATCACGTGGTTCCCAAGGGTTTGATGGCATCATGCATGGTTGACTTCAGTTGGACTTCAGTGGCAGAAGTTTGGAGGAGTTAATGAGACAGATAGTGGAGTTGTGTTCTGTTTATTTTAGTTGAGCTGATTGAGATTAGTTTAACTAGCTAATCAATTAGTTATGAGTGGAGTGAATTAAATATTATTTAATTCATTAATTAGTAACTCATTATTCAACTCAAGAACACATCAGTTCACTACAGTGCATGATCAGTTCAGTGGAGACCAGTGAAAGAGGTAGATGAAAGGGTGGAGTTAGCTATCGGTTGTGACTATACTGTTGCTATTTGCAACACACAGATAGGTGGAGTAAGCCCATGAGGATTGCGCAGTTCAGGCTGGTGGTTTATCTATATAAAGAGGCCATCCCATAGCATTGAAACACGGAATAGAGGCAAGGCAATTGGCGGTGAGTTTTGAACCAGTAACCTGTTCAAAACTAAGCTAGATTGTGAGTAACTATATGAGAAAGTACTGAGTACTTGTGAGGAGTATTGTACTGAGTTGTTACTTGATTTATCCATTATAATATACACAATAGATGCGGGGTTTTCAGCTATAATCTTTCCCCATACATACTGTGTTAATGTGTATGATGATTTGATGTGTTATCGCTTGATTTTATTTCCGCATGTGTGATGATCTGAGTTGGTTGAGTGGAAGAGATTATGTGTTGCATATAAATTCGAATTTTATGTGATCAGGATAGTCTCGGTGGATAATTAATCATTATTCAGCAAATTTCTACATGGTATCGGAGCTATTGAAGCAGAGATTGATCATCACAGTGATTACAAACTTATTTCGGTAGACAGAGTCTGCATGCGAGCCAGGTAGCCTCCGGATTCATATTTCTTCGGAAAGTGAAAGGTCTGGTAAATGCCCCTTGCAGTCAATCTCTGTGCTAGAAATAATTTGTTCTCACAGATCTAGAGCGGCTGAGCTTTGAGGTGGAATTCGAAATTTTGCAGCGGTTTTGTTTTCTTGGTGCCAGTGTTGAAAATGTCTTTCAACGGTTTGCGACTCGAATATGCTCTTGAAGGCAGTTCGAATTATGTTGCATGGAAGGATTGCATGGAGGCAGTATTAGAAGATAATGGTCTGAAGGAGTTCGTAGATACGGATGTCCAAAATCCCACTGATCCTGCTGAAGTCGAAGCATGGCAAAAGAAGATGGAGAAATGTCGAAGGATCTTGTTGGAGGGCGTCAAGGATCATATTGTATCCAGCCTGCATGGAAAGGCTTCTCCATTTCTAATGTGGAAAGCTTTGACGGATCTATTCCAGAGTAAGAGTGACCAAAGGAGGCTGGCGCTCAAAGATAAGCTCAGGAACATCAAGATGGAGAAAGGCGACAGTATCGCCAAATACCTCACGAAGTTCACTCAATGCAGAGATGAGCTGGGAAGTGTGGGGGTGACTGTCGAAGACGAGGACATGGTCGACCTGGCTCTCCTTGGTCTTTAGAAGGCTTGGCACTCATATCAAGATAGTGTCAATGGTCGGGAGAAGCTGCCGGGATGGGAGCGCCTTTGGGCGGATCTCATGCAGGAGGAGATAAGGAGGACTACTCGTGATGGATCTTCATCAAAGGGAGCTGATGAAGAAAACTGCGCTTTGGTTGCCAAAGCAAAGAAGGGGAAGGGTAAGAAAACCTCTCATTATGGTGCAAAGGGAAAGAAGCAGGATATGGCGAAAGTGAAGTGTTTTCACTGCCATGATCACGGACATTATGCTACCAATTGTCCAAAGAAGAAGAAGAACAAGCAAGCGGGAAGATCTGCAGATGGAGAATCTTTGGCTTCACAGTTCGAGCTTGACTTTTCATTGATCGCATGCTTGGTTTCAAGTGTGCTGGGATCGGTGTGGTTCTTGGACAGCGGTGCGTCATTTCATATGACGGGAGATCGGGAGTTGTTCTCAGATCTGGAGGACAAAGATTTGGGTGTGCACATCGAGATGGGCGATGATGGTAGATACAGTGCGACTGGTATCGATACCATATCCTTTCAGAGGGAGTCTGGTAAACCCTTTGTCTTGAAGGATGTCATGCATGTACCTGGATTGAAGAAGAACCTGATTTCAGTAGCGATGTTGGAGGATAAGGGGTATGATGTGGTCTTCAACGAAGGAAAAGCCTTCCTGCGCAGTAAGACTACTGGAGAGACCCGGAAGATAGGGGTTCGAACTCAGAACCTTTATCAGTTGCAGGTAGATGACTGCGCAGCTATGGCATGCAAGGCTGGAGATGTGGTGAGCCGGGATGATGAGGGCGAACTATGGCACAGGAGATTGGGCCATCTTCACCATGGAGCTTTGAAGGTTCTGCAGCAGATTTCTACTGGACTTCCTAAGGGCACCCTTGCGCAGTCAGATCAGTGCAAGGGGTGTACTTTAGGGAAGTATGTGAAAGCCACCTTTCACGAGAACGATAGTCGCACCACGACGATCCTTGAGAGAGTTCACACAGACGTGTGTGGTCCTTTCTTAGTTGATTCGACAGCAAAGCACAGGTATTATGTGATCTTTGTTGATGATTTCTCTCGAAAGTGCTGGATCTTCTTCATGTAAAAGAAGAGCGATACATTCGCGAAGTTCTGTGAGTTTAAAGCACTGGTCGAGAAGGAGTCGGTGAAGAAGGTGATTGCTCTAAGGAGTGATAACGGTGGTGAATTCATCTCGGCTGAATTCAAGGAGTTCTGCAGCGCAGAAGGGATTCGGAGAGAGCTCATCGCACCCCATAACCCACAGCAGAACGGGGTGGCTGAGCGGAAGAACAGAACGATCGTGGGTGGTGCACGGGCGATGTTGCATGATCAGGGCCTACCCCTTCACTTGTGGGCTGAGGCATGCAATACAGCAGTGTATGTGCAGAACCGTTGTCCTCACAAGGTTCTTGGCATGAGTACACCAGAGGAGGCTTATTCTGGCAAGAGGCCTGATATTTCCCATTTGCGGATTTTGGTTCTCCTGTCTACATGCATGTGACGAAGGATGCGAGAAGGAAGCTGGATCCAACTGCTGAGGTTGGAATATTTGTGGGGTACACTGATACACCTCACAACTACCGGGTGTAGTTGTCAGACAGTCGCAAGACTGTTGTGCGACGGGATATAAAATTTCAGGAGGAGAAAGCCATGCAATGTTCGCTTGAGAGGGAGCTACACTTGCATGTAGATGAGGAGCTGTTAGTTCCTAAGGAGGAGCTTCCGGATGTGGATCAGCCACAAGAGGAGGTTCAGGAGGTGGAAGAAACCACCCGGGCAGCGCCAACCATCAGAGGGCGCATGCGCACTACAGAAGCTGAGCGACTGGCTCGGGATGCAGAGAAGGTTGTAGGACCACCTACAGCACAGCGCAGACAGAGACAGTCACCGGATCGGTACACTGGATACATGGCTCTTATGAGTCAATGTGTTGTGACCGAGCCATCCTCTTTTGAGGAAGCTGTGGAGGAACCCGCATGGGTTGATGCCATGATCGAAGAATATGATTCGATCATCAGGAACAGTGCATGGGAGATTGTCCCAAGACCGGTTGGGAAATCAGTTGTAGGTTCGCGATGGATCTACAAAGTGAAGCAAGTGGCTGACGGGAGTGTGGAGAGATGCCACGATCGGGTGGATATTGGTGGTCACTCGCCTATTTCACTTGGGGCTCCACCATTGTCTATTTCGTTTTTCAGTTTCGACACGGTTTACTATTTTTAGCGGTTTCGGGTCCTAAACTTTCCGGGCGTTTTGAGGCCCTAAACGACGTTTTTGGGAAGAATCGGGAGTAACATAGGGCCATGGACCGATGTTTCCCATTCCAAATTTGTAGTCCTCGGATAGATCTTTCCTAACGAGGGTATGGTACGCGTCAAACGGAGATTGTATGCCAAAGTTACGCCCCTGGGAAGTTGAAACACCAATTTACCCAAACGGGGCCCATAGTTTTGGCGCTTCATATCCTAGGGTTAGGGTTTTGGCTGTTTAGGATTTACCATTGTTTCTAAATAATAAATAGGCCCTCGAGCCCCATTGTAACTCAGTTCAGAGGCCTGTAGCCACCACATCTCTTCTTATAGATAGATACCAGTGCCCTAGCTAGTTTTATCTCCATTCTATCTGTAAGCAAATTTTAGTTCTTTGATATTAATGAAATGAAGTGTTATTTCTGTTGCATCGCTATATTTATGGTTATATGTTTATTCTGTTGCGTTCCTGCATAAATCTAGATTAGTGGTATCAGAGCGGTCTACCTTTTCTCGATCCTTCTTTGCATGTCCCCAACAAGGTCGGGGTATAAGGAGCTAGGGCTCGATCTGGTGGAACCTTTGCAAGATCAGCCTCGCAAACCTCGACGAACGCCCATGGGGGACGAAAAGAAAGATGAGGGAGCAGGAGATACTATAAAAATATTGCTCGAGGAGGCCCTCGAAAAACAAAGGAACGCGATGATGGATAGTTTTTCTCAGATCCTTCAACGGCTGCCCACCAGCGGCACATCTGCATCCAGTAGCCACTCTGGAGTTGCGACTCCCTTTAAGGTACAAGTAAATTTTGACATTCCCATATTTGAGGGTCAAATAGACGCAGATGCCGTAGATAGATGGTTGAATCTATTAGAAGGATATTTCTCTGTTCATGACTTTTCAGACCGGGAGAAGATTATTTTTGCACTCTTCAAAGCTACCCCCCATGTTAAGGACTGGTGGGAAACCTACTGTGAGAACAAGGACCAGACAGAACCCTCTCTGTTCTCGGCCGTACCAACTTGGAATTCTTTCGGAGACGCCGTCAAGGAACAGTACTATCCTGTGGGGAGCTATGAGGACAAGTACATACAATGGACCACGCTGCGACAACAAAGGGATCAAGATGTGCATGAGCTAACAGATACGATTTTCCACTTCTGCACAAAGTTGAGAGACAAAATCTCGAGAGAAACATACGGGTGAGAAAGTATCGCAGTTGTACGCACAGATACATTCGGGGAGGAAATTGAGTTCCTGGACATCTCATAAGCAGTATGGAGAATAGCTTTTACATAGATGACAGTCAAGCGAGAAGAAGCGAGACTTTGGATGCGAAAATAAAGCAGGAAAGGTGCTTCCAAACCGCGGAGACAAAGGACCGAGCCAAGGCATGGCGGCTAAAGACAACTCATCGAAGCCACGAGAAAATAACGGCTGTGAAGCCAAAGAAGGACACGGGAAAGTGGTGTGAGTTCCATAAGAGCTCCACTACAACACAAGTGAGTGTCGGGAATGACGATCGCTAGTGGTGAGATGAGGGCTTGAGTCGGATGCATGCTCGACTCAGTGAGAGTGAAGAGCGAATGAAAAGGGAAGCAGTTATTGATGCGGGCCAACGCCACTGTTTCCACTGCAAAGATCCAAAAGGAGGAACCAGAAGATCCAGAGGAGGAGGAACGTCTCTTCCACTCCCAGATGTGGGTAAAGGGCTCCCGGTACGGTTCATTGTCGACAATGGGAGCCAAAAGAACCTCGT
>JAXQQM020075884.1:0-131177 GCA_034641835.2 Pinus albicaulis
TCTGGTCTCATGGAGGAATAAGGGTAGAATTAGACTAGTTTTTTTTTCTGCTTTGAATAAAAATAAAAATAAATAAAATAAAATAAAATGATGAAGAAGGTATGCAAATTCAAATGCACCTTGAAGAAAAAATGTTAGGATTGTAGGATGGGTAGGTAGATTGTTTGGGGAATGTTTTCTGCTGATTAATATCCATCATGTTTGTAATAGCTGAATCAAAGAAGAAATATAGTTCAAGGATCGGGCATCTGGCCTACTCCAAAGATTATTTTTTGAATTCTTGACACCTTCAAGAAGATGCCATCCCCATGTGGAGCCACTGTTAGCCACCTATGAATTTTTTGTCAAGCAAATAGGTGGCTAAATATTTTTCTGAGCCTTCAAGAGATACATTTCCTATGAAAATCTCTCATCCTTGAAGCCTCTGTGTGTCCTTTGCCTTGGAAACCTCTTTTAAGCCTTAAAAACTCTGTTTTTAGGCTAAAAAAACCCATTTTTTAACATATACAGGCTAAGCCCCTTTCGGCCAGCCCCCAACCACTTCCCCTCCATAAATCCCAGCGCTAAGTCAAAGGGCACTAATCGGAATCAAAAGATGTTCGGTAGCGCATTTTCTTTGTTAAGGTGAAAATCCCCGATGTGAGGTGTATTTTCTCTGTCGGCTTTTGGAGCGTTGCCAGCCATTGATATGAATAAGATCTAATGTCCCGCGCCCATTTCATCGCGCCCACTAACATTTCTTTGTAAAACCCCCAATGGCCATCTCCATCGTCGATTCACTTTTAAATCCGACGGCCATCGCAGCACCGCCTTCATCGCCAATCAGAACTTTTTATTATGCCACCTTTCAATGCCCCGATTGGCCGATCCCAGATTGAATCTAAACCGTCCATCCAATCTGATCCTACGGCCCAGATTTCTTCTTGCTCCGCCCCGCTTCCCTGATTGGTCACCCTCCGATCCAATCGCAACCATTGATCTACCACCGATCCAACGGTCCAGAGCCAATCGCTTCATGAGCCCATCGGAGATCTGGCCCCTGCCTCCTTCACTTCTGATTAGATCTTAACCTTTCATTCCTTTGATCCAATGGCCAGGATTACTCCCGACCACCAACCAACCCCTCCGCCTGTGTTTCTCCTCTGCATATCTCAGCCGCCCATCGCATAGATCGGATGGCCCATAATGAAACCACCGTCTTCTTGACCGCACCTTATTGATCGTGCACGTTCCCGTATCGCGCTCCATCTCCCACCATCAGATCTCATGATCCGAGATCCAATGGCCCACATCAATATCGCGCAAGTTTTGTGTCCGAAGTTTAGCAGTTCAAATTCACGCGATATGGGCGGTTTTCTAGAGCCACGTGTCATCTGGGGACCCATATCGTGTTTGAAAAGTAAAAACCACCTCACCAGCCATTTGTCGCGTGAAAACTGTTGTTTCTTCGGAAAAACCACTTCCCCACTTCCCACCTCTGAAAATCCATTAATAGATCTCGACCGTTGATCTGTATAGATCAAACGGCCCACAATGCATCTCGCGTTCCATTCATTGTTTTTCATCGCACGAACATAGGACCTCATCGCGTCATCTCAACCGTCGATTTCCTCTTGAGATCCGATGGTCCATATTAAATTGCCCTCCGCCCATGACTGGGTCCCACCATTCAAGCCCATTTCATATGTTTTTCATTGCATTTTCACCCATTCCCTTTGTATTTCATTCAAAGGTCGAATTTTTATGTTTTGCATTAAAAAATATGTTTCTCCGCTCACATTAGAACTTTAATGTTTTACATTAAATTCTATTTCATTTCGCCCAAATTTCTAAAGGTCGTTCCATTGGGCAATCTCCACCATCGATCATCGCCTCTAGATCTGATCGAACGGTCCACATCCATTTCTCCACCAAACCTCCATCAGCTGCATTTTTCACCATTACACTGCATTTTTTCACCGTTTTCCCTTGCATCCACCGGTTCACCTTTGTTGCGCTGCCATTCTCACAGTCCTCCACAACATCCATCCTCCCACCGCATGTATTTATTAACAGTTTTTTGTGTTTTTGCAGGGAATATAGACGGTGGAAACCGCCACTGCTCACAGTCACTGTTATAGTGACACAGAGCGCAGAAAAAGGCCATTTCAGAGCCTGAGATTACAGAGAAATGCCTGGGAAATTGTTTAGAATGAAATATTCCCATAAAAGAACAGTGTTCAACCCTGTTAAACCTTTCCAACACCATTAAAGCTCAAATTTCACAGATAGAGACAGTCATGAAGCGGAAAAGAGTATCAGTACAAGATTAAAGAGTTTTAAAGCCTCTAATTGAAGATTTTAAGCTTTAATTAACTGTTCAAAGGGAAAATGTACCAGATTGAATACCTTGTGAACTACACAGAAGGCCTAATGAGGCCTAAAGTACAAAAACCATGATATCAGTGTCACACATCAACAAAAGGTTCTTTCCCGTGAAGGACAAGTTCCCATACTGTTTTCTATTCTACGTCAAGTTCCTGAGAATATTTCCACCCTGACAGAAGTCCTAACGCTACCAGAGCATTTGTTATGCAGTATGGCAGACCTCAAAGTCATTTATATGCCTTTGTTCCTGTCACCAGAGTACTACAGAGTACTGCAGCCGAAAATACATCAAAGAACATACCTGGAGTTAATTTCAGCCTGTCGAAGACCACTCTTTCACCCAAAGAGTATTGAAGATTAATGCATAGATATTAAGACAGAATGGGCCTCGAGCCTCTCCTTCTTCCTCTGTTTTAATGTTCCATTTAGTGTTTCACCTACCTCCTCTGCCTCTCTTGTAGCTATAAGAACTTAAGAAAAACACATTGTAATGGTTGGTTGTTGTTTTTTATTGATCGGATAACTATGAATTGTAAGTTGTTTCTCTTGAGATATAGTTCTCTGTGTAAATTTGTAAGATAGGCCGAGGAAGATGTATTCAGACTGAATATCAAGCTGTTGGGCAATGTTGTACATGACTGGTGTTACTATTTAATATGACAAGCACATTTCTTTGGATCCTGATTTAAAGCAGTGGTGATGTTTTTCTGCCTTTGTCTCTGTAATTCATTACATTTAATTTCTCTGGTAAGCATCAGAAATCTGGCTTAGGATATACCCTTGCATGGTACCCTAATGCTTCTGCTCTCCTTACCTTTAATTTTTTCTACTGATTGTGTTATCTGAGGACTTATTTAGGACAATTTAACCAGTGTAGTCGTTGTTTTTCACTGCTAGCTGATGTATGAATTTATGAATCTGTTCTTAGATGTTCTTTTTGGGTTTTTAATTGAAAGACTAGGGTCTTTTTCAATCAATTGAACCTTTCTAAGTTCGCTTAAGTTGGATGCCGAAGCATTGAAAGTTCAAAGCCTTTCTCTGATCTCAGGTCTTCACCTTTGTGTTTAAATCTTTAATGTTTCCTTTGTCTGAAGAGTTAACCTTATTCCAATTGCACGGAGTTTCTATGTACCCTTTCCCACCTTATACCTCCCTCGGCCAGTCTGTAAGAGTTTCCTTGTCATTCACCTTCTTTCCTTACCATTTCATACCACACTATCATCTTTAAAGATCCTCTGTTTTAGATGACTAGCCCAATTGACAACCTTGGATATTGAATAGCAAGTAAATCCTTTCTGACTCCATTGCCCAATGGTCTCAGTATTACCTAAGATTATCTCTTTGCTAAATTCCTCTTTCTGCATCTTTGTCTTATGTGGTGCCAGCCCGGTTTACCAACCAGCAAAAACAAACAAAACGAACCTACGTGCTGCCCCTTATAACTAGCCTAAAGCAAAAAATGAAACTAAAAGACATATGCTTGCCTTTATAAGAAGATCTCTACGAGACCCGGGGAGAGGGCTAGATCCTGAGGTCTAAAAGTGGTTCTGATGTTGTCTCATCTTTTGGTACTGCCAAACTTTCCAAAACATGGGAACTCCAACATAATGGCGACTCTACTAGGGAACTTTGAGTAAAATACACCTTTAAACACTTCAAAGACTCAAAGAAGACCATAGTAGCCTTATTTTGGTGGTTAATCACTGTGGTGGACAGTAAAACCTTCCTGAAACATCCTAAACCTTCCACCTGGTGACTCCATAGCTCCTTCATGATTAAAGACTCCACTGGTGATCAGTAGGCCTGCTGATTGTCTTGGTTCTCATAAGATTCCACTGGGAGACCAACCTTCATAACAACATCAGCCATATTAGAAGTAACAAGCAGGATTAAGCTTCTTGGTTTGAAGATAAACATACTGGCTTCAATAACCATTCATACAAGAGCTTATCTTAACCAAAACCCACCTGAAATAGTTGACAACCCCGAGAGCGTTCTTAGGAAATCTCCTACACCTAGAAGGCCAACTAGTTTCAGGCACATCCATAGAGCTAACTCTGCACCAGAAGACTTTACAGCTCTATCAGACACTCCTTTTGACTTAGACACACAAAGCAATTTACCTAGAACTAGGTCATTCAGTGCTCTAGACCAGCCAGACCTTGAGCTTCCTAGTTCACCATCTCACAGTGGTCAACATATTAGGGATAGAGAGACCCCTCCATATACACCCCCCGATATTCATTTCATTCAAAACCTGGGGCTCTGTCATCCTAAATCAGCTCAACAGAGTGTGGTTGGTCCTAGTATTCTTGTCATCCACATACCTGCTGCTCAAGCCAATCCTTTACCTCCTCAGAACACCATTATGGCAGCCTGGTACACACCTCTGGTGTTACCACAACCTCTAGTGCCTTTACCAAATGATTATCAGTCGAAAATTCCACATTTCACTGCAAAAGAGTCCACCACAACTCAGCATCATGTAGATAGGATGGAAGATTCCTTTGACTATATGGAGATAGATGATGAGACAATCAAGATGAGAATCTTTTCCCAGAGTTTAGGAGATGATGTAAAGAAGTGGTTTAAAGGCCTACCTCCTAATAGTATCCATGATCTTTCCTCTTTATATCAATCCTTCATAAACAAATGGGAAGTCAAGACCAACCCTCTCCAAATCCTAGCAAAATACAAGAATCTTAAAAGAAATGTAGGAGAGAGTGTCCATGACTATTCTACAAGGTTTAGCAGCGTTTACAATGCTCTTCCTCCACACATGAAACCTACCCGAGGTATGGCTCTAGTGAAATACCCTGAAGGCTTTGATGCTGACATGGCCTACCAGCTTAGGGAGAGAGATTACAGCACATTGGAAGATATGCAAAAAGGAGAAGTGAGTGTAGAGGCTAGCTTGATTGAAAAGAAAGCTAGAATGAGGGCTGAGAAAAGGGTAACATATAGGGATGACACATCAGCTTCCACATCTAATCCAAAATATGACAGTCTAGCCAAAAATGTGGAAAGGCTAGAGAAAATGATGGAAAAAATGGTTATCATAGTTAGTAATCAGAACAGAAACCAAAATCATAACCAGAACCAGAACTTTAGGAGAAACACCCCTCTAAATAGATAGAGAGATTCCGACCAACAAGTCATACCCCCATTTCAAGAGAACTTCTTTGATGAGGATGAGGGGATAATAGAAGAGTCCGAGGGAAACACAATAAATATGTTTGAAATAGGCAACTCAATGGAAAATTGTTCCATAGAGGAAGATCAGACCTCATACTCACATTGGGATGAGGAAAGATTAGAATATGAGGATTATAGGCTTGGATTTGAAAATTCCATTATGCAGGTCAGAGAACAGTATGAACTTAGAAGCAAAAAGAGCTTAGACACTTCCAAACCCAAAGCTTCTGAGATTACCATTAAGAAAAGGCCTGAGAAAACTTCTAAGGTGACTGCTGAAAGCAACAAATCAGCAGCTGAGAGTTCTGGGAAGAACAAATAAAAAGACAGCCAAAATACTAATAAACAAAGTCAGCTAACTAGCAGCACTAGCACTGCACCTAATGCTCCTGATAAAACAACCACAAACACTGTGCATAGTGAGAATGAGCACACTAATTCTGCCACAAAAGTAGTGGCTAACAAAATAGAGTTGAGTATTACAAAGAGCCAACCTCCCTTCAATTTGGAGAGTGAGATTGCTAAAATTAAATTTTTTGTCCCACTCTCTGAGATAGCCACTCAGGATTTATATAAAGGCAAAATTTTGAAAGCTTTAAATCTAGGTGAAAACAGTGACATTGTCAATTTAAGTGATGACCAACTAGCCCTTATGTTTGGTCCAAAGATAGAAGGGAAGTTTCAGGAAGGGGTAGTACCTCCTTTTTATATCAGCCTCAATATCCATGAAAATATCCTTCACAATGCAATGCATGACTCTGGGGCATCACACAACCTAATGCCTAAGGTAATTATGGAAAGGTTAGGCCTAGAGATAACCCGTCCCTATAAAGATTTATATTCATTTGACTCTAGCAGAGTGAAGTGCCTTGGCCTAATTAAAGACCTTTGTGTGAACCTGACCCAGATTCCAGCAAAATGTATGGTTATGGATGTTGTAGTGGTAGATGTGGCACCTAAGTATGGCATGTTATTATCAAGGTCATGGGGAGCCAAGCTGCAGGGTACAATGCATATGGATGGGTCATATGCCACAATCCCTGTCTTTAGCCAGCTTAGGAGACTGTATAGAGAGGCACAAATGAATTTCATGGTTAGCAGCCCTGAAAAGCCTGAAAATTCACCTCTGTACTCTGTACACACAAATCTAGAATCCTTTATCCTTTGTAATGATGAATCCATAGATGAGCCAGAGCTAGAAAATAGAGATACAAACAATAGAACAGAGCCCATAGATTTTAACATAATGGCCACTCTAGACTTAGAAGAAAACGAAGAGGAAAACTTTGGACAGTGCACTGAATCTGAAACTCAGAGTGAACAAGAAACAGAATGCAAGCAGCCGACTAGTCATATCTCTGAACCCCATACACATCATGAAAAGCAAAACCCTCCACACCACGGTGTAAACCCCACAATGCAACAGACTAGTGAAACCCACGTTAGGAAGGAAAATGATGATAAACAGGAAAACGATCCCTTATGGAGAATGAATTTCAATGGGTCTTGCACTAGAAAGACTGCAGGAGTGGGAGTGTGGTTACATAACATAGAGAGTGACTATGTAGAGAGTCATGCCTTCAATCTGAACTTCAAATGTACAAACAATATCGCAGAGTATGAGGCTCTCATCCTAGGCTTGAATCTGTTGAAAAAACTAGGAGCTCGAAGGATAGTTGTACATGGAGACTCTGAGTTAATCATAAAACAAGTGAACGGAGAGTATACAGCTAAACACCCTAGTTTGAGAGCATACAGAAATGATGCGATGGATTTACTGAAAACCTTTGTAGAGTATGAACTGGTGTTTATTCCTAGGAGTCAGAACATAATTGCGAAGGGATTAACCTGCATAGCTAGTTCATATCATAAGTTTCCTAGTGACAAACAGATCATCATTCAGACAAGATACAGACCTGCAGTGCCCGATAATGAGAAATATTGGCAGGTCTTTGAGGGCGATAAGAAGATAGAGGATTTTCTGCTTGGCAGGAAAGAGTTTGAGTTCTATGATTCAGACTTTAAATATGATGAAAGCTGCTTGAGTGAAGAGCCCCCCGATGAAGGAAAATCAACTCAGAACGTAGAAATAAACACTTTGAATGAACAACTTGGAAATCAAACCAAAGAATATAAGAATGCAGATAAAGAGGAAATAGAGGTGCTGCAATCAAAATATAAGAATATACCCTGATGAAGGAAAATCAACTCAGAACGTAGAAATAAACACTTTGACTGAACAACTTGGAAATCAAACCAAAGAATATAAGAATGCAGATAAAGAGGAAATATAGGTGCTGCAGTCAAAAGATAAGAATATACCTAGAGGGCTGGCATCTTTAGAGGACCTTTTTGATTTTGACGACGTAGCGAAGAAACCCACTATAGAACACTCAGACTCTTATTTCGAAGAATGCAACATAGGCACAGAAGATAAGCCTAAGATGATTAAACTGGCTAAGTCCTTGCCCGCAGACATGAAAACGAATTATATTGACTTGTTCAAAGAGTTCATCGATGTGTTTTCTTGGAGCTACGAGGACTTAAAGGCCTATGATACAAACATTATACAGCACAAAATCCCTTTAAAATAAAACCAAAAACCCTTCAGACAGAAACTTCACAGAATTAACCCGAAACAACTACCTCTAGTTGAAAAGGAAATCAAGAAGATGTACGAGGCAGGAATTATAGTGGCTGTGAGGTTTTCCGACTAGGTTTCCAACCTTGTAGCTGTGAGAAAGAAAACAAGTGAGATCAGACTGTGCATTGATTTTAGAAACCTTAACAGAGCCTCACTTAAAGAGAATTACCCTTTACCAAAGATGGAACACATCCTGCAGAGGGTAGTAGGCTAAAAAAGGATCTCCCTGTTAGACGGTTTTTCAGGCTATAACCAAGTTTTAGTACTCCCAGAAGACCAGCTCAAGACAGCTTTCACCACTCCATGGGGCACGTTTATGTACGTAAAAATGCCTTTTGGACTAATGAACGCTGGTGCGACCTTCCAACGAGCAATGGACATAGCCTTTTTGGAGGAGATTGGGCACTTCATTGTCATCTACCTGGATGACATAACAGTCTATTCCAAGATTGATGAGGAGCACCTAAAACATCTAAGAAGAGTTTTTGAAAAATGTAGAAGATTCAGTCTGTCTTTAAATCCCAAGAAGACTATATTTAGGCTTCAAGAAGGCAATCTTCTTGGCCATATTATATCAGAGAAGGGAATTAAAAGATACCCATAGAGAGTTGAGGGAATACTCCAGATCACCCACCCGAGAAACATAAAATAGTTACAGTCCTTTATTGGGAAAATTAAATTCTTAAGGAGGTTTATTCCCAACTTAGCTGAGCACCCTAGGAATATGAAAAACATGCTGAAAAAAGGTGTAGGGGTTAAGTGGACTGTAGAGGCTAAAAAATCTTTTGAGTTAGTTAAACTTTCTCTCACCCGGGCACCTATCCTAATTAGCCCATATTTCTCAAAAGATTTCCTGATATTTTCCTTTGCCTCCGAGCATACAGTGGTTGTAGTTCTACTGTAGAAAAATCCAAAGGGAATGGAACAGCCCATTGCTTTCTTCAATAAGGCTCTGAGGGATGCACCCTTGAAATATAACATAATGGAAAAGCAGGCCTATGCCTTTGTAAAGGCCTTGAAAGACTTTAGGGTGTATATACTGCATTCTCACATCATTGCCTACGTGCCAAACATAGTGGTTAAATACATTCTGTCCCAAAATCCTGATGGAAAGAGGGGCAAATGGATTGCTGTAATATTAGAGTATGACTTGGAAATAAAACCCACAAAACTAATCAAAGGTCAAGGCTTAGCTCAACTAATGGCTGAATCTAACTTGCAAGCCCTTGACATAAACATGGTGAATGCCTTGGATGAACATGAAGGATTGCCCGATCCTACTGTTGAAGAACAATTTCAAAATTCTCCTTGGTATCTGATATCTTGTATGTACTCACAAACCTCAATGCCCCTCCTGATTTATCAAAGACTAAGGCATATTGAATGAATGTTTATACTGGAAAAATGCAAATGTTCTATTGCTTAAATGTTTGCCTGAAACTGAAGCAGAGAGGATTAAACAGGAGTTCCATGCAGGAGAGTGTGGAGGCCATTTAAACTGGAAAGCCATTGCTAACAAAATAGTTAGCACTGGCTATTACTGGTCTACACTTTTCAATGACATCCATAAAATGATAATTGCCTGCCATAAGTGCCAGATTTTTGAGGGAAAAAAAAGATCCTCCCTTTACCATTAAAACCCATTACTGTTGAGGCTCCCTTTCAATAATGGGGCCTAGATTTCATTGGAGAAATACACCCTGCTTCTTTTGCACAACACAAGTAGATCCTTACAGCCACAGACTATTTCAAAAAATGGATAGAGGCCATACCTTCTAGTAATGCCATGGATTTTTTTATCATTAATATCCTAGAAGACCAATCCTCTCTAGATTTGGCTGCCCAAGAAAGATAATCACTGATAACGCTGCTGCTTTTGGATCCAAGAAAATGATTGATTTTTGCCATAGGTATCAGATAGCACTTGGTCATTCAACTGCTTATTACCCACAAGGTAATGGGTTAGCTGAATCATCAAACAAGAGCTTGGTGACCATCATCAAAAAACTGCTTGAAGAGAATAAGAAGTCATGGCATAACAAGTTAGTGCATGCTTTGTGGGCTGATAGGCTAACAACAAAGAAATCCATTGGCATGTCACCATATCAGCTTGTCTATGGAACAGAGGCAGTGTTTCCTACCATCCTTGGGGTACCAGTGATTAAACTAGTCCAAGAGATTCAGACAGAAGAGGACAGCATGGTAAGGAGGATAAATCAGACAATTCATCTCCAACAAACAAGAGAAGAAGTCTATAACAGAGCTCTGAAAGTGCAGGAAAATATAAAAAAGTTATTTGATAAGAGAACAAAAGCTTGTGACCTCAAAATTGGAGATAAAGTTTTAAAGTGGGACTCTAGGAGAGAAGACAAAGGAAAGAATGGAGAATTTGACGGTTTTTGGCAGAGTCCTTACATCATCTAATCCACCATTGGTCCAAATGCCTTTTTTCTACAAGAGCTAGATGGTATAGATCTATTTGGGGGTCCTGTCAATGGCAAGATGCTCAAGCATTACTACTGCTGATTTCCAGTTTTACAGTTTTCATTTCCATTGTAAATACCATTGCTGTGTTTTGTTTTCAAAGAAAAAGAGAAAATGTTCCAAAAACGAGAGAAAGAGATGTTTAGACATGCTCAAAACATGAACCTCTGAAGTGAAAAGGATTGGCTCTAACATGATCAAAACCTGAGCTAAAGGAAGTAAAGAAGCTGGCTCTAATATGCTAAAAATTTGAACCAGCAAAGAAGAAAAAAGATCAACTCTAACAAGCCAAAAACCAGAGCTGAAATGAAGAAGAAAGTGACTCTAACAAGCTCAAAACTTGAGTCACAAAAGAAAGAAGGAATGCTTCAAAGTTTTGAGATTTCAAGCCTTCAAGAGTTTGTTTTCAATTTTCTGCAATTTTAGTTCATGTGCAGCTGTCTTTATGCCTTGGATCCACAACAAACCAAACTGTCTAATCCTGGTTTGACTGTTTTTAAATTTCTGTTGTAGAATGTAGAGAAGAAATCCGCTAGACAGTTTAATCCTAGCAAATAGTAGATTAGGTAGAGAAACTATGAGGCCAACTGTTTAATCTAGTCTCATGGAGGAATAAGGGTAGAATTAGACTAGTTCGTTTTCTGCTTTCAATAAAAAAAATAAAAATTAAAAAAAAAATGATGAAGAAGCTCTACAAATTCAAATGCACCTTGAAGAAAAAAAGTTAGGATTGTAGGATGGGTAGGTAGATTGTTTGGGTAATGTTTTCTGCTGATTAATATCCATCATGTTTGTAACAGCTGAATCAAAGAAGAAATATAGTTCAAGGATCGGGAATCTGGCCTACTCCAAAGATTATTTTCTAAATTCTTGACACCTTCAAGAAGATGCCATCCCCATGTGGAGCCACTGTTAGCCACCTATGAATTTTTTGTCAAGCAAACAGGTCACTAAATATTTTTCTGAGCCTTCAAGAGATACATTTCCTATGAAAATCTCTCATCCTTGAAGCCTCTGTGTGTCCTTTTCCTTTGAAAAAATATTCACTATTGTTTCCATCCAAAAAGCCTCACTGTCTGTGAAAAAATGATGCTCAGAAAAAGCCTCCATTTGCCCCTTGTATCCCTGCAAATTTCCCCATTTTAACCCCTTTTTTCCCTTTCTCAATTTTTCCCTTTGACTCCCAAAATCCCCTCCTAAGCCTACTAAATCATTCCACCTCCCCTTTTAACCTCACAAATACCTTTTGTTTGGCTTAAAAATCCAATTTTTCCCTTTATTGGAAACCTTTTTTAAGCCTTAAAAACTTTGTTTTTAGGCTAAAAAAACCCATTTTTTAACATATATAGGCTAAGCCCCTTTCGGCCAGCCCCCAACCACTTCCCCTCCATAAAGCCCAGCGCTAAGACCAAGCGCTAAGTCAAAGGGCGCTAATCGAAATCGGAAGATGTTCAGTAGCGCATTTTCTTTGTTAAGGTGAAAATCCCTGATGTGAGGTGTATTTGCTCTGTCGGCTTTTGGAGCATTACTAGCCATTGATCTGAATAAGATCTAACGGCCCGCGCCCGTTTCATTGCGCCCACTAACATTTCTTTGTAAAACCCCCGATGGCCATCTCCACCATTGATTCACTTTTAAATCCGACGGCCATCGTAGCACTACCTTCATCGCCAATCAGAACTTTTTATTATGCCACCTTCTGATGCCCCGATTGGCTGATCCTCGATTGAATCTAAACTGTCCATCCATTTTGATCCTACGGCCCAGATTTCTTCTTGCTCCGCCCTGCTTCCCCGATTGGTCACCCTCCAATCCAATTGCGACCGTTGATCTGCCGCCGATCCAACGGTCCAGAGCCAATCGCTTCATGAGCCCATCGAAGATTTGGTCCCTGCCTCCTCCACTTCCAATTAGATCCTGACCGTTCATTCCTTTGATCCAATAGCGAGGATTACTCCCGACCACCAACCAACTCCTCCACCTATGTTTCTCCTCTGTAGATCTCAGCCACCCATCGCATAGATCGGACGGCCCACAATGAAACCACTGTCTGCTTGACCCCACCTTATTGATCGCGCACGTTCTTGTATCGTGCTCCACCTCCCATCGTCGGATCTCATGATCCCAGATCCAACGGCCCACATCAATATCGCGCAAGTTTTGTGTCCGAAGTTTAGCAGTTCAAATTCACGCGATATGGGCAGTTTTCTAGAGCCACGTGTCAGCCGAGGACCCATATCACGTTCGAAAAGTAAAAACCGCCTCACCAGCATTTTGCCATGCGAAAACAGCTGTTTCTTCGGAAAAACCACTTCCCCACTTCTCGCCTCCAAAATTCCATTAACAGATCTCGATCGTTGATCTGTATAGATCAAATGGCCCACAATGCATCTCGCGTTCCATTCTTTGTTTTTCATCGCACGACCATAGGACCTCATCGCGTCATCTCAACCGTCTATCTCCTCCTGAGATCCAACAGTCCATATTAAATCGCCCTCCAACCATGACCGGGTCCCACCATTCAAGCCCATTTCATATGTTTTTCATTGCATTTTCACCCATTCCCTTTGTATTTCGTTCAAAGGTCGAATTTTTATGTTTTGCATTAAAAAATCTGTTTCTCCACTCACATTAGAACTTTAATGTTTTACATTAAAGTTTATTTCAATTCACCCAACTTTCTAAAGGTCATTCCATTGGTCAATCTCCATCGTCGATCATCGCCTCCAGATCTGATCGAACGGTCCACATCCATTTCTCCACCAAACCTCCATCAGATGTATTTTTTACCATTACACTACATTTTTCCACCGTTTTCCCTTGCATCCATCGTTTCACCTCTGCTACGCTGCCATTCTCACTGTCCTCCACAGCATCCATCCTCCCACCGCATGGATTTCTTAATAGTTTTGTGTGTTTTTGCAAGGAATATTGACAGTGGAAACCACCACTGCTCACAGTCACTGTTATAGTGACACAGAGCGCAGAAAAAGGCCATTTAAGAGCTTGAGATTACAGAGAAACAACTGGGAAGGTGTTTAGAACAAAATATTCCCATAAAAGAACAATGTTCAACCCTGTTAAACCTTTCTAGCACCATTAAAGCTCAAATTTCATAGACAGAGACAATCATGAAGCGGCAAAGAGTATCAGTATAGGATTAAAGAGTTTTAAAGCCTCTAATTGAAAATTTTAAGCTTTAATTAACTGTTCAAAGGGAAAATGTACTAGATTGAACACCTTGTGAACTACGCAGAAGGCCTAATGAGGCCTAAAGCACAGAAAACCATGATATCAGTGTCACACATCAGCAGAAGGTTCTTTCCCATGAAGGACAAGTTCCCATACTGTTTTCTATTCTACGTCAAGTTCCTAAGAAGATTTCCACCCTGACAGAAGTCCTAATGCTACCAGAGCATTTGTTATGCAGTATGGCAGACCTCAAAGTCATTTATTTGCCTTTGTTCCTATCACTAGAGTACTACAGTGTACTGCAGCCAAAAGTACATCAAAGAACATACCTAGAGTTAATTTCAGCCAGTCGAAGACCACTCTTTCACCCAAAGAGTACTGAAGATTAATGCATAGATATTAAGACAAAATGGGCCTCAAGCCTCTCCTTCTTCCTCTGTTTTAATGTTTCATTTAGTGTTTCACCTACCTCCTCTGCCTCTCTTGTAGCTATAAGAACTCAAGAAAAACACGTTGTAATGGTTGGTTGTTGTTGATTATTGATCAGATAACTGTGAATTGTAAGCTATTTATCTTGAGATATATTTCTCTGTGTAAAGTTGTAAGATAGGCTGAGGAAGATGTATTCAGACTAAATATCAAGCTGTTGGGCAATGTTGTACATGACTAGTGTTGCTCATTAATATGACAAGCACATTTCTTTGGATTCTAATTTAAAGCAGCGATGATGTTTTTTTGCCTTTGTCTCTGTAATTCATTACATTTCATTTCACTTGTAAGCATCATAAATCTGGCTTAGGATATACCCCCGCATGGTACCCTAATGCTTCTGCTCTCCTTACCTTTAATGTTTTCTACTGATTGTGTTATCTGAGGACTTATTCAAGACAGTTTAACCAGTGTAGTAGTTTTTTTTCACTACTAGGTTATGTATGAATTTATGAATCTGTTCTTATATGTTCTTGTTGGGTTTTTAATTGAAATAATTGGGATACTGGGAGTTTAGAATGATGATTCTATCTCACTAGGGTCTTTTTCAATCAATTGAACCTTTCTAAGTTCCCTTAAGTTGGATGTTGAAGCATTGAAAGTTCAAAGCCTTTCTCTGATCTCAGGTCTTCACCTTTGTGTTTAAATCTTTAATGTTTCCTTTGTTTGAAGAGTTAAACTTTTAGGAGGTGGATCACAGGTGTCTAATGGCATGCCCTGTCCCTGGATCTGCTTTCTAAGCAGTCACCTTGGAGGTTTCCTTGTCATTCACCTTCTTTCCTTATCATTCCATACCACACTATCATCTTTAAGATCCTATGCTTTAGATGACTAGCCCAATTGAAAGCCTTGAATCCTGAATAGCAAGTAAACCCTTCCTGACTCCATTGCCCAATGGTCTCGAGTGTTCTCTAGAATTATCTCTCTTTTCCTAAAATCCTCTTTTCTCATCCTTTGTCTTGTATTGAACCCTTCCTTCTAGTTTCCCAACAACCAAACAAACAAACAAAACAAACCTTGTGCCTTATAACTATCCTAAAACCTTAAAATTGAGCTTCAAAGACATATACCTTTGCCTTTATAGAGAGATCCCTCTCTGGACCCAGGAGGGCTAGATCCTGAGGTCTAAAAGTGGTTCTGATGTTGTCTCATATTTTGGTACTGCCAAACTTGCCAAAACATGGGAACTCCAACACATGGCATAAAGACAAGCTGCACATGGACTGAACATTGCAAAAAATTGGAACAAAATTGTGAAGGCTTGAAATTCTGAAACTTTGAAGCATCCTTATTTTTCTTGTGACTCAGATTTTGAGCTTGTTAGAGTCATCCTTTTCTTCATTTCAACTTCTGATTTTGACCCTGTTAGAGCTTTTTTCTTCCTTTCTTTGCTGGTTCAAGTTTTGAGCATGTTAGAACCAACCTTTCACTCTTTCTAGCTCAGGCTTTGATCTGAGTTGAGCCACTCTTTGGAACTTCATAGGTTCAAGTTTTGAGCTTGTCTGAACCTTTATTTTCTCTCTTTTTTCGTACCTTTTCTTTTTCAAACAAAACAAAGCAATGGTATTTACAATGGAAGTGAAAACTTTAATCTGAACTTTAGCAATAATAATGCTTGAGCATCTTGCCATTGACAAGACCCCCAAACAAATTTGTACCATCCAATTCTTGTAGAAAAAATGCATTGGGACCAATGGTGGATTGAATGATGTAAGGACCTTGCCATAAAATATCAAATTTGCCATGCTTACCCTTATCTTCTCTCCTAGAGTCCCATTTGAGTACCTTGTCTCCAATTTTGAAATCACAAGCCTTTGTTCTCTTATCAAACTACTTTTTGATGTTCTCTTGCACGTTCTGAGCTCTGTTGTAGACTTCTTCCCTTGTTTGTTGGAGATGTATGGTTTGATTGATCCTCCTTACCATGCTATCTTCTTCTGACTGTATTTCTTGGACCAATTTTATCACTGGTAACCCTAAACCGGTAGGAAACACTGCATCTACTCCATAGACTAACTGATATGGAGACATTCCAATGGATTTATTTGTTGTCAATCTTTCTGCCTATAAAGCATGCACTAACTTGTTATGCTGATTTTTGGTTCTCTTCCAGCAGCTTCTTGATGATGGTCACCAAACTTTTATTTAATGATTCTGTCAGCCCATTACCTTGAGGGTAATAAGCAGTAGAATGACCAAGTGCAATCTGATACCTGTGGCAAAAATCAATCATATTTTTGGAACCAAATGTAGCAGCATTGTTAGTGATCATCTTCCTAGGGCAGCCAAATCTAGATAGGATATGGTCTTCAAGGAATTTTATGATAACTGAATCTGTGGCATTCCTAGAAGGGACGACCTCTATCCATTTGGTGAAATAGTCAGTGGCTGTGAGTATCCATCTATGTTGGGCAGATGAAGCAGGATGGATTTCCCCTATGAAGTCTAGGCCCCACTGTTGAAAATGAGCTTCAACAGTGATTGGTTGTAATGGTAAAGGGAGGAGTTTTCTTTTTCCCTCAAAGATTTGGCATTTGTGGCAGAAAACTATCATTTTGTGGACATCTTGGAAGAGGGTGGGTTAGTAATAGCCAGCTCTAAGGATTTTATTGGCAGTGGTTTTCCAGTAGAGATGGCCTCCACACTCTCCTTCATGGAATTCATGCTTGATTCTATCTGCATCAAATTCAGGCAAACATTTAAGCAATAAACCATTGGCATTTTTCCAATATAAACATTCATTCAAAATGCAATAATTTCTAGCCTTCAACTTTAAAAATCTTGCTTTTGTCTTGTTGGGGTTCCCGTGTTTTGGCCAGATTGGCAAGACCAAAAGATGAGACAACATCAGAACCACTTTCAGACCTTAGGATGTAGCCCTCCTAGGTCCAGAGAGGGATCTCTTTATATGAGTCAAAGTGTATATCTTTGAAGCTCTAAGTTATGATTTTAGGCTAGTTATATGCACAGGGTTTGTTTATTTGATTAAGAGTTTGGTTGTTGGGAATCAGGAAGGAAGGGTTCATCATGAGACAGGACTGGGCAAAGAAGAATTTAGGCAAAGCAGAGATAATCCAGAGAAAATCAAGTCCATTGGGTAATGGAGTCAAGAAAGGATTTACTTGCTATCAATATGCAAGCTTTCAGTTGGGCTAGTCATCTAAAGCCTTGGATCCTAAATTGATAGGGTGGTATGGGACATTAAGGACCGAGAGTGAAGGGGGGAGAACCAACTAATCCCATCACTAGGTCGGAGTCGAGAGGTCATTTAACTCCGGACACAGCGAGACAAAATCGAGGCGGCACGGGGAGCCGGCTTAATCGGAATGGAAAGATCTAGTGAGGCGGTCTGATTCTAGACCTCCCAGTCTTCTCAACACATTCCATTAAATCTAGCAAGAACATCTAAAGATTAGATTCATTTCACCCATCATTAGTAGGCAACAAACATCACTACCTTTGGTTAAATCAATTGAAATCAATCTTTAGATAAACACATTAAGCAGAAAACATAAAGGGCTGGGAGAGTAGCAACATAAGGCACCTAACAAGGGTGAATATTATGCCAAATTTCTAATGCGAGCCAGAAGAAATGAAATGAAATGGAAATAAACACATAGATAGAAAAACATCACCGCAGCTTTAGATCGGGATCCAATGAAATGTGCTTATCATATTAAACATCAACACCAATCAGGTACAACATAACCAATATCTTGGTCATTCAGTCTGAATACATCTTCCTCTGCCTATCTTACAACTATACACATAGAACTTATCTCAAGAGAAACTACTTGCACCTCTTTGCTATCTCATCAACAACCTTTACAACAATTTTCACATAGTTTTTAAAGCTGACAAAGAGCAGAGGAAGTAGGTAGAACACTAAATATAACATTAAACTCAGAAAAGAAGGAGAGGGCCGAAGCCCATTCTGTTTTAAACTCTGAGCATTAATTTTTGGCACTTTTTGGAGAAAAGAATCATCTTCGTCAGGCTTCATTAATTCTAGATATTTCTCTGATGCATTCTGGTTCGCTGTAATTTGTGGTACCCTTGGTGAATAAACAAAATGGCAATGAAAAACGGAATGGTCCACCATACTCGAGCAACAAATGCTCTGATATCCTTGGATTGGTCAATGGAATCTCACTAAAGACACGGTATGAGTAAAAGCAGAGTATGGAAACCCATCGCTAAGAGGAGAAAACGATTACTGTTGATGCAGAGAAGACTTTGTCATATAATAATTTCCATGCCTTTCTTCAGTAAAGCAACACATACATTTATATCACATCTTTGTATTTTTTGGAAGGCGTGTCACAGCCATTACTATGAGAACCATGTTGGAGTGAGAAGAACAATACGATGGAAGAATTATGATGAAATGGTAAGCCTTATTGTGGAGATAAATGATTTTCACCTAAAAATTGGTGACAAATGCAATGAAATGGAGAAACTATAGATAATAAGTTTGGTGGTGGAATGCAGTGCCGACCGTTAGATCATGGTCAGGGGACAAAGATTGACGGAAGAGATCGAGCGACGGAGTGATATATGAAATTGGGCGGAACAACAGTGAAATATAAGACTTTAGTGTAAAGTCTTGAACCTTGGATTTCGAACAAAATACAAAGGAAAGCGAAGGAAACGTAACGAAATGCATGGACGTAGACGTACGAGGTGGGACCCAGCTGGAGGCGGAGGGCGATTCGCTTTGAACTGTTAGATCTTAAACCCAACGATCGGTCAAGATTTAGTTGGAGAATCGCAATCGCGATGGACGAGAGGGACACACACTTATAACTTCTGATTGCAATCGAGGAAGGAGAAGCGATTGGGAAGTGCGATGATGGTTGGATTCGCACGGGAATCGACGGTGGAGATGCGGATCGGGGGATCGCAATCGGTGAGGACATGAAGGAACGACACTAACAAACTTCTGATTGCAATGAGCGGGGAAAAGCGATAGTCATTAGATTAGAAAAGGGGATCAACGGCTGGGATGATATCGGGAGATGGCGTGATTGAGGATCGGAAGACAGGACTTGCGATTGATCGCATCGCAAACACTTGCGATGAACCGATCGGGGAACCAAACTTGAGTGCTGCAATTGCAAATATTTCGATATTGCGTAGGCCGTCCGATCTATATGGTAGATCAACGGTGGATACCAAGTCGCGGGACTTGTTAACAAAACAATCACATCGGAGTTTTCATGATGTTACAAAGGATTTTAACGCTCTGCTTGGTGTTTTCCAATGCGATTAGCACTTAAAGCTTAAGCGCTTGGCCTTTGGGTAATGGGCATATGTGGGGAAGTGGTTAGGGCTGACAGGAAAAGGGGCTAAGCCCTATTATAAGGTTTAAAGTGGGTTTTGAGCCCATTTCAATGGATTTTAAAGCCATAAGAGGGTAACGATAGGGAGATAGAGGGGAAATTTGAGGAAATAGAGGGAAAAGGTGGGATTTCATGGGGATTTTGGGAAAAAGGGAAAAAATATAAAGTGGGGGAATTATGCAGAGATACAAAGGGCAAAATAAGGCCTTCTGAGCAAAATTTTATCATTCAGCGAGGCTTATTGATCTCATGACAGCAGGGGGAAACAGACAAAGGTAGGGAATTATGAAACAGGCTTCAAGGATGATGTGTTTCCAAAGGAAATGCATTCCTTGAAGGCTCAAAACATTTAGCCCCCTGTTTGCTTGTCAAAAATTTAAAGGGGGGCTAACAGTGGCTCCACATGGGGATGGATTCTTCTTGAAGGAGTAAAGAATTCAGAAATTGATCTTTGGTGTAGGCCAGATGCACGCTACCCAAGACACCTTTCTTCTTTGATTTTTAGTTGCCACAAATATGATAGATCAGCAGAAACATTCTCTAACAGTCTACCTACCCATCCTACAATCCTAGCATTTTTCTTCTAGGGTGCATTTGAACTAGCAGACCCTTTACATCATTTATTTTTACAACAGAAAATAAACCTATTCTAAATTTACCCTTATTGCTCCATGAGACCAGATTAGATTGTTGGTCTCATATTTTTCTCTACCTAATCTAATACCTGCTGGGATTAAACTGTCTAGCAGATTTCTTCTCTACATTCTAAGACAGAAATTGAAAAACAGTCAGGCCAGGATTAGACTGTCTGGCTTGCTGTGGACCATGACATGAAGACAAAACTGTTAATGGACTGAAACTTGTAGAAAATTTGAAGCAAAACTTTGAAGGCTCGAAATTTTAACTCTTGAAGCATCCTTCTTTCTTTGTGACTCAGGTTTTTAAGCATATTAGAGTCACTTCTTTTTCTGTCTCAGCTCTGGTTTTGGGCATGTTAGAGCCGATTTCTTTTCTTCATGGCTGGTCCAGATTTTGAGCATGTTAGGACCAGCTCTTTTGTGTCTCTGAGGTTCATGTTTTGGGCATGTCTGAACCTCTCCTTTTCTTTTTTTTAAAGAACGTAAACACTGCAATGGTATGTACAATGAAATGGAAACTGGAAACTGAAATTTAGCAGAAGTAATGCTTGAGCATCCTTCCATTGACAGGACCCCCAAACAGCTCTGTACCATTAAGTTCTTGTAAGAAAAATGCATTATGACCCACAGTGGCTTGGATAATATATGGACCTTGCAACAAACTATCAAACTTGCCATGTTTACCTTTGTCTCTGTGAGATCCATTTCGGAGACACCTTCAACTTTGAAAGGCTCTGAAGCTTGGGCTCTTTTGTCAAAAAACTGCCTCTTATGTTTTACGAACTCCTATGACTTGTTTATCGACTTGCCTACCTCCTAATTTTATTTGAAGATGGATTGTTTCATTAATTCTTCTCACCATACTGTCTTCCTATGTCTGATTCTCCTGAACAAGCTTAATCACTGGCACTCCAAGGCTGGTAGGAAAAACTGCTTCTGCTCCATAAACGAGCTGGAATGGTGACATACCAATGGAATTCTTCGTTGTAAGCCTATCAGCCCACAAGGCGTGCACCAACTTCTTATTCCATGACTTCTTGTTCTCTTCTAACAGCTTCTTGATGATGTTCACTAGACTTTTGTTTGAAGATTCAGCTAGTCCATTACCTTGAGGGTAATAGGCAGTTGAATGACCAAGTGCTATTCCATACCAATGACAGAAATTGACCATCCTCTTGGATCCAAAAGTAGCAGCATTGTCAGTGATTATTTTTCCTGGACAACCAAGATAGGATGAAGTCTTCTAGGAACCTAATAATGACAGAATCAGTGGCATTCCTAGTGGGTATGGCCTCTATCCATTTTGTGAAGTAGTCTGTGGCTATTAGAATCCATTTGTGTTGTCCAGAAGAGGCAGGATGTATTTCTCTGATGAAATCTAGGCCCCATTGCATGAAGGGACCTTCTACAGTGATGGGTTGTAAAGGGAGGGGGAGGAGCTTTCTTCTGCCTTCAAATATTTGGCATTTATGACAGGCAGTTACCATTTTATGGACATCATTGAAGAGAGTGGGCCAATAATAGCTAGCCCTGAGTATCTTGTTTGCAATGGCTTTCCAACTCAAGTGGCCTCCACATTCCCCAGCATGGAATTCTTGTTTAATTCTTTTAGCTTTAGGTTCAAGCAAACATTTCAGCAATAGGTCGTTTGGGTTTTTCCAATATAAGTTTTCATTCAAAATGCAGTAGTTTCTAGCTTTCAGTTTTATGAATCTAGCCTTAGTTTTGGACAGTTATGGAGGGGCATTAAGATTGTGAGCACATAAAGGATATTGGAATACCAAGGAGAGTTCTGAAACTTCTCCTCAACAGTTGGGTGGGGCAATCTTTCCTGCTCATCTAAGGCATTTATCATGTTAATGTCAAGGGCCTGCAGGTTAGATTCAGCCATTAATTGGGCCAGGCCTTGACCTTTGATCAGTTTGGTGGGCTTTATCTCAAGGTCATATTATAATATAGTAGCAATCCATTTGCCCCTTTTCCCATCAGGGTCTTGGGACAAGATACCTTTGACCACTATATTTGGCACATAAGCAATGGTGTGAGAATGAAGAATGTACACCCTAAAGTATTTTAAGGCCTTTACCAGGGCATAGGCCTGGTTTTCCATAATGTTGTACTTCAAGGGTGCATCCCTTAAGGCCTTACAGAAAAAGGCAATTGGTTGTTCATTACCTTCTGAATTTTTCTGCAGTAAGACTACAGCCACAGTATGCTGGAAGGCAAATGAAAAGATCAGAAAATATTTTGAGAAATCTGGGCTGATCAGGACAGGGGCTTGTGTGAGTGCAAGTTTTACTGACTCAAAATATTTCTTGGCTTCAACAATCCACTTAATTCCTGCACCTTTCTTTAGCATGTTAGTCATTTTCCTAAGGTGCTTAGCTAGGTTGGGAATGAATCTCATAAGGAAATTGATCTTCCCAATGAAGGACTGTAATTCTTTGATGTTTCTCGGGTGTGTGATTTGAAGTATCCCCTCAACTCTTTGTGGGTCTATCCTAACCGCTTTCATAGATATAATGTGACCAAGTAGTTTACCTTCTTGCAACCCAAAAACAATTTTCTTAGGATTTAAGGACAGATCGTACCTTCTATTTTAAAGAAGCTTTTCCTCGAGATGTTGAGATGTTCTTCTACGATTTTGGAACCTGCTTTCAAGTCGTAAATGAATACTTCAAGTGTCCTATCTCATCGAGAACGCTATGTCCATTGCTCTTTGGAAAGTGGCTCATTTCATGTTCAGGCATTTTCACGCTGCATGTAGAAGGTGCCCCATGGAGTGGTAAGTACATTTTGAGTTGATCTTAAATTTTAAACACTTAGTTTATGGCAGAAAAACCATCCTAGCGAGGGGAGATTCTCTTTGAGCCCACTACCTTCTGTAGGATATGTTCCATTCTAGGCAAAGGATAATTGTCTTTTAGTGAGGCTCTGTTAAGATTTCAGAAATCTATACACAATCTGATCTCCTTTGTTTTCTTCCTCACAGCCACTAAGTTTGATACCCAATCAGAGAACCTCACAGGAACTATTATGCCTGCATCATATATATTTTTAATCTCATTTTCAACTACAGGCAATTGTTTTGGATTGATTCTGCGGAGTTTTTGTCTGAAAGGCTTCTGATTTTCCTTCAAGGGTATCTTGTGTTGTATGATGTTAGTATCATAGGCCTTTAAGTCTTCATAGCTCCATGCAAACACATCAATGAATTCCTTAAACAGGTCAATGTATTTGTTCTTCATGTTTGCAGGTACAGACTTAGCCAGTTTGATGATTTTGGGTCTATCTTCAGTGCCTATGTTGCGTTCTTCAACATCAGAGTCTTCATGTTCTATAGTGGGCTTTTTTGCTACATCATCAAAGTCAAAAAGTTCCTCTAAGGGTACTAGGCCTCTGGGTATATTCTTGTCTTTGGCCTGCAGCACCTCTATCTCTTCGCTATCTGCGTTTTCACATTTTTCGGTTGGATTTCCAGTCTCTTCATTCAAGGTGTTCATCTCTATATTACAGGGTGTTGCTTGCTCATCTGGGGGGTCCTCACTTGGGCAGCTGTCATCAGATTTTGAGTCGGAATCAGAAAATTCAAACTCATTTATGCTCACCAGAAAATCTTCAATATGTTTGTCTCCTTCAAAGACCTGCCAATATTTTTCGTTGTCTGGCACTGCAGGTCTGAACTTGGTCTGAATGATGATTTTTTGGTCAGGGGGAGTCTTAGGATATGAACTCACTAGGCAAGCTAATCGATTAGCAATTACGTTTTGACTCCTGGGAGCAAACACCAATTCATATTCCATGAAAGTTTTCAATATATCCATGGCATCATTCCTATATGCCCTCAGTCTAGGTTTTTTTGCTGCGTATTCACCATTCACTTGTTTGATAACTAACTCAGAGTCTCTACTTCTGCAATTAACCAACGAACTCTAATTTTTCCAACAGTTGTGGAATGGGGCACCATGCTACACGTGTATTTGTGCATTTGAAGTGCAGATTGACAGCGTGGCTCTCTGCATAATCACTCTCTACGTTACGTAACCACACCTACAACAAAACAGTTTCCTAGTACGGATCAAACAATTCATTTCCCATGGGGGTTAATAATTATATTGCATTGTGGAGATACATGCTAGGTTGTGAATACGTTTGTTCTTATGACGTAGATTTGATGGGTTTGAGAAGTAATAATAAATTTAATGGTGTGTTTCCTATTTACTTTGGTTCGTTTGAGTAGTACTTGCAGTTTCTTCATCGTATTCCTCCAGAGTAGCCATTATGTTTACGTTCATGGGCTCGGTGCTGTCCTTTGCGCTTCCGTTTCCTGATTCTGGTTCTCCTACGGATTGGTCATTGTACAGGATGAATGAATCCAGATCTGTATGCACAGAGTATAAAGGGGAGTTTTCAGGCTTCTCGGGGCTACTGACTAGGAATTTCATTTGGGACTCCCTATACAGTCTTCTAAGTTGGTCAAATATAGGGACAGTGGCATATGAGCCATCCATCTGCATTTTCCCTTGCAGTTTGGCTCCCCATGATCTAGATAGTAACATGCCATATTTAGGTGGCACATCTGCCACCACCACATCCATGACCATACACTTAGCAGGAATTTGGGTGAGGCTTACACACAAGTCTTTGATTAGACCTAGTCATTTTACTCTGCTAGAGTTAAACGAATACAAATCTTTGTAAGGGCGGGTTATCTCTAGGCCTAATCCTTCCATCACCACCTTAGGCATAAATTTTACGATGCTCCAGAATCATGCATGGCATTGTGGAGTATTTTGTCATGAATGTTGAGACTGATATAAAAAGGTGGAACTACCCCTTCCTGAAACTTTCCCTCAATCTTTGGACCAAACAGGAGGGCAGGTTGATCATCACTCAAATTCACAGTGTCGTTGCTTTCCCCCAGATTCAACGCTTTCAAAATTTGGCCTTTATATACATCCTGAGTGGCTAGCTCAGATAATGGTACAGAGATTTTTATTTTTGCAATCTCACTCTCTAAATTGAAAGTGGACTGGGTCTTTGGAGTGCTTAACTCTGTTTTATTTGCTAATGCCATAGCAGCTGAATCAGTTTGTGATTTATCACTATGTACAGGGTCAATAATCATTTTTTTAGGAGCACTAACTGCAGTGCTAGTGCTGCTGGTTGGTTGGCTTTGTTTTTTAGTGTCTTGGTTGTCTTTCTCTTTGTCTTTCTCAGAACTCTCAGTTGCTGATTTTTTATTTTGAGCAGTTGCTTTAGGAGCTTTCTCAGGCCTTTTCTTGATAGTGACCTCAGGAGTTTTGGGTTTGGGGATGTCTTGGCTCTTTTTTCTCCTAAGCTCATATTGTTCCCTGACCTGCATAATAGTGTTTTCAAATCCAAGTCTGTAGGCTTCAGACTCTGATCTTTCCTCATCCCGATATGAGGGTGAGTGCTGATCTTCTTCTGAATCACAGTTATAGATTGAGTCCTCTGCTTCAAACATGTTTATTGTATTCCCTTCAGACTCTTCTATGATTCCCTCATCTTCATCAAGAAAGTTTTGGAATGGGGGAATGACTTGTTGATCTGATTCTTTTTGTCTGTTGGGAGTGGTATTGTTTCTCTTAAAGTTTTGGTTCTGATTTTGGTTTCTGTTTTGAGTGCTAACTGTGACAACCATCTTTTCCATCATCTGTTGCAGCTTCTCCACGTTCTTAGATAATCTATCATAATTGGGATCAGATGTGGAGGCTACATTGTCATCTCTATACGTTACCCTCTTTTCAGCTCTCAATATTTCCCTCTTCTCCATCAAGTTTTCTTCTATAGTTATGGCTCCTTTATGCATGTCTTTTAATGTGGTGTACTCCTTATCCCTTAGTTCATAGGCCATATCAACATCAAAGCCTTCAGGATACTTTTCTAGGGCCATACCTTGTGGAGGTTTCATGTGTGGAGGGAGTGCATTGTAAATGCTGTAAAATCTCGTGGAGTAATCATGGACACTCTCCCCTGCGTTCTTTCTCAGATTATGTATTCTACTAGGAGTTGTTGAGGGTTAGCCCTAACCTCCCATTTGTTAATGAAGGTCTGATATAAAGCAGGGAGATCTCGAATACTGCCCGGGGGCAGGTTTTTAAACCATTTCTTTACATCCCCTCCCAAACTCTGTGTGAAAATTCTCATTTTGACTGTTTCATCATCGATTTCCATATAGTCAAAAGAGTCCTCCAAATATCTACATGTTGCTGGGTTGTTGTAGTCTCTTTAGCAGGGAAGTGTGGGATTTTTGATTGATAATCATTTGGTAAGGGTACTAGAGGTTGAGGTAACACTAGAGGGGCATACCAGGCTACCATTATGATGTTCGGATGAGGTAGAGGATTAGCCTGAGCAGCTGGTATATGGATGGCAGGGATTCTAGGGCCAGCAGAAGATTGTTGGGCAGACCTGGGATGACAGAGCCCAGTGTTTTGGATGAAGTGAGTGTCTGGGGGTGTAGATGGAGGGGTCCCTGTGTCTTTAACGTGCTTACCACTATGAGATGGTGAACCAGGGAACCTAAGGTCTGGCTGGTCTAAAACACTGGATGACCTAGTTCTAGGTAATCTATTTTGAAGGTCTAGGTCAGGGTGAAAATGTGCTAGAGCTGTAAGGTCTTCAGGTGTTGAATTAGCTCTATAGATGCGACTAGAAGTAGTTGATCTCTTGAGGATGCCTTCAGGGTTATCAACTATTTCAGGTGGGTTTGGGTTAGGATATGCTCTTGTATAGATGTTCCTCGAAGCCAGAATGTTGCCTTTCAACCAAGAGCTAACCCTACTTTATTTTCCTATCGTGGTTGATGTTGTTTAACAGGTTGGTCTCCCAGTGGAGTCTTATGTGAAACCAAGATAATCAGCAGGCCTACTGATCACCAGCGGAGTCTTTTATCTTTGAAAGTTATGGAGTCGCCAGGTGGAAAGCTTAGGGTGTTCTAGGGGGGTACATTGTCCACCACAGTGCTTAAGTAATGTCACCTTTCAAGAATAACCTCAAAACACAACAAACTCCAACCAGAGATTGACTGGGAGGGCATTTACCAGATATGTCACCTCCGAAAGAGTGTGAGATCTGGAGGCTACCTGGCCCTTTCCAGACTCTGTCTAAGAGTATAAGAAGCACACAATAAATGGAGGTAGATTCAAGAAAGGGGTGACTTACTACCAACCTAACCAGAGTTCTAAGTTTCTGAGTTTCTAAGAGTGTGTTAAGGTGAGATGCACTCAGAATTCCCCAGCGGAGTCGCCATTATGTTGGGGTTCCCGTGTTTTGGCCAGATTGGCAAGACCAAAAGACGAGACAACATTAGAACCACTTTCAGACCTTAGGATGTAGCCCTCCTAGGTCCAGAGAGGGATCTCTCTATATGAGTCAAAGTGTATGTCTTTGA
Organism: Pinus albicaulis; assembly: GCA_034641835.2. Classification (NCBI taxonomy): domain Eukaryota; kingdom Viridiplantae; phylum Streptophyta; class Pinopsida; order Pinales; family Pinaceae; genus Pinus; species Pinus albicaulis. The sequence goes on from JAXQQM020075884.1 coordinate 27,769, forward strand.
AGCTCTAAGTTATGATTTTAGGCTAGTTATATGCACAGGGTTTGTTTATTTGATTAAGAGTTTGGTTGTTGGGAATCAGGAAGGAAGGGTTCATCATGAGACAAGACTAGGCAAAGAAGAATTTAGGCAAAGGAGAGATAATCCAGAGAAAATCAAGTCCATTGGGTAATGGATTCAAGAAAGGATTTACTTGTTATCAATATGCAAGCTTTCAGTTGGGCTAGTCATCTAAAGCCTTGGATCCTAAAGTGATAGGGTGGTATGGGACATTAAGGACCGAGAGTGAAGGGGGGAGAACCAACTAATCCCATCTATAGATCACGTCAGAGGTCATTTAACTCCATACCTGCTTGGACAAAATCAGAGGCAGCACAAGGGAACTTGGAAAGGCTTAATCAGAATGGAAAGATCCTAGTGAGGCAGATACAGGGTTCTAGACCTCCCAGTGTTCTCAACACATTCCATTAAATCCTAACAAGAACATCTAAAGCTGATTCCGTTAATTCATACATCAGCTAGTAGGAAACAACATCCACTACACGGGTCAAATCAATTGAAATCAATCTTTAGATAAACACATTAAGCAGAAAACATAAAGGGTTGGGAGAGAAGCAACATAAGGCACCTAACAAGGGTGAATCTTATGCCAAATTTCTGATGCGAGCCAGATGAAATGAAATGAAATGGAAATAAACACAGAGATAGAAAAACATCACCGCAACTTTAGATCAGGATCCAATGAAATGTGCTTATCATATTAAACATCAACACAAATCAGGTACAACATAGCCAATATCTTGGTCATTCAGTCTGAATACATCTTCCTCAGCCTATCTTACAACTATACACATAGAACTTATCTCAAGAGAAACTGCTTGCACTTCTCTGCTATCTCATCAACAACCTTTACAACAATTTTCTCATAGTTTTTATAACTGAAAAAGAGTAGAGGAAGTAGGTAGAACACTAAATATAACATTAAACTTAGAAAAGAAGGAGAGGGCCGAAGCCCATTTTGTTTTAAACTCTGAGCATTAATTTTTGGCACTCTTTGGAGAAAAGAATGGTCTTCGTCAGGCTTCATTAATTCCAGGTATGTCTCTGATGCATTCTGGTTTGCTGTACTTTGTAGTACCTTTGGTGAATAAACAAAATGGCAATAAAAAACAGAATGATCCGCCATACTTGAGCAACAAATGCTTTGATATCCTTGGACTGCGTTCTGAGCGGAGATCTCCTCTAGAGCACGGTATGGAATAAAAACCGTATGGGCAACCCGTCCTTTCTAGGAGGAAAACATTCTGCTGATGTAGAGAAACCTGTCATATATTAATTTCCACGCCTCTGTCAGTAAAAACCTTGCCGCTGTATCCATACTGCGTATTTTTGGAGGCGTGTCCACCTTCTGTACCCTGCGAAACACACAACTAGACTGAGAAGAACAATGCAATGGAAGGGTGGATGAAATGGTAACGCAATAGCGGAATGGTAATTTTTCACTAAAAATTGGTGACAAAATGCAATGAAACGGAGGAAACTATGAATAATAGGGTTTGGTGGTGGAATGCAGCGCCGACCGTTAGATCATGGTCAGGGGACAAAGATCGACGGCAGAGATCGAGCGGCGGAGTGATATATGAAATTGGGCGGAACAACAGTGAAATATAAGACTTTAGTGTAAAGTCTTGAACCTTGGATTTCGAACAAAATACAAAGGAAAGTGAAGGAAACGTAACGAAATGCGTGGATGTAGACGTACGAGGTGGGACCCAGCTAGAGGTGGAGGGCGATTCGCTTTGAACCGTTAGATCTTAAACCCAACGGTCGGTCAAGATTTAGTCGGAGAATTGTAATCGCAATGGACGAGAGGGATGCACAGTTATAACTTCTGATTGCAATCGAGGAAGGAGAAGCGATTGGGAAGTGCGATGACAGTTGGATTCGCACGGGAATCGACGGTGGAGATGCGGATCGGGGGATCGCAATCGGTGAGGACATGAAGGAACGGCACTAACAAACTTCCGATTGCGATGAGCAGGGACAAGCGATAGCCGTTGGATTAGACAAGGGGATCAATGGTTGGGATGATATCGGGAGATGGCGTGATCGGGGATCGGAAGACAGGACTTGCGATTGATCGGAAGGGACAACGATCGGCGGGGATTTGCGATTGATCGCATCGCAAACACTTGCAACGAACCGATAGGGGAACCCAACTTGAGTGCTGCGATTGCAAAGATTACGATATTGCGTGGGCCGTCCGATCTATATGGTAGATCAATGGTGGATATCAAGTTGCGGGACTTGTTAACAAAACAATCGCATCGGAGTTTTCATGATGTTACAAAGGATTTTAACGCTCCGCTTGGTCTTTTCCGATGCGATTAGCACTTAAAGCTTAAGCGCTTGGCCTTTGGGTGACGGGCATATGTGGGGAAGTGGTTAGGGCTGACGGGAAAAGGGGCTAAGCCCTATTATAAGGTTTAAAGTGGGTTTTGAGCTCATTTCAATGGATTTTAAAGGCATAAGAGGGTAACGATAGGGAGATAGAGGGGAAATTTGAGGAAACCGAGGGAAAAGGTGGGATTTCATAGGGATTTTGGGAAAAAGGGAAAAAATATAAAGTGGGGGAATTCTGCAGAGATACAAGGGGCGAAATAAGGCCTTTTGAGCGAAATTTTATCGTTCAGCGAGGCTTATTGACCTCATGACAGCAGGGGGAAACAAAAAAAGGCAGGGAATTATGAAACAGGCTTCAAGGATGATGTGTTTCCAAAGGAAATGCATTCCTTGAAGGCTCAAAAACATTTAGCCCCCTGTTTGTTTGTCAAAAATTTATAGGGGGGCTAACATGTCTTAGATAGATCAGGAGGAGCATTAATATTTACAAGCACATACAAGATATCAGCATACCAAGGAGAATTTTGGAATTGTTCTTCAACAATGGGAGCTGGTAGTCCCTCTTGTTCATCCAAAGCACCTACCATATTAATGTCAAGGGCTTCTAAGTTAGATTTAGCCATTAATTGTGCTAAGCCTTGACCCTTGATGAGTTTAGTGGGTTTGATTTCCAAATCATATTCTAATATCATGGTAATCCACTTGCCTCTTTTACCATCTGGATCTTGTGACAAAATGTCCTTCACTACTATGTTAGGCACAAAGGCAATAATATGGGAATGTAAAATATAAACACTGAAATACTTCAAGGCCTTTACCAAAACATAGGCCTATTTTTCCATGATATTATATTTCAGAGGTGCATCTCTTAATGCCTTGCTAAAAAATGCTATTGGCTGCTCTTGCCCCTTTGGATTTTTCTGCAATAAGACAACAGCCATAGTATGTTCTGATGCAAATGAAAATATGAGGAAATCCTTAGTGAAATCAGGGCTGATGAGAACTCGTGCTCGGGTGAGTGCATGTTTTACCAGTTCAAAGGACTTTTTGGCTTCCAGAGTCCACTTAACTCCTACTTCTTTCTTTAGCATATTAGTCATGTTTCTGAGGAGTTTTGCTAGGTTGGGTATAAACCTCCTCAAGAAGTTAATCTTCCCAATAAAGGACTGCAACTCCTTGATGTTTCTTGGGTGGCTAATCTGCAATATTCCCTCAATTCTTTTTGGGTCTATTTTAATCCCCTTTTCAGATATAATATGACCAAGAAGTTTACCTTCTTGGAGACCAAACACTGTCTTTTTGGGATTTAAAGATAGCCCAAACCTTCTGCATTTCTCAAAGACTTTTCTCAGATGTTTAAGGTGTTCTTCATCAGTTTTGGAATAGATTGTTATGTCATCAAGGTAGATTATGATGAAGTGGCCTATTTCCTCAGAGAATGCAATGTCCATGGCTCTTTGAAAGGTGGCACCTGCATTCATTAAACCAAATGGCATTTTCACATACATTAAAGTGCCCCAAGGAGTGGTGAAGGCTGTTTTAAGTTGATCCTCTGGGAGTACTAAGACCTGGTTGTATCCTGAAAAGCCATCTAACAAAGAAATCCTCTTAGAACCAACTACCCTTTGTAGGATGTGTTCCATTTTGGGCAAGGGGTAATTATCTTTAAGTGAAGCTTTGTTAAGGTATCTAAAATCAATGCACAACCTTATTTCTCCTGTCTTTTTCCTTACAGCCACAAGGTTAGATACCCAATCTTAAAACCTCACAGTCATTATGATTCCAGCCTCATACATTTTCTTAATTTCCTTTTCTACCAAGGGTAACTGTACAGGGTTTATTCTGCGCAACTTCTGCCTAAGAGGTTTTTGGTTTTCCTTCAATGGAATCTTATGCTGGATGATCTCTATGTCATAGGCTTTCAAATCTTCATAACTCCAAGCAAAAACATCAACAAATTATTTAAATAAATCAATGTATTTCTGTTTGATATGTGCTGGCAAAGTTTTAGATAATTTGATCAATTTAGGCTTGTCTTTGCTGCCTATATTGCATTCTTCAACATTAGATTCAGCGTGTTCTATAGTGGGCTTCTTTGCCACATCATTAAAATAAAAAATATCCTCAAGTGGTGTTATTCCTCTGGGTATGTTTTTGTCTTTGGACTGCAGTACCTCTATGTCTTCTTTATCTGTTTTCATGTATTCTTCTGTTTGGTTTTTAAACTCTCTGGTCAACATGTTTATTTCTGCAGTAGTGAATGGTTTTTCTTCATCAGGGGCTCTTTATTTGAACTGCTTTTCTCGGACTTAAAGTTTGGATCTAGCAATTCAAACTCATTCCTGCAAAGCAAGAAATCCTCTATTTGTTTGTCACCTTCAAAAACCTACCAATATTTTTCATTATCTGGTACTGTTAGTCTGTATTTTGTTTGAACAACAATGTTCTTATCACTAGATGGTCTTTGATATGAACTAGCAGCGCAGGCCAATCCATTTGCAAGTATGTTTTGACTCCTAGGGACAAACACAAGCTCATATTCTACAAATTTTTTCAATAGATCCATGGCATCATTCCTATATGTCCTTAATCTAGGATGTTTGGCAGTGTATTCTCCATTCACTTGTTTGATGACCAGTTCGGAGTCTCCATGAACAACTATCCTTTTAGCTCCTAGTTTTTTCAATAGATGGAGTCCTAAGAGGAGAGCTTCATATTCTGCAATGTTGTTTGTACATTTGAAGTTCAGCTTGAAGGCATGACTCTCAGCATAATTATTTTCAGTATTGTGCAACCATACCCCAGCTCCTGCATTTTTTCTAGTGCAAGACCTGTCAAAGTTCATGTTCCATAAGGGATTGTTCACCGATTGGTTATCAGTTTCATCCCTAATGATATGTTCTCCATTATGTTGTTTTCTGAGGTAGGCACCATGTTGTATTATGTTTTGTTCCTTAGGATTTTCATGGAGTTTGGAGTGATGGGTGATCTGTTGTTTGCAGTCTTGGCATTAGGGGAATTTTGAGGCCTAAAATGGGCCTCCTAAGAAAAATGTACAACCAAAATAAAATTTATAAGAACCAATAGGATTCAAGATGATGATGTCAACCATAATAGATGATTCACCATTTTTGGAGTAAAAAAGTAAAAATATTAAAAAATAATAAAATAATAAAACTACTTTTTCAACTCGTATTTTAAACTTATCTCCCAAAAATTTTACTCAAATTTCGAGCGGGAGTACTCGTTGGATGCGGAATTTAATTCCTCATCCAAGGAGTACCCATGTTGCATACTTTCGATGAACTATTCTACACGAAAAATGAGAAATACATAAAAAACGTGATTGTAATCACGTTTTTTAATGTATTTCTCATTTTTAGTGTAGTAGGACCCATCGAAAGTATGCAACATGGGTACTCCTTGGATGAGGAATTAAATTCCGCATCCAACGAGTACTCCCGCTCGAAATTTGAGTAAAACATTGGGAGATAAGTTGAAAATATGAATTGAAAAAGTAGTTTTTTCATTTTTCCCTCTAAAATTTGATGATGTCATCAAATCTTATTTGATTTTTTCCACTATTATTTTATAATTTCCTTAGGAGGCCCATTTTAGACCTCAAAATTCCCCTAATGCTTTGTTCACTCTGGTCTTTAAATTCATCACATTGTTCGAATACTTCTCTCTCGTTTTCCTCTGTATCTAGAGCTGCCATTATGTTTAGATTTGTGGGCTCTACTTTGTTGTTTAGATTCCTTTTCTCTAACTCTTGCTCGTCTGTAAACTCATCACTATAAAGGATAAAAGAGTCTAGGTCTGTATGGACAGAGTAAAGAGGGGAATTCTCTGGTTTTTCTGGGCTGCTTACCATAAATTTCATGTGTGCTTCCCTATATAGTCTTCTAAGCTGGCTAAAAATAGGGATAGTGGCATATGTCATGTCCATTTGCATTGTACCTTGTAGCTTGGCACCCCATGATCTTGATAGCAACATGCCATATTTAGGAGGCACATCAGCCACTACAACATCCATTACCATACACTTGGCTGGGATTTGAGTTAAATTTACACAAAGATCCTTAATCAGGCCCAAACACTTCACCCTGCTAGAGTCAAAAGAATATAAATCCTTATAAGGTTTGGTTATCTCTAGGCCTAATTTTTCCATGATCACTTTGGGCATGAGATTGTGTGAAGCCCCTAAATCATGCATAGCATTATGTAGGATTTTGACATGGATATTGGGACTGACATAGAAAGGAGGCACCACTCCTTCTTGAAATTTCCCTTCAATTTTTGGGCCAAACAAGAGAGCTGGTTGATCATCATTTAGGTTGACAGTGTCAATGTTTTCTCCTAAGTTTAAAGCTTTCAAAATCTGACCTTTATATATATCTTGGGTAGCCAATTCAGTGAGAGGGACAGAAATTTTGATTTTTTCTATTTCACTCTCCAGATTGAAAGGAGACTGACTCTTTGAAAGGTTCAATTCTGTCTTGTTGGTCACTGTTTTAATGGCAAGATCAACTTGCTGATTTTCACTATGTACATTGTTCGAAGCTAATTTTTCAGGAGCATTAGCTGCAATGCTAGTGCTGCTGGTTTCCTGACTTGGTTTATCAATGTTTTGGATATCTTTGTCCTTGTTTTTACCAGAACTCTTAGCTGTTGTTTTGTTGCTTTCAACAGTCTTTTCAGACCTTTTCTTAATGGTGATTTCAGAGGTTTTTGTTTTGGAAGCTTCTGGTTTCTTTTTACTTCTGAGATCATATTTTTCTCGGACCTGCATGATGGCATTCTCGAATCCCAACCTATACTCTTCAGATTCTAACCCTTCCTCATACCAATGTGTGTATGAGGTCTGATTGTCTTCTGAAGAAAAGGTGTGATCATGGTTATCCACTTCCACCATGTTTATAATAGCTCCCTCTGATTCTTCTATTAATCCCTCATCCTCATCAAGGAAATTTTCTTGGAATGGAGGTATGACTTGTTGGTCAGAATCTCTTTGTCTATTAGGAGTAGTGTTTCTCCTAAAGTTTTGGTTCTGATTTTGAGATAGGTTTCTATTCTGGTTACTAACTTGGACAACCATATTTTCCATCATTCTCTCTAGCCTATCCATGTTTTTGGCTAGATTATCAGATTTTGGATCAAATGTAGAAGTTGTGGTGTCTTCCCTATAGGTTACCTTATTTTCATCCCTCATCCTAGCTCTTTTTTCAATCAAATTTGCTTCTACACTCACGGCTCCTTTCTGCATGTCTTCTAAAGTTGTATAGTCTCTCTCCCTTAGTTGATAGGCCATGTCAGCATCGAATCCTTTAGGATATTTCACTAAGGCCATTCCTTGGGGACGTTTCATGTGGGGTGGAAGAGCATTGTAGACACTGTTAAACCTGGTGGTGTAATCATGAACACTCTCCCCCTGGTTTCTTTTAAGATTTTTATACTCTGCTAATATTTGGAGAGGGTTGCTTTTTATTTCCCATTTGTTTATGAAAGTTTGATGTAAAGAGGGAAGGTCATTGATGCTATTAGGAGCTAGGTTTTCTAACCACTTTTTTACTTCTCCTCCTAAGCTTTGAGCAAAGATTCTCATTTTGATGGTTTCATCTTCTATTTCCATGTAATCAAATTCATCTTCCATCCTATCTACATGGTGTTGAGCTGTGGTAGATTGTTTTCTAGTGAAATGGGGAATTTTAGACTGATATTCATTGGGTAAAGGAGCCAGAGGCTGTGGCAACACTAGGGGAGCATACCATGCTACCATGATGGTGTTTTGTGGAGGGAAAGAAGTCACTTGGACAGAAGGTATGTGAATGACAGAAATGCTTGGACCAACAACAAACTTTTGAGCAGACTTAGGGTGAGAAAGACCCAAGTTATGAATGAAATGTATATCAGGAGGTGTGGATGGAGGGGTTTCTCTATTACCAATGTGTTGGCCACACTGTGGTGATGAACTTGAAGGCTCAAATTCTGTCTAATTTATACTATTAGAGGACTTAGCTCTTGGTAAATCACTTGGTAAGTCCAAATCAAATTGAGTATCTGATAGAGCTGCAAATTTTTCAGGTGCGGAGTTAGCTCTATGGATGGGTCTGACAATAGTTGGATCCCTAAATGTGGAAGACTTCCTAAGAATGCTCTCTAGATTGTCAACTATTTCAGGAGGATTTGGATTAGGATAAGCTCTGGTATGGATTGTTCTTGAAGATAGTATGTTGGTCTTTTAACAGAGAAGCTTAATCCTATGTGTTTTATTTAATATGGATGATGTTGTAATGAAACTGGTCTCCTAGTGGAGTCTTGTGAAAACACAGATAATCAACAAGCCTACTGATCACCAGTGGAGTCTTTTGGTCACTTAGGAACTATGGAGTCACCAGGTGGAGGGTTTAAAATGTTTTTGAAGCAGGCTGTTGTCCACCATCAACAATCTATACCAAATCTAGGCTACCTAGTCTTCTGAGCTATCAAATATGTCTAAAATAATTGTCTACTCAGATTTTTGTTCCCCAGCGGAGTCGCCATTATGTGGTGGCTCAACTAGCTAACACACCAAATATTCTTGAATCAAGGGGTTTTCTAAGATCCTAAGGATATCTTTAAGATGTAAATCACTCAGAACTCCCCAATGGAATCGCCATTATGTTGTGGTTCCTGTGCTTTGGCAGATTTGGCAATACCAAATGACAAGACAACATCAAACCACTTTGGGATCTCAGGATCTAGCCCTCCTGGATCCAGAGAGGGATCTCTCTATAACAGCAAAGAATAATATGTCTTTGAAGTCAAATTAAGGGTATTAGGCTAGTTATAAGGCACAGGGGTTTATGATTATGTTTGTTTGGTTGGGAAACATGAAAGAAGGGTCCAATGTAAGGTAAAGGAATGAGTAGAGAAGGATTTTTGGCAATGGGGAGATAATTCAAATAAAACACAAGTCCATTGGGCAATGGGGTCATAAAAGGGTTTACTTGCAATTCAAATATCCAAGGCTTTCAAGGGGCTAGTCATCTATATCAAAGGATCTCTTAAGATGATAGTATGGATTGAAACAATAAGGAAATGAATGAGAATGACAAGGAAACCTTCCAAGGTGACCACTTAGGAGGGAGTCTAGGGACAGGGCATGCCTTAACCTCTATGATCAAACTCATAAAAGGCTAACTCTGAAGACAACAATCCAGCAGTCCTCCTGACTACTTTCAGATGATTAAAAACATTTAAATTTAACACAGAGTGAAGCCTAAGATCAGAGAAAGACTTTTAACCTTCTTTGCTTTTGACCTTCAACTCAAAGGGATCTTAGAAAGGCTAACTGTTGGAAGAGGAACCTAGTGAGACAGGGCTGACTCTGAATCTCCCAGTTTCCCAATTCTTTCAGCTGAAACCAAACAAGAACATCTAAGAAACCAACTCTAACTTCATACATCAATAAGCATGGACAAACCAACTTCTATACTGGTTAAATTATGTGCAATTTTTTCTTAGATACATAATCAGTAGAAAACATTAAAGATAAGAAAGTGCAGGAAGCATTAGGGTACTTGCAGCAGTATATCCTAAGCTAAAATTATTGATTCTTATCAGAGAAAGTGAAACATGATGTATAACAGAGAGAAAACAAGAACAAAGAGAGAACAAATCATCACTGATTTAGATCAGGATCCAATGAACATGCTTGTCATATTAGAAGAGCAAAAACAGTCACATACATCCTTGTCCAATAGCTTGATATCATCCAGAACTCATCTCCCAGCCTATTTTACAACTACTACTCACAGCACTCTAACTTAGTGAAATAAATTACAATCAGTCAACAACAACCTCTACAATGCATTTCTCATGAGTTCTTGTAGGTGAAAGAGTGATGGTAGTGGTAGATAGGGCGTTAAATGATCCATTAAAACAGATGGAGGAGTGCTTTTGGAAGCCCATTCTGTCTTAATGTCTTTACATTAACTTCAGTACCCTTTAGATGAATTGGGGGTCTTCTTTAGTCTGGTAATAACTCCAAGGGTATGTTTCTTGAAGTACTTTCTGGCTGCAGTACTCTGTTTATCTTCTGTGGCAAGAAATATGCAGATTTGTCTTTCAGGTCTTCCATGTCTTATAACTAATGCACTGACAGTCTAATGACTTCTGTCAGGGTAATAACATCTTAGGAGCTTGATGGAGAATGAAATAAGTCATGTGATTAGTCCTTTCTTGGAAAAAGAACATTCTGCTGATATGAAAGCACTGATATAATTTTTTTATGTGCTTTAGGCTTCATTAAGCCTTCTGGATCATTTTAATGGTCTTCATTTGTGCCTCTATCCCTTTGAATATTGAATTATCAACATTAAGTCTTCTTCATTAGGTATTAATCCTTTACTTTGTCTTTTGATACTCTTTTCCGCTTCTTCTGACCCGTGTTTGTGAATGTACAGGTTATGGAGCGCTGGAGGGTTTGAATCAGGGTTTATAGCCCAATCTTCAATGAAAAACAAGCTATTAACCCTCTCTGGTGTCTTCCTGCGTTATCTCTAACTCTGGAATAGTATGTCTGCGCTCTAAATCACCATGACTGTGACTGTAGAGACAAAATGAATTTACTACTTGTAATCCTTGTAAAAACACAATAAACTCATTATAAAAACCATGTGGGAATGAGGAGGACTGTTTCAGAGGGTCGTAGGAATGGTGGTGCAGTGAGGAGAAGACTGGAGCGCAGCGGAAAAATGGAGAAAAAAAACCCTGGTAGAGAAGCTAACCAGGTGTTTTGGGGGTTTGAGGACCGTTAGATCATGATGATCAACGACTGCGATTGCTCGATGGAGTCCTTAAGAGTTGTGATGAGTGGAAGAATGAATGGGGGTGAGATATAACGTGGACTGTTAGATCATGATGATCAACGGCCACGATTAAAAACTGAAGTCACGTTGCGGGGGGGTAGGTGGTATGGCGGAAAACCAGAATGATTTTCACGCGGGCTCTGGGGTGGTATACGGTTTTGTAAAAAAAAATGCGATTCGATACACCTTCTGACGCGTGTCTCGCCTAAAACCGCCCATTTCGCAAAAGTTTTGGGTATTAAAATATGGGCGTGAAAATTTTGCGAAACTGTATGTCAGTCTTCATATCTCTTGGTTTTGATCGGACGGTGCGGAAAAATTGCGATGGGGAAGCTGCACGGATGAGGGGAGTGGTGGGGCGCGCTTTGATTTTGTCGCATAGTGGAAATGTTTGGGCCATCGGATTAAGTGCGGGCTATCAGATCTGATGATCGGACGGTCATGATTTGATATCAGACGAAAGTTTGAACGGAGGGGAGGGAGGTGAGTGAACGAGTGGAGAAATGATGGCCCGACGACTGTTGATCTATGTAGATCAACGGTCCAGATCTGCTTGGACCAAAATGTCAGAACAAAGAAAAATAGAAGGAGAAAAGAGCTTGATTGGGGTTTCTTGGTCCTTTAGCACTCGATTGCGGGCTAAGGTTGTATGGAGGGGGGAGGGGGGGGCTGAAGGAAATAAGCCCTCAGGGGCTTGAATGTATTATAATGTAAAAAGGTTGCTTTAAGCCCAAAATTAGTGCTTCTTAAGCCAAATGAGGGGTTCCAGTAGGCAAAAGAAGGGATTTTAAAACCAAATAAAGGCAGTATAAGGTTTTAAAAGGGGATTTAGGAATATTTGGAGGTAAAAAGGAGGGATTTTGGAGGATTTTGAAAGGGAAAAAAGTAGTGAGGATGGAGACTTTGTGGGAATGAAATGGAGCAAATGGAGGCCTTTTTTAGAGCAGTCTCTTTCACAAACAGTAGGGCTTTTCAATGGAAACTGCAGTGAAGATTTCTTTAAAGGACATAAGACACATGAAGGCTTCAAGAATGAAATATTTTCAAGGGAAATGTTTCTCTTGAAGACTTAGAAACATACTTAGCCACCTGTTTGCTATGCCAAAATTTTATAGGTGGCTAACAGGATCCTGCTGGCTGTGTGCGCGGAGACCCTGAGTCCGGCTATGTGTGGACCCTACTAGCTATGTGCGCGGGTTGGTAAATAGAGTCTATAAGTTGGATCTGATATGAATGAATGAGACATACTATTTTGTGATATCTAAGTGCTTTTGTGTTACATTTATTGGCTGCGCTTTATGTTATTTATGTGATTATGTCTGTTCACTGAACACTGATGATTCATGAATGCGCACATGGATGCGATACTGTGAGAAGGAATGAATGCATAGATCTGGTTATAATTATCCATATTTCTTTGGTTAACATGTTATCTTATGATTGATGATCTTCGCTTAAGTTATTTTTGAAGCTATACTGGTAAGGGTTTCTAGGTTAGGGCTTCTCCAGCGCAGGTTTGTTAGATCTGAAGGGACCCCCCTTTAATTAACTTTCTCTCTCTCAGGGTGCAAAAACCTGGTTCCAAAACCCTCCTATACTACTTTGGGTGAGACCTTGGCCTGCACAAGCAGGCCATTTAAGAAAGGGCCAGTAGTACAGGGGTTTGTTGGTAAACCTTAAAACCAAACCTGGGTCAAGACCCCTCAATCCAACACAGATACTTTCTTTGGAGCTATAAGATGATCAAGATGTATTTCAATGGATTAAGACTCGAATATGCACTTGAGGTAAGTTCAAATTATATTGCATGGAAGGACAGGATGGAGGTAGTGTTGGAGGACAACGAGTTGACGAAATTCATAGATATTGATATTCCCAAACCTGCAGCAGCAGATGTCCAACTTCTTGATGCATGGCAAAAGAAGGTAGCAATGACAAAGAGGATCTTATTAGAGGGAGTTTGAGATCATATTTTCTCGAGTCTCCATGGCAAGGCAACTCCATATGCTATGTGGAAGGCCTTGACAGATCTGTTTCAAATTGGTAGTGACCACAGAAAATTGGCACTCAAGGACAAGCTTAGGAAAATCAAAATGGAGAAGGGTGACACAATCCATAAATACTTGACCAAGTTCACTCAATGTCAGGATGAGCTTGGAAGTGGTGGGATTACTGTAGTTGATGATGACTTGGTGAGCCTAGCACTTCTAGGCCTTCCTAAGATCTAGCATAGTTACGAGGACTCTGTGAATGGGAGGGAGAAGTTACAATATTGGGAGCGACTATGGTCAGATTTGGTACAAGAAGAGTTTTGGTGGAATACCAAGGATGGATCCTCATCCAATACTGATGATGAGAAAAAATTTACCTTGGCTAGTAAGGCAAAGAAGGGGAAGGGGAGGGGGAAGAAGTCCTATTCCAAATCCGACATCGGCAAAGAAGGCAAGAAGCGTGACATGTCAAAGGTGAACTTTTTTCGCTGTCATGATCATGGACACTATACCAAAAATTGTCCATAAATGAAGAAGAACAACAAGAAGGCTCTGGGAGCTGCAATGGGTGAAGCTTTGGCCTCACAGGTTGAGTTGAACTTCTCTCTCATCGCATGCATGGTGTCAAATGTGATGGGATCTATGTGGTACTTGGATAGTGGAGCATCTTTCCACATGACTGGAAATAAAGAACTCTTTAGTACCTTGGATGAGAAGGATCTTCAGATGGACATCGAGATGGGTGATGATGGGAGTTATAGCGCTACTACGATTGGTACAATTAATTTCCAGAGACATTCAGGTAAACCTTTCATATTAAAATATGTCATGCATCTACCAGGCTTGAAAAATAATTTAGTTTTAGTTGCTACGTTGGAGGATCTTGGATATGATGTGGTTTTCAATGAAGGAAAGGTGTTCCTTCATCACAAAGCCATAGGACAGGTAAAAAAGATTGGGGTTCATGTAAATAACCTCTACAAAATTGATGTAGATGGTTGCAATACATTGAGCAGTAAAGAAGACAGGGTGATGAGCCAGGATACAGGTGAGTTATGGCACAGGAGATTGGGCCATCTACACCACATTTCTTTGAGGATCATGCAACATATTTCTACAGGTCTTCCAAAGGGTACTCTTGCGTAGATAGACACATGCAAGGGATATACCATGGGGAAGTATACAAAGGCCACCTTTCATGAGAAAGAGAACTGAGCAGCACCAATCCTTGAGAGAGTTCACCGAGACGTGTGTGGACCATTCTCAACAAATTCCACAACAAAGCATAGGTATTATGTGATTTTTGTTGATGATTTTTCTAGAAAGTGTTGGATCTTCTTTCTGCAGAAGAAATATCAGACGTTCTCCAAGTTTTGTGAGTTCAAAGAAGTGGTAGAGAAAGATACATGGAAGAAGGTGAAGGCTCTAAGGAGTGACAATGGTGGTGAGTATATCTCTAATTAATTCAAGAACTTTTGTGTCAAAGAAGGAATTAAGAGAGAATTGGTTGCGCCTCATAACCCACAACAGAATGGGGTTGTAGAAATGAAGAACAGAACAATTGTGGGAGAAGCACGAGATATGTTACATGATCAGGGCCTACCGTTGCAACTATGGGAAGAGGCATGCAACATAGAGGTATTTTTGTAGAACCATAGTCCTCATCAGATACTTGGCATGAGTACACCAGAGGAGGATTTTTCAGGTAAGAAACCAGATGTTTCATATTTTAAATTTTTTGGCTCATCTATCTATTTCCATGTGACCAAAGATGCCAGGAAGAATCTAGAACCAACAAAAAAGGTTATGATATTTGCTGGGTACACTGATACTCGCCACAACTATCAGGTGTATTTTCCGACACATAGGATGATAGTTGTCAGGAGAGATGTGAAATTTGATGAGGAGAAAGCCATGCGATTGTCCCTTGAGAGGGAGATTGACCTGCATGCAGATGAGGAACTCTTAGTTCCAAAGGATGGACCTCAGGATGTGGAGTAGCCACAAGCAAAGGATCATAGAGTGGAAGAAACCACTCATGCAGAACCATCCACCAGAAATGGTAAGAAACGCACCAGAGAGGCTGACAGATTGAAGCTAGATGCGACATAAGGGTGGTACAGTAGGAAGCAGATATCAGTTTCACTCAGTTCAGCCGAGGCAGAGTACATGACAGCTAGTCAGGATGCATGCAAGGACATATGGATGAGGAAGATACTTGTTGGTTTGTTTTCTCATCATATGGATCCGATGGTGATACATTGTGATAACGAGAGTTGCATAAAACTCTCGATTAATTCGATATTCCATGAAAGGTCCAAGCATATTGATATATGGTACCACCATCTCAGAGATTATGTTCAGAGGTGCATTATGTTGTTGCAGTACATTCCCATTGTGGATCAGGATGCATATATATTGATGAAGGTGCTTGCAAAGAGAAAATTCGAATACCACAGAGGCAGGATCGGGGTAGCTGATAATCCCCTTCTTGTGGAGAGGGAGTTTTGAAAAGTCAACAAGAAAATGTGTGTCTAATTTATTTTTCCCTTAAATAAATTAGACAATAAATTGTAATCTTATCTCATAGCAACTTGTAATAGTTAACTAAGTGAGATAGACTTAGTTAGCTCAATAATTTCGAGTTGAGGGTCTATGGTGAGGCATGTAGAGTGATTCTATTATTTTGGGCATCCAGTTGCAGTTAATGCACTAGTGTAGTGTGAGTTTAATCAATTAACTCAAAATAATTGAGTTAAAATCAATTTAACTAGTTCTAACTGAGTGATAAGCTAGTGAGAGGTCAAGTGAATTAAATTAGATTTAATTCACAAGTAGTGATCTAGAAAGTAAATGATGGTTTGCTATTATTAGTTACATGCATGTCAAATCTGATGAATACCTAGTTGAGACAAAGGTTAAAGGGCAGTAAACTATAATCTGTATTATTAGTGAACTTCCCAGGTGCAGTTATAAAGCCACAGGATGTCCATGAAGGATTTTGAAGTCAAGGAAGGTTAAAATTCCTATTTAATAGGAATTATTTTTCCTAGGGATTACGTGGGCAAGGTAGGTTGAAGTTGGGCAGGAAATTGGCTATGTGTTTGTCCAATTTTTCCTATATCAGTGTGAGACGATTGGTAGAGTGTATGAGGTTCTTGTGATCACACATGCATTGTATTGTTTCATGATTCATTGGCTGATTGTACAATAGAGATGGAGGGGTTTTGAGCAGTTGCTTTCCCCAGGAAATATCTTGTGTGGTGCGATTGATTTACTTCTTTCTCTTACTTTCATGTGATTGAGCGATCATGTTTATATTCCACAAATATTGTAGATGGATTCACTATCTTGTTTTAGTACATTACATGATCGAATTGAATCCAAATGTTGAATGGATGGTAAACTCCAACAACTATCAGACATCATACAACAATGCATTGTAATACTCATCAAATGAATGGAGCTATATTTATTTTCCTATAAACTGTACCACCAACAAACTGAACAACAAAAAATACATAAAAATAAAATCTATCATCCATAGATCAACAATTTTATTGCATACCTAGATGCTCCATCACTCTCAATCCCACATTTATCATGTAAAAAAATCCAATGTCTCAAATATGCATTCTCTATTTTTTTCCCAAAATTGTTTTCTTACATTTATAATAACATTTCAAAATCAAAGACACTATGCCACCTGTTAGGGTCCCGCGATTTGGCTGATTGGCAAGCCAAATGATAGTGTAACATCAAACCAGTCTTTGGAGCCCAAGGACCTAGCTTTCCTGGACTCAGAGAGGGCTCTCTCTATTTGTGTAAGGGATATATGTGTGTTTGCTTCTTGTGTTTCTGATTTTAGACTAGTTATGAAGTAGGTTTTTTGTTTTGGTTTTTAGGTTTGTGAGGGATGAACTGATCAAAGACTAAGATAGATAAAAAGATTGTCAGATTAACATGGCTATGGGGTCGAAAAGGTCAAGAAAGCTTTCAGATGGTGATACAAGGTTGTTGAAGGGCCGATTTGATCGAGGTAAAATGGATCTTTGGGTAGAATGGAGTGGGATGGACACTAAATTTGTAAAGAACAAAGGATTTCAAACATAAATAGTTCAATAGCTGACATAAACATGGTAGGGCTAACCATTAATCATGAGAAATGTAACTATAAACTGATCAATGCATAGAAATAAACATTCAAGCAATACATAGAGATATATGACTCTCTAACTTTAGGAAATTGCTATCAGACTTTGGGGAAATACATTCAAGACAAACAAATAACTCAAATCACTATGAAGAAGCGCCTAAGCATAGTATTTCAAGCTATTGGGCACTTTGAAAGCAAGATTGCATAGTTTTAGGCAAAGGGCAAGATTAGTACAAGAACTCCTTGGTTCAACAAATGAAATTCAAACAATCAAAGAAAGGTTTCAGAGGTGGAGCTATGACTAGCCATGAGTAAGCAGGGCATACCGTGAATCATACTTAGCATGCATAAAACCATAAATGAAACTAACAAAAAATTTCTTCAGTTATCAAAGAGCAATCAAGGATTCTTTGATATGACTAAGAAGGAAGAAAACATAGAAGCTATAAAGAAACAAGAAATTTGAGGTGCCTCCAAGGGCATGTCTCAAATCTATTCTCTACTGTCTTATAGCAAGCAAGAACATGGAATTATGAATGAAAACTAAGAAGCATAACAGAGAGGGACACTATACCATTTTACCAAGTCAAGGAATCCAACAACAGACCTCCTTCATCATCCAAAAACATTCAAGAAACTATCTAATGCATGAGACAAGTGTTTCTTCCAAGCTTGTATAACCATATATTGCTTCTATTCATCAAGTTCAGCCTTATTTACAATGAAGTCTCTTGGAATATATAGACCAAGATGAGGGAAAACCTCCTAGTGCAACTTGCAATCTCATTAGCCCATCACAAATATCTGATTTTGTCCTTGAGGCTTTGCAAAGCCCAAGGCACAAAATATCTAATAAAATATCTCAAAAATGATAAAAAAGGAAAATATATTGACTTTTCATAACTAACTATGCCCAAAAATAGCTAAACGCACATTGGGAAAAGCCACATCATAAAAGTATATTTTTCTCAAAAATACTTAAGAAATATATCAGCAGAAAGTCCTCTCTCTTGCGAGCAGCTTTTGGATGCCTTCCCGATGTCAAAACAAGGCCTGTGATGGCTCGTTGGAAAGCTATGAATGTCTATTTTCTGAAAATTCTTAGTTTTCTCCAAACTGATCAATGGAAGTCCATCAAAAACTGACCTGTGTGTAAAAAATCAAAAAATAGACT
Organism: Pinus albicaulis; assembly: GCA_034641835.2. Lineage (NCBI taxonomy): Eukaryota > Viridiplantae > Streptophyta > Pinopsida > Pinales > Pinaceae > Pinus > Pinus albicaulis. The sequence continues at coordinate 46,342 of JAXQQM020075884.1, forward strand.
TTGCTGATAAATGGGGCAGAGTGTGGAAAAAGTGAGTGTTTTTCGCCATTTTGGGGGAGAAAATCATCTTCAATTGATTTGAAAATTGTTGAGTAGATACACCTGAAATTATGGCATCCAATGATACCATTTTCATCCTTTGAGGATGCCCCAAACAGAAATGGCGATGCCCATGAGTTTTAGCCAAAAACCCAAAATTGACAAAAAACCAAAACTTGTTGAATTTCGCTCAATTTTGGCGAGCATGACCCTCAAGGGTTTTCAAAAACATGCTGAGAATTTGAGGCAAAAATTTGGAGCTTTGAGGTGTCTTTCTTCATTTTTGGTGCCGGGCGCCTCCTTTGAGCTTCCTTCAGTTTTTCTTGTGTGGCCTTCAATTTCCATCGGGCGAACTGATTGAGCTTCTTATAGTGCCCGGTCATCCTCCTTTGAAGGTCCAAATCTCTATTGGCCTTCTCCAACTTCTTTTCCAAGTTATCATTCACCCTCTCAAGCCATGCTTCTTGATTTTTCTCTATCTCTTAGGTGAACAAAGTAGTGAGAGGAATAGATTGGAGAAGGGCAGCTTCTTCCTCCTTTTGTTTCTCAAGGGCTCTTCTGAGTCCCATGGTTCTTGGCCTCTTTCTCCTGGGCTGATCTTCATCTTTGCTATCATTGAACTCACCCATGAGTTCTTCCTATTTAACTTGCGCCTTGGAGGCATCCTTTTTGTATTTGATGGCCCGTGTCTCATATACCGCCATGTAGACACTCATCTGTTTATTTTGTGTTTGCAAAAAGTGATTGAAGCTTCTAGCCCTCTCTAGATCTGCCCTCAAAGCATCAATTTGTTTTTCTCTATTGATCAAGAGAGTATCTAGGATTCAGGCCTCATTGTTGCTATCATCACTTTGGATCTGAATTATGTCAAAGTCCCTCTCCTTTTCATGGCTGCTTTCTTCTTTCTCCTTTCCCTTGCTTTGGTTGGCTCTCTTGGTCTTCCTCCTCTTGGGTAATTCGAAAATGGGTTGCTTGGGCAATTTCCCATTGCTTCGGAGGGCCCTAGTAACATTTGGAGTTATAGTTTTAGGCACCCTTTTCCTTGATGTCCGGGGCTTGGCCACTTTTGGAGAAGAAAGCATGGCCCCTTGCTTAGGAGAGGCAGCTAGCACATGCTCTATTGGCTCTTTTCCCTTGTTACTTTCCTCATCATCCTTGCCACTATTTTTAGTTTCTTCATGGCACTGCTCTTCATCACTGTGCTGCACATCATCATTGTGTTCTTCTTCACCTTGCTGCCTTTCCTCACTGTGCTCTTTTTCACTTTGCTGCCCTTCTTCATCATGTTGTTCCTCCTCACTGTGCTCTTTTTCACTTTGCTACCCTCCTTCACTGTGCTTCACATTATCAATGTGATGCTCTTCACTTTGCTGCCTTTATTCATCATCATGCTGCTGCTGTTCATCATCATTTTCTTCTTCCTCATCGTGCTCCTTTTCCCCTTGCTTCCCTTCTTCATCATGCTGCTCTTCCTCATCATGCTGCTGCTCATCATCATGCTCCTCTTCCTCATCATGCTCTTCTTCCTCATCATGCTTTTCTTCTTGTTCAATCATGGGAAATTTGAGCTTCTTGGGAATGGGCTTGCTTGAAGAAGGCAAAGGACGGTGAGTGGAAGGTGAAGGAGATGTATGGAATGAAGGAACAGTGGCGAAATCTGGATATGCAATGAAAGTGTCCCAAGAGATTTCCTTCTTCTCAAGCTGATGAAGAATGATAACCTTGATGAGGGAATGATGGAAAAGGCAAGTTCACTACTGAGAAGGAGGTCTTTTCTGAACAATGGAGGCCATTTTTTCAATACTTATATGGAGGAAGAAAGGGAGATTTAACAATTTGGCTCTTCTGAAATGCATGAGCAACCGGACATGGTAAGCATAGACCCGGGAGAACCTTCCCTCACAAGTGAAGTATTTCATGATTATCTTCATGAAGGGGGCATAACTAGTCAACAAATATGAGAAGGGAAAGATGGATGGACATGTATCCCGATGCTCTGGCTTCAAAAAGGGTTTGTACTGTTCTGAGTCTAGGTGGCTCTGTTTAAACCACTTCTCTCCGACATAAGGGATTTTGGTGGCCTTGGAAATGGATCTAGGAGAAAACTTGAAATCCAAGCCTGCCAGCTGAAAGTGTTTCCCTTGAAATCTCAAAGCACAAAGATGTGTCAAGGGGGAATAGCTTTTCACCTCCTGCACCCTTTGACAAAACTCTAGACATCCAACTTCATGAAAGTTAAATAGCACTGATGGATGAGCATTTACCTCTTCAGTTGAAGTAAGTTCAAATCTCCTATGAAGGCCACTTCTGCTGTCCTGCCTGAGAGGCATCTTGTTTTGAATATTCTTTGTTGACTGACAAAAACAAGTTGTCTCAAATGGTCCTTGAAATGGCTTCTCAAGAATACACCCTGTCCTCCTTATAAGTCACTGTTTTGTCCTCTTTGATGCCAAACAACAAGTATTTTTCAAATGAAACAAAATCAACTTATCACTGTGCTTGGGAAAAGTCTTGAAAAGATGTGTTGGTGGTCCCTTGTTTGAACAAGGACCTCCTTTGTTTTGATAAGAACACCTTTCTCTTCAAACAATACCCTTTTTGCTATTCATTGTTTTTAACAAAGTAAAACAAAACACCTACAGCTGTCTTGAGACACCTTTCAATCACAGACTCTGATTTTTGGACTATGGAGGGGGCACAAATTTTTCTTTTTCACCATATAGAGAGGACACTTTATATTTGCCAAGCCTTCACCTTATAAACATTTCTTTCTTCTGAGTTTTAGCAGACAAGGTTTGCTCTCTTCTATTAACCCTGTTAGGACACTTCCCAGCAATTTGAGACCTCTACAACTCTGTGTTTTTGTCTTGTAATTTGTGTATAGTTTTCACTGTTCTCAAAAGCATTTAAGGCCCTTTAAGACTGATAAAAACACCCACCATTTAATCATTTTTTTTGTCTTGTGCTCTTTATATGACAAACTGCTCTTAAAACCACTATTAAGGCATTGTTCAAATTGATTTGAGACCCCCTAAGCACAAGAAAGGTTTCTTCAGCTTTGACAAGAACTCTGTCTCATATACCACTGTCTATCTCATGGTTTTTGAATGATGAAGTGCTTTGAAAAGCACTATTTCTCCTTATAGCAAAACACCCCTTCAAAATTCAAATTTTACCATGAGGTGATGAAAAATACCTTAAAAACGCTTGAGGGCCTTGTTTGATTGGTTGAGCAGCTCTCAGAGCTTTTTGGAGACCTTTTGAGTGAGCGGCACACTTGCAGAAGAAAGCGTCACGCAGTCGGGTCGGCCTCGGGCGGTGTTTGAACAGGCGCTACAGGCACGCCGCTCGTCGCTACAGGCGCGCCGCGCAGCTGTTATAACCCTTTGTAACTTCGCTCACAGGCGCGCCGCGCACTTTTCCAGGCACGCCGCGCAGCCTTGAGACCTTGAAAACTATGAAAAATGCGGAAATCACTTGCTTCTTCGGTGAAAGAACTGAGGGAGCGTTGTATTTGAGTTTTGAATTTGCACATGAGACTTTGCCAACGGTCTCTCCTCCTTTTAAAGTCGAAAAAGCCAACACATCTTTGTATTTTGCTTTTGTGAGGGTTTGGAGTTTAAGAAGGCCCCCTTTTGTCATATAAAAAACTTAAATCACCTTTTAACATTACAAAGGCCCATATTTCGATTTTAAATGCTGTGGAGGCTGCTTTTGAATGGCACCATAGTCATGGTTCCTTTTTACTGCTTTTTCACTGTTTCTTGCCTAGAAAATAAACCTGTCACCTTTGTTTATTTCTGAACTTTAGAGGAGCACTGTTTAAGAGTCATATCCAAGATTTGTGAGGCATCCTTTGCCATGTCTTGGAAGGAGATGAATCACCACTCTAAAACTTACTTTGACAATTTCTGCTCTCCTGGTGTTTTGATGATAATTATGGCTATTGTGCAGTTTGATCAGAACAGTCAAGCGCCCTTGGATATTTTCCTTTGACTGTGGATGACAAACCTTATTTGGATTCACCCATGGCTTTACCTATATATGTTCATCAAGGAAAAAGGCCTTTAGAGACCCTCAATGCAATCATATGGAACAGTAAAGCTTTTTCACATGTTTCATAAAAGGTCTTTGATTGTGATAGTGATATGGCTTGATTCTTTGAATATTGTCTTAAATTTGAATCATGGTGTGATATCCTTTTCTTCACATTGATGAGCCTGTCCAAGCTTTGTTAACTTTAGCTTCAGATTGCCTTTGAAGGAGATCTCTGATAGAAGAAAAACCAAACCTCTCTGATTATCATAGTACCACTGCTTTCCCTCTGTTTTTAACACCATTTTTCTATTCATAAGCCTTCAGTTGCTTTCTACTGATTTCAACTCTGTCTTTCAAATAGTGAAACCATGTAAGCACCCCTTGAAAATACCACTGCTGTATCAGTGGTTTCCTCTATGGGAGATAAGGTGTAAACAAGCTTTTTAGGCCATTTGCAATATTGTTAACCCTGTGCTTTTTAGATGAGGCTACACCTCTGTTCCTGGCCCTCTGCTTATTAAATGAAGGAGGCCTTAACAAATGACTTAACCATATGCTCATGTTTGGAGGAGGTTTTACAGAGTCACCCAACCCTCTGCTCATGTTTGGAGGAGGTTTGCAACAAGTGACCCAACCCTCTGCTCATGCTTGGAGGAGGTTTTACACAGTCACATTTCATATGTTTTCAAACTATGTCAATCTTTCCTTTCACTGCATATCTTTGCTTAGTACATCACAATAAGTAATAAAAAGTGAAAAATTGACAATATGCCATGAGGAGCATGCTCTGAGATGTGTATTCCTGTTTGATAGAATACCCTTATGCATCTTTAGAAAACAGGAGTAATCCTGACCTATGTCTGCAGAGTATTACTTGCTAGTCATAGGTCACTAACCTTTTTACTGTGTTTGTAGGAGTTCATTGAATTACCTCTCTGACTAGTACTTGCATCCCAAGCTCAAAACCACATGAGAATCAGCTGTCTTCTCATGTTAAGTTTAATAATGTCTTCTGGAACACTGGTACACTTCTGCTTTTGAAGAAGACATTTAAACACTGTAAATCCACCTAATATCAGTTTGACTTGTGGCATATGCACTGCTGAGACATCAAGGCTTGTTAGTGGCGCGACTTAAGGGTGTATCAAGCTTTATTTATAGAATAGGAAGGTCATCTATGACTGGTTGATATTAGACAGAGGTTCTTTTGGCTCTAGGATAGTTTGCCAAGGGAGGAATGCCTAAAGCACCACTACCTAACTTAGGGGAGATTTTTGACAGATTTGGAGTATTCTCTTTGGAGCTGATGGACAAGTTTGTATGACTGAGACTAGATAGGGCTTAACAATTAGGTTTTTTCTCATCATAGGCTGATTGAAAAGGTAGGAGGGAAAAATGTTTAGGGTTGTTTTCTAGCTAACAAATTTGATAAATTGGAGATCAGCTGCTAGAAAACTTGGCTTTAAAAACTAGTCATCATCAACAGGTGAAAAATACTGATGACTAACAGTGGCTCCATTTGGGGAGGGCAGCTCCTTTTCAGGAGGTGTCCAGAATTTCAGATCTCGGTTCTTTGAAGACCAGTGCCTTTATCCCTTGGCGCAAATTTCTTTCTTCCTTGATGCTATTTCTGAAAATTGACAGCACGATTAGCATCAAAGACATTTCTATCTACCCCGCTACATTTCCTAACATTTTTTATTCTTTCAGGTGCATTTGGACTAGCAACCCTTTGACATAATATTTTTGAAAAATGACACTATCTAATTCTACACTTATATCTGTCGGGAGTTCAGATTAAGCTGATGAACTCCTTTGTTTCTCTACTTATGCTGGATCAAATGTCAAGGTTAAGCTGTTTGATAGGATTTTATTCTCTAATCTAAAACATGAAATTGAAAAATGACCAAATCAGGATTAGACAGTCTGATTTGTCATGTACTTGTGGCATGAAAGACAAGCTGCACACAAATATTATTTTGCATAAAATGAAATCTAGAAAATCAGGGCTAGGATACACAGTTTGTTTTTCATCCCTGCTTTCCTCTTTGGTTTTGTTTTGAGCATGTGGAACCAGTATATTTTCCTAATCTATTTTCTTTGATAATTCAAGCTTACACAATGTTGACTATCTTTCCTCTCACTAACTTATCAGCAAATAAATTTAAAACATGTTCAGTTATGATTAGGCTAGATAACTGAACAAGACATTTTGAGCACTAGTAGCGGCATTTAGACTTGCGCGCTTTCAGAATGACTAATTTTTGAACATGGGGCTTTCTTTCTATTTTTCAAACTGCCCTCTTTTTCTATTTTTATATTGTTTTTGAACTTTTTGTTTTTTTATTTTGATTTTTATTTTTCAAACAATGGTATATACAATGATTGAAAATGTTTTAATTCAGAAATCTTGGAAATGGTGAAACTTAAGCATCTTATCTTCATAAGGATCTCCTACCACTCTTGATCCACTCAGCTCTTGAAAAGAAAAATTTGGAAAATTTTCTCTTTCAAACATGACATAAGGATTCATGCATGAATCTCTAAACAACCACGTATCTTCCCGTTGTACCTCTTTATACCTCTGATTTCCACTCCTTCTTTTGCTGCACATCTTTTTCAAATAATGCAGATATTCTTTGTCATTTTTGAAGTATATGATGACATCATTAGGGTATGTCAGAATGCAGAAATTCAGAACTGGAAACATGGCTTTTAGGAGCATGTTTTTGATATCAGGTGGTTTTGCAATTCTGGGTTTGAAAATGGAACTACTTCCAGCATACTTGAAAAATTCTTTGAGCTGTTTGCTTTTCAAAGGAATCATTTGGCGATACCCTGAAACATCATCTTGCAAAGACACATGATTAAAAGAATTTATCATTGGTATATCATGGTCTTGGGTAGGAAAGATAAAATTTCTGTCACAAGGGTGTGTATTAGTATTTCTAAAATCAAAACAGATCCTATGACCAGCTGTTTTATCTTTGACTACTACTGTTTGGTCCAAATTTTTGTATTTTCTTTTATCGAAGTTGTTTCTTGGAGTGATGGCAGTGGCATAGTGCTTCTCATTTTTTTCTCTATGCGAAGTAGTATCTTGAACAAGATTGCAAATTCTAGCAGTTCTAAGTCTTTGGTGGAGTGGCAGAATGCTAGCTAGTTCAAACAACTCAGGTATATTTGGATTGCAGTCATCATATCCTTTTATAAGAATTTTTCTAGACATGTTTCCTGGATTTTGAGCTGTTATGGCTATAGTCAAGGCTTCATTTGAAGGGGTAGAGTTATGTGGTGGTAAATCCTTAAGGTATGGTAAGAACATTAAGCTTCCCTGCCCCTGATTTCCAAAGAGGTTTGTGATATGCAAGTCTTCTAATGCCTCTGTTCTGAAAAAGTCTCCTGATGTTACTGCTGATGTTTGCCTAAGGTTTGAGCAATTTGCTTGATGGTACATAATGGTTTGTGCTTCTTGCTCTATCCCTGTTTCAAAAGGAACAAACTCTCTTTCCTCAAGACATAACTGATCATGGTCATGATAATTCTGAATGTGTAGTTCATCATAGAGAACTTGGGGCAGCTGATGTGGTGGGTCTAAGTGTGTTTCAAATCCTTCTGACTGTTCTTCAATGTCTTCATCAGTGTGTAAAATGAAAGAGTTCAGATCAGAATACAAGGAGTACATTGGGATGTTATCTGGCCTTTATTGATTACTGACCATATATTTCATGTGTGATTCCCGATAGAGTATTATAGTTTGGTTAAACACAAGAATAGTGGCATAGGACACATCAAGTTGAATATTTCCCTGAAGTTTAGCTCCCCAAGTTCTGGATAAAAGCATTCTGTAGTTGGGGGGAATGTCTGCCACCACTATGTCCATGATCAGGTGTTTTGCAGGTATTTTGGCCAAACTGAAACAAAGATCTGTGATTAAGCCTAAACACTTGACTCTACTTGAATCAAATGAATATAAGTCTTTATATGGTCTTGTTATTTCTAGGCCTAATCTTTCCATCACAACCTTTGGCATAAGATTATGTGAGGCCCCAGAGTCTAGCATGGAATTGTGTAGGATTTTGTCATAGATATTCAGATTGATGTAAAAGGGAAGAGTGGTTCCTTCTTAGAATTTTCCTTCTATTTTTAGACCAAACAACACTTCAAGAGTGTCATCAGCTAGATTAAGGGTGTTTGTATCATTTCCTATATTCAGGACCTTTAACACTTGGGATTTATAAGAGCTTTGGGCGATAAGTTCAGTGAGGGGCATGGTAATCTTTATTTTGGTGATTTCTCCCTCGAAACTGAAGGGTGCTTGTAGTTTAGACAGGTTTGCTTCAGTTTTTTCAACTATGACTTTTTCTATGTTTTGAGTTTGCTGACCTTGTTTCAGGATTTTGTTCAAAACAGCCATCTCGAGAATCTTGGAAGAGGTACTGGGAAGATCTGGGCCAAGACTTGTCTGAATAGCTTTATCTTTGTTTTGGTCAGTTTTCTTGACCACGATTTTGTTGCTATCCACTACTTTTTAAGGATGGTATCAGGGGTTTTAGCAGTGTCTGAGCTACCTTTCTTGGAGTTGTCTTGGTTTTTTCTGCTTCTAAGGTCATACTGCCTGTGAGCTTCTATTATGGCATTCTGAAAATCTATAGCAGGATCTTCAGGATCTTCATGGTTGGTTTCATTTTGATCCAGAGAGAAGAAAGCTTGTTCTTCTTCTGTGAGGTAAACCTCACTCTTGATATCAGAACCTATAAGGTTCAAATGATTTTCATCAATGGGTTCTGTATCCCTCTCATCCTCATCAACATAATTTTCATTAAAGGCTGGCCTAATTTGTTGGTCATTTTCCTTGGTTTGTTTTGAGGCTGTTCTCTCCTAAAATTTTGGTTCCAGTTTCTGTTTGAATGGTTTGGCTGGTTGTCCCTAAGAGGTGCCTTTTCACTTATCTTTTCCCACATTTTCACCATGGATCTAACCAAGTCATCTATTCTAGGATCTAAGGAAGGGGCTGAAGGGGTGACCTCGTCCCGGTATGTGACTTTCCTTTCTGATCTGGTCCTAGCTCTTTTTTCTGCTAAGTTGGCTTCTGCACTTATGGCCACTTTTTGCATTTCCTCTAAGGGAGGGGGGTCCTTATCTCTTAGTTGATAAGTCATGTCTAGGTCGAAGCCTTCAGAGAAATTTGCTAAGACTGAGCCAAGTGGAGGTTTGAAGTGAGATGGGAGGGCGTTATACACACTGTTGAACCTAGTGCAGTACCCCTGGACACTTTCCCCATTTTCCCGTTTTAGATTGTAATATTCCAACAGGATTTGAATGGGGTTTTTTCTGATTTCCCACTTATTTATGAAGGTTTGGTAGAGTTCTAGGAGATCGTGGATGTTGTTTGGAGTTAATCTCTTAAACCATTTTTTGGGTTCTCCACCCAGGCTTTGGGCGAACATCCTCATTCTTATGGTCTCGTCCTCTATTTCCATGTATTCAAAGGCATCGCTAATTTTATCTACATGTTGTTGAGCGATAGTAGCCTCAACTCCAGTAAAGTGCAGGATTTTGGATTGATAGTCATTTTTTAAAGGAGCCAAAGGGTGTGGCAACACCAAGGGTACATACCAGGCTGCCATGGCGGGAGCTAATGGATGATGTACAAAATGAGGGCTTGTAGGATGAGCTGAGGTGATTTGAACAGTAGTGGTTTGGATGGCTGTGGCGGAAGTACTTGGGCTAGTGATATGATTTTGAGCAGATCTGGGGTGGTAGGAGCCAAAGTGATAGAGAATCTGAAAGTCGAGAGGTGTAGTAGGTGAGGCTTCTCTACTAGGACTCTGTGGCAGATCTAGGGGCTCAAGATCGTCAAAGTTTACCTTACTTTGTGACTTGATTCTAAAAAGGGTTTTTGCTGATTTTAAGTCAAATGGGGAATCCTGCAAGGATGTGAGGTGTTCAGGTACTGATCTTGCTTTATAGATGGACCTATCGGTAGCTAAGTTTCCATTTTTGGAAGCTTGCCACAGAATCTTCTCTGGGTCATCTACTATGATAGGGGGATTTGGGTTTGGATGAGATCTGGTATTGATTCTTCATGAAGCCAGATTTTGAATTCAGAGTTTAGAGAGGATGGTATTTGTGATTGTTTCAGATGGATGGCCTCTCTAGGGGTTTTGCTAATGTGAAGGATGGTCAAAACAAAAATGAGGGATAGTGGAGTCGCGAGATGGATTTCTTTGAGAACTATGGTCCACCAACAAAATTATCAAAGATGCTTTCGGGAAAAATGTTTTTTAGCAAACTTTGAGATGAAGACTTGCAAGGAAGAGTGATCGCTTGGTTTCAATAGTTTGCTACGCTGTCTGGACAAGATAATGGTTCTATTTGCAAGTTTATTTCTATTTATCTCCTATGTTTAGGTGAAGTTTTCTGAATCGCTAAGTTAATACTTAGTTTGTCACTGATCACAGAGTTTGCACCATGAGTTTCAAGTTTTGGAAAGGATGAGTCAACAGAAAAGTATGGTTTATGAATTTTTTGGTTTTTTTTATGGAGTCTTAGGCCTACTAGAGGCTAGGGGAGTCACCAGGTGGAACTTGGTTGTTTTTTGAAAAGATGTAGCTATGGTCCACCACCAATAACTAGAGAAAAGCCAATCTGGGGAGGTTTTTTGGGGTTTTCTAAGTTTTTATGTGTAGCCTATGAGGTTTGGAAGAGTTTCCTATAACTGAATCATCATTTTTCTAAGATGGTGAAAGAGATAGCTTCTACTCTTCAAACAACACTTAAGTTTTCTAACTTTGATTGAGACTTCGAGAGTTACTAAGGAGTACTTAGATTGTCACTAACTCGGAAGGTCCCACCGTGAACGCCATTATGTTAGTGTGGAAATGAGGTGGCTAAATAGCAGGTATTCTTGAAGATAAAGGATTTCTGGAGTCCTAAGGTGTACTTAGATTGTCACTAACTCAGAGTCCCACCGTGATCGCCGTTATGTTAGGGAGCGGTGGGATAAGTCAATCAGATAGTATTCTTAAGGCTGCTGGAATGTTTAGGGAATCTAAGTTTTTTTGTTACTCAGAGTCCCACCGTGATCATCATTATGTTAGTGTGGCGATGAGTTGGTTCAATAGTATAGTACGTTTTAGTTCAAAAAAGGGCTTTCCTTGAGTCTTGAAAGGTATTCAGATTAAAATGAACTCAGAAAAGTCCCACCGTGATCACCATTATGTTAGGGTCCTGTGATTTGGCTGATTGGCAAGCCAAATGACAGTGTAACATCAAACCAGTCTTTGGAGCCCAAGGACCTAGCCTTTCTGGACTCAGAGAGGGCTCTCTCTATTTGTGTAAGAGATATCTGTGTGTTTGTTTCTTGTGTTTCTGATTTTAGACTAGTTATGAAGTAGGTTTTTGGTTTTGGGCTTTAGGTTTGTGAGGGATGAATCACGTACTCAAGATGGGCTGCAAAAGATTTACGATTAAATAGCCAGTAAATGCACAAGAAAGCTTTCAGATGGTGATACAAGGTTGTTGAAGGGCCGATTTGATCGAGGTAAAATGAATCTTTGGGTAAAATGGAGTGGGATGGACACTAAATTTGTGAAGAACAAAGGATTTCAAACATAAACAGTTCAATAGCTGACATAAACATGGTAGGGCTAACCATTAATCATGAGAAATGTAACTATAAACTTATCAATGCATAGAAATAAACATTTAAGCAATACATAGAGATATATGACTCTCTAATTTTAGGAAATTTCTATCAGACTTTGGAGAAATACCTTCAAGACAAACAAACAACTCAAATCACTATGAGGAAACGCCTAAGCATAGTATTTCAAGCTATTGGGCACTTTGAAAGCAAGATTGCATAGTTTTAGGCAAAGAGAAAAATCAGTACAAGACCTCCTTGGTTCAACAAATGATAATCAAACAATCAAAGAAAAGTTTTAGAGGTGGAGCTATGACTAGCCATGAATAAGCAGGGCATACCGTGAATCATACTTAGCATATATAAAACCATAAATGAAACAAACAAATAATTTCTTCAGTTATCAAAGAGCAATCAAGGATTCTTTGATATGACTAAGAAGGAAGAAAACATAGAGGCTATAAAGAAACAAGAAATTTGAGGTGCCTCCAAGGGCATGTCTCAAATCTATTCTCTATTGTCTTATAGCAAGCAAGAACATGGAATTATGAATGAAAACTAAGAAGCATAACAGAGAGGGACACTATACCATTTTACCAAGTCAAGGAATCCAACAACAGACCTCCTTCATTATTCAAAAACATTCAAGAAACTATCCAATGTATGAGATAAGTGTTTCTTCCAAGCTTGTATAACCATATATTACTTCTATTCATCAAGTTCAGCCTTATTTACAATGAAGTCTCTTGGAATATATAGGCCAAGATGAGGGAAAACCTCCTAGTGCAACTTGCAATCTCATTGGCCCATCAAAAATATCTGATTTTGTCCTTGAGGCTTTGCAAATCCCAAGGCACAAAATATCTAATAAAATATCTCAAAAATGCTAAAAAAGGAAAATATATTGACTTTTCATAACTAACTAGGCCCAAAAATAGCTAAACGCACATTGGGAAAAGCTACTTCAGAAAAGTGTATTTTTCTCAAAAATACTTAAGAAATATATCAGCAGAAAGTCCTCTATCTTGCGGGCAGCTTTTGGATGTCTTCCCGATGTCGAAACGAGGCCCGTGATGGCTCGTTGGAAAGATATAAATGTATATTTTCTGAAAATGCTTAATTTTCTCCAAACTGATCACTAGAAGTCCATAAAAAACTGATCTGTGTGTAAAAACCCGAAAAATAGACTTTGCTGATAAACGGGGTAGAGTGTGGAAAAAGTGTGTTTTTCGTGATTTTGGGGGAGAAAATGATCTTCAATTGATCTGAAAATCGCTAAGTAGATGCCCCTGAAATTATGGCATCCAATGATACCATTTTCATCCTTTGAGGATGCCCCAAACAGAAATGGTGATGCCCATGAGTTTTAGCTAAAACCCAAAAATGAAAAAAAAAACCAAAACTTGTTGAATTTCGCCCAATTTTGGCGAGCATGACCCTCAAGGGTTTTCAAAAACATGCTGAGAATTTGAGGCCAAAATTTGGAGCTTTGAGGTGTCTTTCTTCATTTTTGGTACCGGGCGCCTTCTTTGATCTTCCTTGAGTTTTTCCTGTGTGGCCTTCAATTTCCGTCGGACGAACTGATTGAGCTTCTTATAGTGCCCGGTCATCCTCCTTTGAAGGTCCAAATTTCTATTGGCCTTCTCCAACTTCTTTTCCAAGTGATCATTCACCCTCTTAAGCCATGATTCTCGATTGTTCTCTATCTCTTGGGTGAACAAAGTAGTGAGAGGAATAGATTGGAGAAGGGCAGCTTCTTCCTCCTTTTGTTTCTCAAGGGCTCTTCTAAGTCCCATGGTTTTTGGCCTTTTTCTCCTAGGCTGATCTTCATCTTCGCTATCATTGAACTCACCCATGGGTTCTTCCAATTTAACTTGCGCCTTGGAGGCCTCATTTTTGTATTTGATGGCCCGTGTCTCATAAACCGCCATGTGGACACTCATCTGTTTATTTTGTGTCTGCAAAAAGTGATTGAAGTTTCTAGCTCTCTTTAGATCTGCCCTCAAAGCATCAATTCTTTTTCTCTATTGATCAAGGGAGTCTCTACGATTCAGGCCTCATTGCCGCTATCATCACTTTGGATTTGAATTATGTCAAAGTCCCTCTCCTTTTCATGGCTACTTTCTTCTTTATCCTTTCCCTTGCTTTGGGTGGCTCTCTTGGTCTTCTTCCTTTTAGGTAATTTGACAATGGGTTGCTTGGGCAATTTCCCCTTGCTTCAGAGGGCCCTAGTTGTTAGGGTCCCATGATTTGGCTGATTGGCAAGCCAAATGACAGTGTAACATCAAACCAATATTTGGAGCCCAAGGACCTAGTCTTCTTGGACTCAGAGAGGGCTCTCTCTACTTGTGTAAGGGATATTTGTGTGTTTGCTTATTGTGTACTGATTTTAGGCTAGTTATGAAGTAGGTTTTTGGTTTTGGTTTTTAGGTTGTGAGGGATGAACTGATCAAAGACATAAGATAGGTAAAAAGATGTCAGATTAACTGGGCTATGGAGTCGAAAAGGTCAAGAAAGCTTTCAGATGGTGATAAAAGGTTGTTGAAGGGCCAATTTGATTCGAAGTAAAATGGATCTTTGGGAAAAATGGAGTGAGATGGACATTAAATTTGTCAATAACAAAGGATTTCAAGCATAAATAGTTTAATAGCTGACATAAACATGGTAGGGCAAACCATTAATCATGAGAAATGTAACTATACGTTGATCAACGCATATAAATAAACATTCAAGCCATGTATAGAGATATATGACTCTCTAACTTTAGGAAATGGCTATCAGACTTCAGGAAAATACATTTAAGACAGACAAACAACTCAAATCACTATGTAGGAATGCCTAAACATAGTTCTTCAAGCTATTGGGCACTTTGAAAACAAGATTTCATAGTTTTAGGAAAATGGCAAGATCAGTACAAGACCTTCTTGGTTCAACGAATGACAATTTAATCAATCAAAGAGAGGTTTCATAGGTGGAGCTATGGCTAGCCATGAGTAAGCAGGGCATACCATGAATCATACTTAGCATGCATAAAACCATAAATGAAACAAGCAAACAATATTCTTGAGTTATTAAAGAGCAATCAAGGATTTTTTAACATGACTAAGAATGAAGAAAACATGGAAGCTATAAAGAAACAGGGAATTTGAGGTGGCTCCAAGGGCATGACTCAAATCTATTCTCTACTGTCTTATAGCAAGCAAGAACATGGAATTATGAATGAAAACTAGGAAACAAAACAGAGAGAGAGACACTAAACCATTCTACCAAGTCATGGAATCCAACAACAATCCTCTTTTATCATCCAAGAACATCCAAGAAACTATCCAAAAGCATGAGACAAATATTTATTCCAAAGCTTATATGACTATATATTGCTTCTATTCATCAAGTTCAGCCTTGTTTGCAATGAAAGCCTTTGGAATATATAGGCCAAAGTGAGGAAAACATCTTATTTCAACTTGCAATCTCATTAGCCTATCCAAAATATCTGATTTTGTCCTTGAGGCTTTGCAAAGCCTAAGGCACAAAATATCTAATAAAATATCTCAAAAATGCTAAAAAAGGAAAACAAATTGACTTTTCCTAACTAACCATGCACAAAAATAGCTAAACGCACATGAGGAAAAGTCACTTTTGAAAAGTGCATTTTTTACAAAAATACTCAAAAAATACATCAGCAAAAAGTCCACTGACTTTCCGGCAACTTTTGGAGGTATTCTCGATGTCGAAACGAGGCTCATGATGGCTCGGGAGTTCAGATTAAGCTGATGAACTCCTTCATTTCTCTACCTATGCTAGATCGACTGTCAAGGTTAAGCTGTTTGACAGGATATTATTCTCTAATCTAAAACATGAAATTTAAAAATGATCAAATCAGGATTAGACTGTTTGATTTGTCATGTACTTGTGGCATGAAAGACAAGCTGCACACAAATATTATTTTACATAAAATGAAATCTAAGAAAGCAAGGCTAGGATACACAATTTGTTTTTCATTCCTGCTTTCCTCTTTGGTCTTGTTTTGAGCATGTGGAACTAGTGTCTTTTCCTAATCTACTCTCTTTGATAAGTCAAGCTTACACAATGTTGACCATATTTTCCACTCACTAACTTATCAGCAAATAAATTTAAAACATGTTCAGCTATGATTAGGCTAAATAACTGAACAAGACATTTGAGCACTAGTAGCGGCATTTAGACTTGCGTGCTTTCTGAATGACTATATTTTGAACATGGGGCCTTCTTTCTATTTTTCAACTGCCCTCTTTTTCTATTTTTCTATTGTTTTTGAATTTTCTGTTTTTGATCTATTTTTTCAAACAATGATATATACAATGATTGAAAAAGTTTTGACTCAGAAATGTTGGAAATGGCGAAACTTAAGCATCTTATCCTCATAAGGATATCCTACCACTCTTGGTCCACTCAGCTCTTTAAAAGAAAAATTTGGAAAATTTTCTCTTTCAAGCATGACATAAGGATTCATGCATGAATCTCTGAACAGCCCCGTATCTTCCCGTTGTACCTCTTTATACCTCTAATTTCCACTCCTTCATTTGTTGTACATCTTTTTCAAATAATGCAGATATTCTTTGTCATTTTTGAAGTATATGATGACATCATCAAGGTACATCAAAATGCATAAATTCAGAACTGGAAACATGGCTTTTAAAAGCATATTTTTGATATCTGGTGGTTTTGCAATTCTGGGTTTGAAACTGGAACTACTTCCAGCATACTGGAAAAAATCTTTGAGCTGTCTGCTTTGCAAAGGAATCATTTGGCTATAACCTGAAACATCATCTTGCAAAGACATATAATTAAAAGCACTTATCATTGATATATCATGGTCTTGGGCAGGAAGGATAAAATTTCTATTACAAGGGTGTGTATTAGTGCTTCTAAAATCAAAACAGATCCTGTGACCAGCTATTTTATCTTTGATTATTACTGTTTGGTTCAGATTTTTGTATTTTCTTTTGTCGAAGTTGTTTCCTGGAGTGATGGCAGTGGCATAGTTTTTCTCACTATTTTCTCTGTATGAAGTAGTATTTTGAATATGATTGCCAATTCTAGCAGTTCTAAGTCTTTGGTGGAGTGACAGAATGCTAGCCAGTTCAGTAACTCAGGTATATTTGGACTGCAGTCATCATATCCTCTCATAAGAAGTTTATCAGGCATTTTTTTTGGATTTTGAGCTTTTATGGCTACAGTCAAAGTTTCATTTGAAATGGTAGAGTTATGTGACGGTAAATCCTTAAGGTATGGTAAGAACATTAAGCTTCCCTACCCCTGAGTTCCAAAGAGGTTTGTGATATGTAAGTCTTCTAATGCCTTTGTTCTGAAAAAGTTTCCTGATGTTACTGCTGATGTTTGCCTAAGGTTTGAGCAATTTGCTTGATAGTACATAATGGTTTGTGCTTCTTGCTCTATCCCTGTTTCAAAAGGAACACACTCTCTTTTCTCAAGACATAGCTGCTCATGATTATGATAATTTTGAGTGTCTAGTTCATCATAGAGAACTTGGGGCAGTTGATGTGGTGTGTCTAAGTTTGTTTCAAAGCCTTCTGACTGTTCTTCAATGTCCTCATCAGTGTGTAAAATGAAAGAGTTCAAATCAGAATGCAAGGAGTACATCGGGATGTTATCTGGCCTCTCTTGGCTGCTGATCATATATTTCATGTGTGATTCTTGATAGAGTATTCTAGTTTGGTCAAACACAGGAATAGTGGCGTAGGACATATCAAGTTGAATATTCCCTTGAAGCTTGGCTCCCCAAGATCTAGATAAAAGCATTCCATACTTGGGAGGGATGTCTGCTACCACTATGTCCATGATCAGATGTTTTGCAGGTACTTGGGCCAAACTGAAACAAAGATCTTTGATCAAGCCTAGACATTTGACTCTACTCAGGGTCCCACCATGATCGCCATTATGTTAGGGTCCCATGATTTGGCTGATTGGCAAGCCAAATGACAGTGTAACATCAAACCAATCTTTGGAGCCCAAGGACCTAGCCTTCCTGGACTTAGAGAGGGCTCTCTCTACTTGTGTAAGGGATATCTGTGTGTTTGCTTATTGTGTTCTGATTTTAGGCTAGTTATGAAGAAGATTTTTGGTTTTGGTTTTTAGGTTGTGAGGGATGAACTAATCAAAGACATAAGATAGGTAAAAAGATGTCAGATCAACTGGGCTATGGGGTCGAAAAGGTCAAGAAAGCTTTCAGATGGTGATACAAGGTTATTGAAGGGCCAATTTGATTCGAGGTAAAATGGATTTTTGGGAAAAATGGAGTGAGATGGACATTAAATTTATGAATAACAAAGGATTTCAAGCATAAATAGTTTAATAGCTGACATAAACATGGTAGGGAAAACCATTAATTATGAGAAATGTAACTATAAGTTGATCAACGCATAGAAATAAACATTCAAGCCATGCATAGAGATATATGACTCTAACTTTAGGAAATGGCTATCAGACTTCGGGGAAATACATTTAAGACAGAAAAAAAACTCAAATCACTATGTAGGAACACCTAAACATAGTCCTTCAAGCTATTGGGCACTTTGAAAACAAGATTTCATAGTTTTAGGCAAAGGGCAAGATCAGTGCAAGACCTCCTTGGTTCAACGAATGAAAATCTAATCAATCAAAGAGAGGTTTCATAGGTGGAGCTATGGCTAGCCATGAGTAAGCAGGGCATACCGTGAATCATACTTAGCATGCATAAAACCGTAAATAAAACAAGCAAACAATATTCTTGAGTTATTAAAGAGCAATCAAGGATTCTTTAACATGACTAAGAATGAAGAAAACATGAAAGCTATAAAGAAATAGGAAATTTGAGGTGCCTCCAAGGGCATGTCTCAAATCTATTCTCTATTGTCTTATAGCAAGTAAAAACATGGAATTATGAATGAAAACTAGGAAACAAAATAGAGAGAGAGACACTAAACCATTCTACCAAGTCATGGAATACAACAACAATCATCTTTCATCATCTATGAACATCCAAAAAACTATCCAAAAGCATGAGACAAGTATTTATTCCAAAGCTTATATGACCATATATTGCTTATATTCATCAAGTTTAGCCTTGTTTACAATGAAAGCCTTTGGAATATATAGGCCAAAGTGAGGAAAATCTCTTAGTTCAACTTGCAATCTCATTGGCCTATCCAAAATATCAGATTTTGTCCTTGAGGCTTTGCAAAGCCCAAGGCACAAAATATCTAATAAAATATCTCAAAAATGCTAAAAAAGGAAAATAAATTGACTTTTCCTAACTAACCATGCACAAAAATAGCTAAACGCACATGAGGAAAAGTCACTTTTGAAAAGTGTATTTTTTACAAAATTACTCAAAAAATACATCAGCAAAAGGTCCCTTGACTTGCCAGCAACTTTTGGAGGCCTTCCCGATGTCGAAACAAGGCTCATGATGGCTCGTTGGAAAGCTCTGAGTGTCTACTTTCTGAAAATGTTTATTTTTATTCTAACTGACTACTAGAAGTTTTCCAAAAATAGACCTGTGTGTAAAAAATCAAAAAATAGGCCTTGTTGATAAACGGGGTAGAGTGTAGAAAAAGCGAGTGTTTTTCGCCATTTTGAGGGAGCAAATGATCTTCAATTGATCTAAAAATCACTGAGTATGTGCCCCTAAAATTATGGCATACAATGATACCATTTTCATCCTTTGAGGATGCCCCAAACTGAAATAGCGATGCCCATGAGTTTTGGCCAAAAACCCAAAAATGACAAAAAACCAAAATTTATCGAATTTCGCCCAATTTTGGCGAGCATACCCCTCAAGGGTTTTTAGAAACATGCTGTGAACCTGAGGCCAAAATTTGGAGCTTTGAGGTGTCTTTCCTCAATTTTGGTACCGGGCGCTTCCCTTTAGCCTCCTTGAGTTTTTCCTAAGCAGCCTTCAATTTCCGCTGGGCAAACTGATTTAGCTTTGTATAATGCCTAGTAATCCTCCGTTGAAGGTCTAAGTCTCTATTTTCCTTCTCCAATTTCTTCTCCAAGTGATCATTGACTCTCTCAAGCCATGCTTCCCGATTGTTCTCTATCTCTTATTTGAACAATGTAGTGAGACGGGTGGATTGGAGAAGGGCATCTTCTTCTTCCTTTTACTTCTCAAGGGCCTTTTTGAGTCCCATGGTTCTTGGCCTCTTTCGCCTCAGCTGATCTTCATCTTCGCTCTCATCGAACTCACCCATGAGTTCTTCCAATCTCACTTATGCTTTGGAGGCCTCCTTTTTGTATTTGATGGCCCGTGTCTCATATACAGCCATATGGACACTCATCTATTTGTTTTGAATTTGCAAAAAGTGATTGAAGTTTCTTGCTCTCTCAAGATCAGTCTTGAAAGCATCGATTTGGTTTTATCTATTGATCAAGAGATTTTCGAGGATCCGGGCTTCATTATCACTATCATCACTTTGGATTTGGATGATGTCGAATTCCCTTTCTTGTTCATGACTACCTTCTTCTTTCTCCTTTCCTTCGCTTTGGGTGGCTCTTTTAATCTTCCTCCTCTTGGGAAATTCGATAATGGGCTTCTTGGGCAATTTTCCCTTGCTTCGAAGGGCCCTAGTCACATTTGGAGTTACAACTCTAGGCACCCTTTTCCTTGATGTCCGAGGCTTGGCCACTTTTGGAGAAGAGAGCATGGCCCCTTGCTTAGGAGAGGCAGCTAGCACATGCTCCATTGGCTCTTTACCCTTGTCACTTTGCTCATTATTCTTGCCACTGTCTTGGATTTCTTCATGGATGCCTTGATTGTCCTTGTGCATTTCTTTTTTAGGGCTGTCCTCCTCAATGTGTTGCACCTATTTATCATGATGCCCTTCTTCTTCACGACGCTGCTGTTCCTTTTTATGAGGCTGTTGTTCTTTTTCTTGGAGCTGCTGTTCATCATCATGAGGCTGTTGTTCATCATGCTGTGGTTGCCTCTGTTCATCATGTTGTGGCTGCCTTTGTTCATCATGAGACTGCTCACCCTCACTGTGCTGCATATATTTGTCATGCTGCCCTTCATCATCTTCAGGAGTCTGTTGTTCTGCCTCACTGTGATGCTGCTCATCATCATGCTGCTCATCATCATCTTCCTCATCATCCCCTTGCTGCCCTGTTTCATCATGATGCTGCTCATCATCATCTTCCTCCTCTTGCTCATGCTCTTCTTCCTCATCATGCTCTTTTGCTTGTTCTATGGTAAACTTGAGCTTCTTGGGAATAGGTTTACTAGAAGAAGGCGAAGGCTGGTGAGTAGAAGGTGAAGGAGATGTATGAAATGAAGGGATAGTGGCGAAATCCGGATGTGTAATGAAAGTATCCCAAGAGACCTCCATCTTCATAAGCTGATGAAGAATGATGACTTTGATGAGGGAGTGATGGAAGAGGGAGGCTGTCTGCTGAGAAGGAGGCTTTTTCTGAACAATGGAGGCCATTTTCTCAATACTTCTATGTAGGAAGAAAGGGAGATTAGCAATTTGGCCCTCGTGAAATGCATGAGCAATCGGATATGATAGGAATAGACTCGGGAGAATCTTCTCTCGCAAGTGAAGTATTTCATGATGATCTTCATGAGGGGGGCGTAACTAGTCAATAGATATGAGAAGGGGAAAATGGATGGACATGAATCTCTATGATCAGGCTTTAGAAAAAGCTTGTATTCTTCTGAGTCTAGGTGACTTTGTTTAAACCACTTCTCCCCGACATAAGGGATTTTGGTGGCCTTGGAAATGGACCTTGGAGATAATTTGAAATCTAGGTCTGCCAGCTGAAAATGCTTCTCTTGAAATCTTAAAGCACAAACATGTGTCAAAGGGGAATAGCTCTTCACCTCTTGCACTCTTTGGAAAAAATTTAGACACCCAACCTCATGGAAGTTAAAAAAGACCGATGGATGAGCATTCACTTCTTCAGTGGAAACAGGCTCAAACCTCTTGTGAAGGCCGCTCCTACTGTCTTGCCTGGGAGGCATCTTGTTTTGAGTGTTCTTTGCAACACCAAGCTGTCTCAAAAGGCCTTTGGAATGTTTTTTTCAACCACACCTCTGTCCTCCTTGCTAGTCACTGTTTGAACAAGACAATCTGCTTCAAATTCTTTGTGGAACAGTCCTCCAACATCAACTTTCTGCTTTTTCTAAATCACTGTTTTGTCCTCTTTTGTGCCAAACAACAAGTAGTTATCAAATAAAAAGCACACAGTCAAATTGTTATAGTGTTTAGGTAAGGTCACAAGGATCTTTTGTGTTTTGGTAGAAACAAGACAGCCTTGTATTTAGACAAAAACAAAAACACGCTTCCTCAAACAGTGCTTCTTCTACTGTTCACTGGTTTCTATACAAAGGTAAGCCAAACACCTTCAAATTGAGTTAAAAGATCTTTCACCACACTCTGCTTTATGGGACAATGGAGGCAGCACTAGTTTGCTATTTCATAACACAAAGGAGGCATTTTATAATGATCAAACTTCCACCTTATAAAAACTGTGTTCACCTTAGGACTACTGCCTCACTTTACAAAACATTGTTTTTACCTTAGGATCACTATTTTCCCTTCACAAACACTGTTTTCACCACTGCTAGGACACCAAATTTTTTTGAAGGCAGTTAGGGTATTTTTAGATGGTTAAAACATCCACCCAACATTGTAAAAATGTGTAACAATAATAGCAACAAAACACTTTGAGTTTGCTCAAACATACTGCCCTCTAATCAATCTCTCTCTCTTGGCATTTATAGCAATAACACCTTTTAATTTTGGACCAAAATCCTCACCCTTTAAACACTGTTTTGACCTTAAGATCACTGTTTTCCTTTTACAAACATTGTTTTGACCCTAGATTTTCCAATAGGGATTAATTTTGTTTTCACCACTGTTAGGACACCTTCAGCAACTTGAAAACCCTCTACCACTGTGTTTTTTCCTTGCAATTAGTGTTATGACTTATAAATGTTTTTGAGGGCAGTTTTAGGCCTTTTGAAACTAATGCAAACACACCCCTTTTTATTATACTAATCTTGGGAAATTATGGCAACGAAGACCTTGGATTTTGATCAAACAGTTTGCTCTCCTATCACTGTTTTAGTCTTGACAATCATGGCATCAATCGCCCTTTAGAAATTCGAAAGCACCAAGGAGGCAAATAAAAATACCTTGAGGATGGTTTGTGGCCTTTTCTTGATGAGTTGAGCAGCTTCAGAGATGCTTTTGAAGGTGTTTCGGTCGTT
The DNA here is from genome assembly GCA_034641835.2 of Pinus albicaulis. Lineage (NCBI taxonomy): Eukaryota > Viridiplantae > Streptophyta > Pinopsida > Pinales > Pinaceae > Pinus > Pinus albicaulis. The sequence goes on from JAXQQM020075884.1 coordinate 69,318, forward strand.
TAACAGGCGCGGCACGTTCAAAAGGGAGAGCGTCGCGCAGTTAAAAAGGGTGTCGGATCGGCCTTCGAGCGGTGGTGACCGGTGCTACAGGCACGTCGTGCAGTAGTGTAAAGCCTGTGTAAAACTTCACCTGAACGCAGTGCGTGCTTTTCCAGGCATGCCGCGCAATCTTAAGCCTCCAAAAACTCTGCAATTTCGCTTGAAATCTCTCTTTTCTCTTCAGTGGATGGCTAGGAGCGATTTTGAACGTTTGTTTGCGTTTTTGAAACTTTGCAAATGGGCTTGCAATGGTCTCTTATTCCCTTTTGAAGGCGAAAAGGCTAATTGGCTTTGAAATGCTTTATGAGGGTTTTGAAGCTTTTTTGAAAGAGGTATTGGTTGTAAAACAAACATGAAGCACAACTTTATCATTTATAATCTTCAAAACATAACAAACCCAATATTTCAACCAAGACTCTTTAAAGTGTTGTGGATGACATTTTTGGAGATCCTCATACATATGGCCCCTTTTCAAAGTGAAAAAGCCATTTTGAAGGCCAACATATCTCTCAGTGTTTTTCTCATTAAGGCAATACCCTTCTACTTCCTCTTCACTGTTTCTCACTGAAAAATAAACTCTGTCGCTTCTGCCTATTGCTGACCTTTTTAAAGGAAAAAATCTGCTCAAAGACATACCAATGATTTGTGAGGCATTCTCTGCCATTCTTGCAAGGAGATAACTTACCACTTTAAAACTTATTTTGACAGCTTCTGCTCCTGGTGTTTTGATGATGATCATGCCCACCATGAAGTTGATTGAACTATTAGGTGCTCTTTGAGCCTTTCTTTTGACTGTGGGTGAAGAAACTCATTTGAAACTGTAAGTGAAAAACTCTGCTACAAAAAGTTTCCACCATCAAGGCAACTGACTAACCTTAGATTGACAAAGTAATCCAATCTTCAACTTTTACGGAGATATGGCAGGGGATGATAAGCTCGAGTTGAAATGTAAACATGGGAAGGTTGTCCCTTTGTTCTTCTGTGAAGGAGGTCTATAAGAATAATGAATTTCTCATTCATTTTACCATTTTGACAGCAGTCACTTTGAAATCTAAGCCATACTGAAAATGAATGCTCTTCACCCTTACACAATGGTGAGCCTTCTACTTGTTATGAAGGGGGCCTATTTTTTGACAAATGCATGGGTTCTTTTCAACCCCTGTTTTAACCAAGTGAAGAATGTTTTATGAACACACTGTTAGTGGTTTTCTTTGTATTTGATTAGCAGAAGTCAGTTTGAGACCAAGATTGTTTTACTTCCTTGGCCATTTGCTTAACAATATTTCTTCATTGATAATCACCTCATTAGCTTCACACTGCATTTCAATTCTATGTTTTAACAGTGAAACTCATGTAAACACCTTGAAAAGCACCACTGCTTTGCCTCGGCTTTTAACACTATTTTCTATTCAGAAGCTTTCAATTGTCTCCCACTGCTCTTAAAATTTTCCTTTCAGTCAGTGAAAACTCTAAAATCAATCTCTGTCCCTGGCCCTCTGCTTATTAGATGAAGGAGGCATTTATCACAGTGCCAAACCCTTTGCTTGTAAAATGAAGAAGGTTTTCTCAGTCTTTCAACCCTCTGCTCAGAAAATGAAGGAGGTTTTCTCAGTCTTTCAACCCTCTGCTTATGTATGGAGGAGGTTTTCTCAGTGATGCCATTTCATCAGCTTTTAAACAGTGTTATCTTTCCTTTCACTGCCTATTCATGCTTAAGCAAATGAAGATGACAAATTGATAATAAGTCATGATGGGAATTTCTCTGAGACATGTAATTCTACTTTTCAAATACCTTTGTGCCTCTTTAGACATCACAAGCAATTTGGCCAGTATCTGCAAAGCATTTCTTGTCATTTATAATTCACTAACCTTTGACTGTGATTGCAGGAGCTTAATGAGATAACTCTTTGTCCAGCATTTGCATCCCAGGCTCAAAACCACATGAGAAGTAGTTGTCTTCTCATGTTGAGTTTAATACTGTCTTCTGGAACACTAGTATACTTCTGATCTTTGACAAAGACATTGAAACACTGTACATTTACCTAATATCAGCTTGGCCTGTGGCATATGTATTACTGACACTTCAAGGCTTGTTAGTGGCGTGACTTAAGGGTGTAACCAAACTTTATTTGCAGAATAGGAAGGTCTGTTAGGACTGGTTGATAATAGATAGAAGTTCTTTGGCTTTAGGATAGTTTGCCAAGAGAGAAATGCCTAAAGTGCCACTACCTAACTTAGGGGAGACTTCTTGGACAGATTTGGATTGTTCTCTTTGGAGCTGATGGACAAGCTAGTATGGCTGAGGCTAGATAGGGCTTGACAATGAGGTTTTATTGCGTCATGGGCTGATTGAAAAGGTAGGAGGGTAGAAATGTTTATGGGTGTTTTCTAGCTGGAAAATTTGACAAATTTTGAGATCAGATGCTAGAAAACTTGGCTTTAGTAGATAGTCATCATCAACAGGTGAAAAATACTGATGACTAACACTAGTAACATTTGGAGTTATAGTTTTAGGCAACCTTTTCCTTAATGTCTGGGGCTTGGCCACTTTTTGAGAAGAAAGCATGGCCCCTTGCCTAGGAGAGGCAGCTAGCACATGCTCTATTGGCTCTTTTCCCTTGTTACTTTCCTCTTCATCCTTGCCACTATTTTGAGTTTCTTCATGGCGCTGCTCTTCATCACTATGTTGCACATCATCACTGTGTTCTTCTTCACCTTGCTGCCCATCCTCACTGTGCTCTTTTTCACTTTGTTGCCCTTCTTCATCATGTTGTTCCTCCTCACTGTGCTCTTTTTCACTTTGCTGCCCTCCTTCACTGTGCTTCATATTATCATTGTGATGCTCTTCACTTTGTTGCCTTTCTTCATCATCATGCTGCTGTTGTTCATCATCATTTTCTTCTTCCTCATCATGCTCCTCTTCCCCTTGCTGCCCTTCATCATCATGCTGCTGCTCATCATCATGCTCCTCTTCCTCATCATGCTCTTCTTCTTGTTCAATCATGGGAAATTTGAGCTTCTTGGGAATGGGCTTGCTTGAAGAAGGCGAAGGATGGTGAGTGGAAGGTGAAGGAGATGTATGGAATGAAGGAACAGTGGTGAAATCTGGATGTGAAATGAAAGTGTCCCAAGAGATTTCCTTCTTCTCAAGCTGATGAAGAATGATAACCTTGATGAGGGAATGATGGAAAAGGCAAGCTGATTACTGAGAAGGAGGTCTTTTCTGAACAGTGGAGGCCATTTTTTCAATGCTTCTATGGAGGAAGAAAGGGAGATTTAAAAATTTGGCTCTTGTGAAATGCATGAGCAACTGGACATGGTAAGCATAGACCCAGGAGAACCTTCCCTCGCAAGTGAAGTATTTCATGATTATCTTCATGAGGGGGGCATAACTAGTCAACAGATATGAGAAGGGAAAGATGGATGGACATGTATCCCGATGCTCCAGCTTCAAAAAGGGTTTGTACTGTTCTGAGTCTAGGTGGCTCTATTTAAACCACTTCTGTCCGACATAAGGGATTTTGGTGGCCTTGGAAATGTATCTAGGAGAAAACTTGAAATCCAAGCCTGCCAGCTGAAAGTTTTTCCCTTGAAATCTCAAAGCACAAAGATGTGTCAAGGGGGAATAGCTTTTCACCTCCCGCACCCTTTGACAAAACTCTAGACATCCAACTTCATGAAAGTTAAACAGAACTGATGGATGAGCATTTACCTCTTCAGTTGAAGTAGGTTCAAATCTCCTATGAAGGCCACTTCTGCTGTCCTGCCTGGGAGGCATCTTGTTTTGAATACTCTTTGCTGACTGAAAAAACAAGTTGTCTCAAATGGTCCTTGAAATGGCTTCTCAAAAACACACCCTGTCCTCCTTATAAGTCACTGTTTTGTCCTCTTTGATGCCAAACAACAAGTATTTGTCAAATGAAACAAAATCAACTTATCACTGTGCTTGGGCAAAGTCTTGAAAAGATGTGTTGGTGGTCCCTTGTTTGAACAAGGATATCCTTTGTTTTGATAAGAACACCTTTCTCTTCAAACAATACCCTTTTTGCTATTCACTGTTTTTAACAAAGTAAAACAAAACACCTACAGCTGTCTTGAGACACCTTTCAATCACAGACTCTGATTTTTGGACTATGGAGGGGGCACAAAGTTTGTTTTTTCACCATACAGAGAGGACACTTTATATTTGCCAAGCCTTCACATTATAAACATTTCTTTCTTCTGAGTTTTACCAGACAAGGTTTGCTCTCTTCTATTAACCCTGTTAGGACACTTCCCAACATTTTGAGACCTCTACAACTCTGTGTTTTTCTCTTGTAATTTGTGTATGGTTTTCACTGTTCTCAAAAGCATTTAAGGCCCTTTAAGACTGATAAAAACACCCACCCTTTAATCACTGTTTTTGTCTTGTGCTCTTTATATGACAAACTGCACTTAAAGCCACTGTTAAGACACTGTTCAAATTGATTTGAGATCCCCTAAGCACAAGAAAGGTTTCTTCAGCTTTGACAAGAACTCTATCTCATATACCACTATCTATCTCATGGTTTTCGAATGATGAAGTGCTTTGGAAAGCACTATTTCTCCTTATAGCAAAACACCCCTTCAAAATTCAAATTTTACCATGAGGTGATGAAAAATACCTTAAAAACACTTGAGGGCCTTGTTTGATTGGTTAAGCAGCTCTCAGAGCTTTTTGGAGACCTTTTGAGTGAGCGGCACGCTTGCAGAAGAAAGTGTCGCGCAATTGGGTTGGCCTCAGGCAATGTTTGAACGGGTGCTACAGGCGCGTCGCTCGTCGCTATAGGCACGCTGTGCAGCCGTTATAACCCTTTGTAACTTCGCTCACAGGCGCGTCGCGCAGGCTTGAGGCCTTGAAAACTCTGAAAAATGCTGAAATCACTTGCTTCTTCGGTGAAAGAACTGAGGGAGCATTGTATTTGAGTTTTGAATTTGCACATGAGACTTTGCCAACGGTCTCTCCTCCTTTTAAAGTCGAAAAAGCCAACACATCTTCATATTTTGCTTTTGTGAGGTTTTGGTGTTTAAGAAGGCCCCCTTTTGTCATATAAAAAACTTAAATCACCTTTTAACATTACAAAGGCCCATATTTCGATTTTAAATGCTATGGAGGCTGCTTTTGAATGGCACCATAGTCATGGCTCCTTTTTACTTCTTTTTCATTGTTTCTTGCCTAGAAAATAAACCTGTCACCTTTATTTATTTCTGACCTTTAGAGGAGCACTGCTTAAGATTCATATCCAAGATTTGTGAGGCATCCTTTGCCATATCTTGGAAGGAGATGAATCACCACTCTAAAACTTACTTTGACAATTTCTGCTCTCCTGGTGTTTTGATGATAATTATGGCTATTGTGCAGTTTGATCAGAACAGTCAAGTGCCCTTGGATATTTTCCTTTGACTGTGGATGAAAAACCTTATTTTCATTCACCCATGGCTTTACCTATATCATTTCATCGAGGAAAAAGGCCTTTAAAGACCCTCAATGTAATCATATGGAACAACAAGGCTTTTTCACATGTTTCATAAAAGGTCTTTGACTGTGATAGTGATATGGCTTGATTCTTTGAATATTATCTTGAATTTGAATCATGGTGTGATATCCTTTTCTTCACATTGATGAGCCTATCCAAGCTTTGTTCACTTTAGCTTTAGATTGCCTTTGAAGGAGATCTCTGATAGAAGAAAAACCAAACCTCTTTGATTATCATAGTACCACTGCTTTCCCTCTGTTTTTAGCACCATTTTTCTATTCATAAGCCTTCAGTTGCTTTCTAATGATTTCAACTCTGTATTTCAAATAGTGAAACCATGTAAGAACCCCTTGAAAATACCACTGCTATATCAGTGGTTTCCTCTATGGGAGATAAGGTGTAAACAAGCTTTTTAGGCCATTTGCAGCATTGTTAACCCTGTGCTTTTTGGATGAGGCTACACCTCTGTTCCTGACCCTCTGCTTATTAAATAAAGGAGGCCTTAACAAATGACTTAACCATATGCTCATGTTTGGAGGAGGTTTTACAGAGTCACCCAACCCTCTGCTCATGTTTGGAGGAGGTTTGCAACAAGTGACCCAACCCTCTGTTCATGCTTGGAGGAGGTTTGCAACAAGTGACCCAACCCTTTTCTCATGCTTGGAGGAGGTTTTACATAGGCACATTTCATCTATTTTCAAACTATGTCAATCTTTCCTTTCACTGCATATCTCTGCTTAGTACATCACAATAAGTAATAAAAAGTGAAAAATTGACAAAATGCCATGAGGGGCATGCTCTGAGATGTGTATTTCTGTTTGATAGAATACCCTTATGCATCTTTAGAAAACAGGAGCAATCCTGACGTATGTTTGCAGAGTATTACTTGCTAGTCATAGGTCACTAACCTTTTGACTGTGTTTGCAGGAGTTCATTGAATTACCTCTTTGACTAGTACTTGCATCCCAGGCTCAAAACCACATGAGAAGCAGCTGTCTTCTCATGTTAAGTTTAATAATGTCTTCTGGAACATTGGTACACTTCTGCTTTTGAAGAAGACATTGAAACACTGTAAATCCACCTAATATCAGTTTGACTTGTGGCATATGCACTGCTGAGACATCAAGGCTTGTTAGTGGTGCGACTTAAGGGTGTATCAAGCTTTATTTGCAGAATAGGAAGGTAATCTATGAGTGGTTGATATTAGACAGAGGTTATTTTGGCTTTAGGATAGTTTGCCAAGGGAGGAATGCCTAAAGTGCCACTACCTAACTTAGGGGAGATTTTTGACAGATTTGGAGTATTCTCTTTAGAGCTGATGGAAAAGTTTGTATGACTGAGACTAGATAGGGCTTAGCAATTAGGTTTTTTCTCATCATAGGCTGATTGAAAAGGTAGGAGGGCAAAATGTTTAGGGGTGTTTTCTAGCTGACAAATTTGACAAATTGGAGATCAGCTGCTAGAAAACTTGGCTTTAAAAACTAGCCATCATCAACAGGTGAAAAATACTGATGACTAACACCACCCAGCTTTGGTCCATCTCTCCCTGTGGCCATAATTTCTTCCTTAGCTGCTATCTTCAATCTAGAGACTTTTCCACCTCCCATGACACCCCTCACTAGTCTTGTGGAGTATTGGTTAGTACCAAGCAATTATACTCATGGCATCCACCTTCAGAGATCCATAAATGCCTATGAATCTAGACCCACTTCTCAAAGTCTTGCTAGCGGCCTCACTTAAGCCTACAAGATGGTTTGTGTAGAAGACAAGGATCTTAATTCTTTGTATCTAGACTCTAGTACCCCAACAAATAGCATCCATATTCATTGAATGAGCACTAATACATAAATTCACTAGATTTTTGACCTATCCCTATTGCAATGGACAAATAGAAATAAAAATATTAGGACATCAAGGACACATCATCAATGTATAGGATTTTCATATTTGTAACTTGACCTCATCATTGTTTGATGTATCATAATGTATTAAGCAATGTTGTTCCAGATCAAAACCAACAGGACATAGGCATGATAAGATATGAAATCATGCATCAAGTCAAATCCAACTAGATATATGCATGAGAACTGAGTGACACTGTGCCAAATATAATCAACCACATAAACGATGGCACAATACTCCAGATCAATCCAACAAGATGACAGTGTATGTATAATAGGGTAACACCCTGATTCAAGCAAGAGACAATTTATAAAACACACTGTCAATATAACCCACTATTATTTCATTGATAGAATGCCAAATAATTATTCAACTACCACGAGATGACCTTATTTTAATCATAACCATAAATTTAAATGTATGGTTAGTATTCTTCAACATTATGAGAAATCAACATCTTCATAAGTTTTAATGTAGCATCATTAAAGACGTTGTACTAATAAAGGGTCCTTAAATAATCAGATATGCTAGAAAAAAGGTTTCCTTGATAATTACAAAAGAATACAATAGCTTACCACTGGTATGAGCTTTCATTTTGTCTTTCCTGTGTCCAAATTACCAGGTAATAGTTGGGGTTCAAGTTGCCCAGTGTTCTCAGGTGGCTCATATTTAAGGAACCTTCAGACCTTCACTAGTTCTCCTCAAAAAGTGGGAAATAATATGTGTAACTCCAACTGCATATTTTGCATCACCTCAAAATTTCTCAAGAATACAAATGCACTAAAAACCTATCTTTGTTTGGCCATAATGAGCTACGTGTAGCTAGTGTCTTAAACCCATCTTGAAATGTTGACTGAAGGTACATTGGCCTATAAATGGGCATACAATACTTAGAAAAACACACGCTATTGTTAACTTGTAACCACACATATAAAAGTACATTGTGCATTGTCCATCCATATCACACATCAGTCTTTTTATGCTTTCCATCGCGCAGGGTTATATCTGAAGTCTAGGAATTACACACCTAGCCTTACTCTACAAATGAGTATTCATTAACAATATTTAGAGTCTGGGAATTACACACATAACCTTACTCTGCAAATTAGTATTCATTCACAACAGAGAGAAATATGCATTAAAAAAATAGTTCCAACGGGTACACTAACAATCCAGTCATTTAATTCCCTGGATATCATAGTTATTAAGATACTCAACATACTTGTAGAGTTCACTGTATGATTTGCAAGAGAAGGGGTACTAGGACAATGTCATTTATTTTTCCTCCCAACCATAGAAAGACCACCAAAGAATACCAATACGCTCTTTAGGTAGCTGTCACACCCAAGATTTTAGAGTTGTCCCAATGACCGCACTATCATATTTAGTAGGGATTCCATAAGTCTAATCTACCTCCACCCTTCTAGAAAAAAATGTACTTTGTTACAGGCTGGTCCGAGGACTCCAGAGGAAACCACCTCCACCCACCAGCCAGTAAGGTGTTGTAGGGGTGAGGACCTCCACCCTCACTCATTTTAAGGACTCTAGAGGTTTTCCTCCACCTTTTTTTTACTACTTCAATAGTTCCACCCAGTATAAGGAGTATAGAGTTTACTACAATTTAGTACCTAGCAAGGAGACTAGTCTAAGGTAGCCAGAGATCTGATACCTCCACCCACTAGCCATTAAGGAATTACAAAGGCAAGAACCTCCACCCACTTCTGCAACAATGACCAACAACTACTTTCTAATTCCATTAATATTAAGTAATGCTCTTATAATGACGCATCCAAATCAATTGTGATTAGAGACCACATATTCTTTGGGGTTTAAGTCTCATCCCAGCTTTAAAGTCTCATGCAACTTCTATAAATGCTTCCAGATTATTGTTAAAGTCTCAAGCAATCCATATGTTTGTAATAAGTCCAGATATTACACAAATCCAAATGTTTTTAAACCACATAGAGCATTGCATAAATCAAGGCATAATAAATCCACATGGTTTTAATAAGTCCAAGTATTAACAAGTTCATATGTTTTCCACACATATTGTTGCATAAATCAGGGTTGTTGAACCCTAGAATTACCCTTTCCTTTACATATTTCTCATCTCATTTCACTTCTGTTCCATCAATTCATAAGCCCTAATCAAGGAAGAATGATAAGGTTTGTCTTAAGGTTACATTCAAATGATTGAAATATTGTGTTTTAATGATTTTTTCTATTTTAATAAGTTTTTTCAGATTAGCTACATAATGCAGCCTGTTCCATAGCTGACCGGGCGTTCCGTAGCTACTCTTGTGGTTGAACATGTTACAGGTGTCAGATGAAGGAATGGTCCATATGGGTAGTCACAGAATCCCTCCTACATGGATTTCATCCTATTCATAAGGACTAATTCGACAAATAAAGAGGCCTAAACCGATGGTCAAAGCTCAAAATCAAAGACCGTTTCACATAGCAATTAGGACTCTTGATTTGCTGCATAGCAAATCATGAGTCCTAAGAGTCCTAGTTTGATCATAATTCAAAGATACACCTGTAGCTATCTTTATTCATAGTTAGTTATGCAAATTATTTATAAATAGAGGTTCTACAGGACCGAGAACAAGTTAATTTTTTGTAGCACAAGATCAAAATTACAATGGGATACTCTATTTTCTAAAGCTCTGTTTCAATAAAGAATATTAGTTCCCAGATGTTGTTTTGATTACATTTTTAAGGAGCTAAGGAGTTAACCAACTTGGTAGCAGAGGGCCCCTTCTGCTAAAGGAGGTTTTTAATGCTTTCTAGTTAGATTTGTTTCAATTTTGTTTAGTACTTTCTATTCGTGCTTAATTTCTAGTTTTCAATAGTTTAGATGCAACTGTGGAGATTTGCCTTCCGAAACGTTTCAAGGAGATAGGAAACTCTGTCTTCAGGATAGGAATAAAGATTGAAGTGTTAAGAAACATGGTTGCTTAGTTTACTTCTTTCATCTTTTGTCAATTGTTGTGTCTAATTAAGCATTTATGAAATCCATTTCTTCTATTTACTAAATCTTACATTGAATGGTTAAATGCCTTATAAGTGCAGTGGTTGAATGCATTTCATTTCTTGTCATTTGCTTGCTAAGAATTAAGGGTGTAATTGATTTATTTGAAGCCATACCAAGGGGTCACAAGCTTCAGAATTGGATGGGACTGATAAGTTAATTATTCACTTAGTTGGTTTTAGTTAGAAGATCCTCATTTCATTGCAACAAAACAATCTTTTTAAAGGTCATCTTGAAAGAGACTAATCTGAATATACTTTGCAAGGATGATTAGATGACTAGATTTAATGCAATGTTTGAGTTATTTTAATTCTTTAGACAAATGTAATGGTTGCTTAGAAACATTACCGCAAAGGGGTCACTCTCTACATATTGGGTAGATGGAGTAACTAAAGCATCTTAGATAAATTTCAATAGCATTCTCTGTTTTCTGTTTTAGACTTTAGCAACTAAGGTACAAATAGTTGATTTCATCTCATAGGGTTTTGACCTAATAATTGAATGTTGAAACAACCTAAAGTACAATAGTTGACGCATTTCCCTACTTTCATTTTGTCTTCAAATCTTAATTGAGTCATAGATCCATGGATTAGGTTTAATCACTAAATGAAGTACTTGCTTTACCTTCTTTTTCAGAACTAGGTCTTAGAACTAATCCATAAACTTTGGTTTCTCTTATAGAAAATTAACTTAGTTTCATAATACTTCCTTTTCTTCCTTTTTAATTAGATTCATTTTCACTTTTCTAGACTAGCCTAGGGTAGCACACTAAGGATAAAAAAGACAAACCCCCAAAAACAATAAAAAAACCACATACAACGAAGTAAGGGAAAGGTCACTTAGGAAAATATAGTGCACCACACTTCATCAGTTTACTAGCCTTGGTTGATAATTAATGAATTCAATTTAGGAACACTAAATTGACTAAACATTTTGGCGTTGTTGTCTTACATCCCAAAAACAATGATATGCGTAGAGAAAGAGATTCTAGGGGTAGATTTATAAGAGGCAAAAGCTTAATCCCTACAACACCCCTCACTCCACCTAGGCCAAGAAGTAGTACACCTCCCTCTCAAACTCATATCCCATACTATACTGGTCATAGGCTTCCTGAAGTTTTACGATCAGATATTCAGTTAGGAGGATCTCCCACTTCATCCACTGAGGCAATCTTGGAAGAAGAAGATCCTAGAACTCCAACAGAGGGAATAACCTTTTTCACTTCTACAAGGGAATATATTCCAGCTGAAGAATTAGAAATCCCTAGTGAAGAGGAAGAGGAAGAGGAAGAACCTTTCTTCAACATACCATTGATAGAAGAACTAAAAGAACAATTATCCCTCCAGGCTGAACCCTATATTAGTTCTGAAGAATCTATCATGGCAGGAAGAGGAGAAGGAGGGGAAGGAGAAGGATAGATTTTCAATGGAGAAAACTTGTTATTTGGAGGAGGTAGAGGTAGAGGAGGAGATAGAGGAAGAGATAGGGTAAATGCAGAAGGAGGTAGAGGTAGAAGGGGAGTTGAAAGTTCCTTTGGATTCCCTATAGTAGATGAAGAGACAAATGTTGTCATGAAAAATATCTCACCTTCTGTTCTTCCAAACTTTCATGGATTGAAAAGTGAATACCCTGAGACATTTTTATTTGAATTTGAATTTTTATGTAGAACTTATGACTATCTACAAGATGCTCAAAAGCTCAAATTATTTCCTTCAACATTGAAAGGAGCGGCCCTAAAATGGTCTAATCACTAGGTCTATTGAGTCATGGAATGATATGAGAAGAGAATTTATAGAAAGGTATTTGGACTATTGTATACCTGTTAACCATAAGGAGGAAGTGTTTAAAATGATGCAAAAGGAGGATGAAAATTTGAAAGATTTACTTGAAAGATTCAACTATAACATCAAGAGAGCAAAGATGGAGAATCTAGACCAACATACTCTAAAAGATCTTTTTATTGAAGACAATTAGAGATGAATGGATAGATATCCTTAACATTATGGGGAAGGGAGATATATCTCAACTTCCATTAGCTGATATTGGAGAACTATGTATTAATCTCTCAAGGGGAAAATCAAAAATTTTGAAAGGACCAAGAGATCCTACTTTAGCTAGGGTAAACAAGTCTGCAACTGGAACAGTAAGTAGGGCAGAAATTGGAAACATGCTTGATGAGTTCAAAACTGACATTCTAGGGAGTCTTAGTGAGAAAATATACACCCTTAAGCTACAAAACAAGCAGAAAGTTGAGATTGATGCCTTATCAATCTTTTGTCCCAAATTCAGAAAGAAGCATGCTTTGAGAGAATATCCTCTTGATGCAAAAGTAATAGAAACTTGTGTGATTTGTTCAGAGAACCATGAGACCAAGAGTTGTCCCTCAATTCCTGGTCTTAAGGCTGTCTTTCAAGAAGAAACAACTACAAATCCTACAGTATCTCTTTGTGTTGTCTCTAGATGACCATGGCAGGGGCCTCAAACCTAAGGGTTTAATAACCAAATGTATAATTAGCCCCCACTAAATTGGAATTCTTGGCAGCAACCTTGGCCTCAATCTCAAAATCAATCTCAACCTTGGGCTCAAGGGCTGCAAAATCTCTATGGAAGATTCTCTCAGTATTATCAGTATCCACCATCTTATCCATCCTATCCATCTTATCCAAATTATCCTCCCCAACAAAATCCTCCACAAAATCCACAACCTCAAACTCAAAATCAAAATCCACAACTCTCACTACCATTCCCTCAGAGACCAAATCAGTTACCTGCCCAGCCAGTACCAAACCCCAACAATAAAAACCCTCAAAATACCTATATGATAGAGGGTCAACAATTTCCAACTTATTTGATTACTCCTCTAGATCTTGATGATGTGAAACTTAGATCTGGAAGGATACTTGAAAAAAAGAAGCCTTCTGTAGTAATACAAGAACAAGAAAATTCTAAGGAAGATTCTCTATGAGTTAATAAAAGTTTTGAGGAAAGCATATCTCTTCAAAACCAAAACATTGAAAAAGAAAAACAGAAAGAACCAATGAATTCAACTCCTATGTTAGAGCAACCATCAACATCTACTCCTACACCTCCTTTTCCTAAAAGATTACAAATTGATAGAGGTATAAAAAAACAGATTATGTTGCCTAATTATGATTTCCTAGATGAATTGAGAAATGTTTGTATCAAAATTCCATTATTACAAGCCATCAAGGAAATTCCAATCTTAGCTAAAATAATAAAGGAGTTGAGTATGAAGAAACCTGGAAGAAAGATAAAAGAAATAAAGAAAATTCAACTGGTAGGAAAAATAGCATACATAATGATGGGAAAGATTACCATTCAAAAATATCTAGATCCCGGAATTCAAGTTGTAAAAACTCACATCAATGGAATTGAAATCCCAAATACATTAATTGATTTAGAAGCAACAATAAACATCATGAGTAAGCAAACCATGGAACAACTTAAGCTTCCTAATCTTCTTTATACACCCACATTACTACAGTTAGCAGATAGGCCTGTAATTAGTCCAGATGGTGTGTTAGAAGATATTTTAGCGTCCTTATATTCTTGGGAGTATCTTGTTGAATTCATGATTTTAACTCCTAAAAATAATCTAGGAGGACATCCTCTTATACTAGGAAGACCTTGTTTGGCTACAGATATCATCAGTGGTAGATCTTGTGATATGTACATCTCTGATGGAAATTCAACTAAGAAATTCACTTTATATCCTCTAGCAAGAATAATCACAGAGATAGATGACAAACAATAGATTGATGATGAAGAAGATATACAACCTCTCTTCACTATTTCAAACATTAGTGAAGATAGCCAGATCTTGAATACTTTAGAAAATTTTGAATCATCTCGAGATTATGGACATGAACAATTCCAAGAAAGATTTAATATTGAATTTTTGTCATCTAGGCAGATGTCTCTTTACTATATGGAAGAATTTGGCAGCTCTACAATTGAAATATTTCCAGGAAAAACCTTGAACATAAACAAAAACCTAGAAAAATTACAACAAGAAGAGCTAGTCAAAACATTATAAAAACATTCATCTGCATATGCAAGGGAATACACTGACATGAAAGGGATTAGTCCTAAGACTTGCACTCATCACATCTATATAGAGGGAAATTGTAAGCCTATCAGACAAACTTAGAGAAGGATGAATCCAAATCTTAGGGAGATTGTGAAAGAAGAGTTGAAAAAATTGCTGAATGTCAACTTTATCTATCCTATTTCAGATAGTCAGTGGGTTTCTCCTTTGGTGATTGTACCTAAGAAAAATGGTAAATGGAGGGTATGCATTGATTATCGAGAATTGAATAAAGCTACTCTTAAAGATCATTTTCCTTTACCTTTTATAGATCAAGTGTTAGATGCATTAGCAGGCAAAAAATATTTCTCATTATTGTATGGTTTCAGTGGTTATAATCAAATTCAAGTTGCACCTGAAGATCAGGATAAAACCACATTCACCTGTCCTTGGGGAACTTATGCCTACCGAGTACTACCTTTTGGATTATGCAATGCACCTGCAACATTCCAAAGGGCAATACTAGGAATTTTTTCTGATCTAATACATGATTATGTAGAAGTATACATGGATGACTTTACAGTTTATGGTAATTCATTTGAAGAAGCTTTAGAAAACTTGGAAAAAGTTATAAAAAGTTGTAAACAAGCAAACCTTTCACTAAGTCATGAAAAATGTTTCATGATGTTTACTGAAGGGATTGTTTTAGGGCATCACATTTCAGGAGATGGAATTAGAGTTGATGAATCAGTTGAAGTCATCTTCAGACTATTAGTTCCGAGTTGCCAAAAAGATGTTAGAAGTTTTCTAGGATTCATAGGGTATTATAGAAGATTCATAGAAAACTTCACCAAGATAGCAACCCCTCTCTTCAAATTACTCACCAAGGACTGTGAATCCAAATGGAATTCTAACTGCTAGTTAGCATTTGAAACCCTAAAAGAAAAAATTTCTGAAGCACCCATTTTAAGAGGGCCTAACTGGAAACTACCTTTTCATATATCAACAGATGCTTCAGACACAACTCTAGGAGTTGTATTAGGACAAAAATATCTGATCCCTTATGCCATCTACTATACAAGTAAAAATTTGACTCCCCTAGAGTTGAATTATACTGTGACTGAAAAATAATTCTTAGTTGTTGTTCATGCTATCAATAAATTCAGACATTACATAACAGGCTATGAAACCTTTGTTCACACAGATCACTCTGCAATTAGGTATTTAATGAACAAATCTGTTCCTATTAGCAGAGTTACAAGATGGTTATTGATCCTACAAGAATTTAACATTACTATTCTAGACAAGCCTGGAAAACAAAATACAATTGCTGATTTCCTATCTAGAATCCAAAATATCAAAGACAATACTCCGGTTGAGGATAAATTTCCTGATGAATACCTCTTTGCAATAACTACTCAAACTCCTTGGTTTGCAGATATTGCCAATTACTTAGTAACAGAAAAATTACCTTCAAATATGCATCCTAGAGAGAAAAGAAGAATCATTCAAGCAAGTGCAAAATATTCATGGATTACTAATGAATTGTATAAGATAGGTCCAGATCTTATTATCAGAAGATGTGTTCGAGAAGATGAAATGCTTGAAATTCTCAAGGCATGTCATGATGAACCCTGTGGTGGACATTTTGCTGACAATAGGACAGCCTATAAAATCCTTCATTTAGGATATTATTGGCCATCCATCTTCAAAGATGCTAAAGAATATGTCAAAAGGTGTGACAAATGTCAAAGGGTAGGGAATCCTGCTCCTTCGAATGAAATTCCATTACAACCTTAGGTACATATTGAACCTTTTGAAAAATGGGCTTTGGATTTTTTTGGACCTATCAATCCTCCATCTAAACAAAAGAAGTATATCCTGGTATGCACTGATTATGTCACTAAATGGGTAGAGGCTAAAGCATTACCTGTTGCTAATGAATTGTCTATAGTCAATTTTCTTTTTGAGGATATCTTTACTCGTTTTGGTGTTCCAAGAGAAATTGTAACAGATCAAGGAGCTCAATTTACATCAAAGATGGTGCAAAAGATGGTAGAAAATTACAAAATCAAGCACATGAAGTCTACCCCTTACCATCCACAAGCAAATGGCCAGGTTGAATCTACCAACAAAGTGATTGAAGGAATTCTCACTAAGACTGTTCATCTACACAGGAGAGATTGGGCAGAAAGGCTTCCTGAAGCCTTATGGGCCTATAGAAATACATGGAGAAACACAACAGGACATACTCCTTATGAACTTGTTTATGGGAAACAAGTCCTATTCCCTATATAATTTCAGATCAAAACCTTCAAGATGGCAGTCCAACTAGGACTTGATTTGACAGAAGCACAGAAGCATAGACTAGAGCAAATTAATGAACTAGATGAGATCAGACAAGATGCAGTTCAAAGAACCAGCATAGTCCAACAACAAAGGATTAAATGACATGACAAGTGTAGAGCTATAAAAAGGGTCTCTTTCACCTCTAATTACCTCACATTAATATGTCAATCCAGGAGCGTTTTGTTATTCCAAAGAGTGTCTCAGTCTGAGGCTATCACTTGTCAGAGTAATGCTAGTAGTACAGTGTTTAAAAATACAAGAGTAAACGGATGCTTGTCTATAACTAAGTTACTTCAAAAGAATAAATCACACATTCGGAAAACTAGGCAGCTTATCAGTCAAGGGTTCGGCAGCGATAACCCATCCCTTTGAAAACTGATGGAAAGGAAATTAGAGCATAGACCACGGGTCTGGGAGCTAGACAGTGAATGCAAAAGCTCACTACAGCCTTAGATCGTCTCTCACACCAAAACAACAAATGCGAGTAAATGGAACAACAAATAAAGAATTGAACAGCAAATCTGGAATGGAACGGAAATTCTAAAATAGAACAGCAATCGAACAACTAAGTCTCGCGAGTCGTAACCAAACTTACTCTATTAACCCAAATGCACTCTTCGCAATCAAATAACAATCTTTCACTTTTAAGGCAAATTAAGCAGAACACGCTAATGGAACAGCAATAACTATTGATAAATTATGAACAGCACTAGTAAATCATATACGCACACAACACGCTGAGATAGTAATCTGATCAATCTTAATTAACAGGGATACGACTGTGCTTCCAAATAAAACAGCATTATTTCTGAATCCAATAATCATGAAGAACACAACTCAGATGAAGCTATGACATGAAGGTTCAGTACAAAAGCTCTGTAACATAACAGTAAGAATATTCAGTTAAGACTAATAACATGCAATCAACTCTGAAAGGATCAGTAACATAATGCAGAGTCAATACACAATTCTATCTATAAAAACCTTAATGATTTAATCTTAATAGAGCATGTAATAGCGACTTATAAAGCATATCAGATTACCGAATAACAATGATAAGCAAACCACGCAGAAATCAAATCGTAGTGATACAGAAGCAAGTGTCCTCCGGGGCCGGGCCCTTAGCCTCCAAGGATACACCGCCTTAAGTTAATCCAGACACAGAAATGAGATAATCACCAAGCTTATATTAATGCATAAGACAAAAGTACAATGAACCAGTTCTCAACGAGACTCGATGATCAAAGTTGATTTTTAACAGAAAATTACATAAGAAGTATATCTCTCAAGCTAACAGTGTTGTCCCTTTATATAAAGGTGACGGCGGAGATGTCCAAGTAACAAGATAAATAAAGCAGCGATCCCTCAGGATCAGAGATCCTGAGGGATTCGCCAAACTGTTAATCCTTCCTCTTTTCTTTTCTTCTCCGCCGAGCTGGTGTCTTCTCCTCCTTTTCCGGGCCGATTTGCTTTGATCTGCTTAGCCTTGTTTGCATTCGGTTCCCCTTCAAAGGGACAGCAGTTATCTCGTCTTTGTCCTTTCCTTTGGAGCGGCAACTCCTCGTTTTCACCTTTTCCTGCATAGAAAAATAACAATTATCAGCGGTTAAGTCTTGCATATCAACTCTCACATGTTTTGTTATAATTCTTTATCATTTTCCAAATTCATGATGCAAAAAGGTTTACAAATTCTACTAAAAAGCCACTGAAATAATCATCAAAAGCATACCTTTTTAGTACTCCACAACAAGTATATCAAAGAGAAAAAGTTTCAAGAAGGGGCTGGGCACTCTTTTTTGACTCAAAATTCAAGGATTTTCAAGGGAAATTTTAGACTCATTAGCTTGGGCCATATGAGATTGAGAAAGTCTTTGAAAATGGAGTAGTAAAGATCAGAACAATAGATGAAGAAAAGGTATCTCTTCTTGTAAATGGTCATAGGCTGAAAGTATATCATAAACCACTTTCAAAATAAGATTTTATCAGAAAATTTCAGGATAACATTGATATGGAGTTAGTAAAGAATTCTTCTTCTTCTTCACAAACTTAGCTTTTATTTTTCTATATATAAAAAAAAATGATGATAAAAAAAAAAATAATAATAATAATTAAAAAAAAAAAGTATAAGTATGGAAACCAATCAATGATTGGCATACTTATGCAGAAAGTACAGGGTGAAAATCAAAACTCTCTGACATCTTATACTTTCATTTTTCTTTTTCTATAACTAAGTATTCATATTTGCAAAAACACAAATTGCAAATTCATTTCATTTCACTACATATTTATATTTCATCTCATTCCACTTCCATTCTATTTCACTTTCATTCCATTATAACATTTTTCACTCCATATTCATGTTCCATCTCACTCCACATCCACATTCCATATCCATACTTCATATTCTTTTGACAGGTACATTCTGCAGCTAGGCACATTCTGCAGCTATTTCACATTTTGTAGTTGATTCTATTCTGCCGCCAATCTGATTCTGCAGACTACTCCAACAAATAAGGACAAGATGATTGCAAGAAGGGACTATAGGACTATGTTCTAAATACCACCATGCCACAAAAAGGAGGACCTAAGGAATAATATCAAGCACAACATACAACAAGGTTAAATTCTGAGGTAAATTGTGAAAAAATATTTTAATAGCGAAAAGTCAAAACATGAAATATATACAATGTGTATAATCATATGTTTCCTAAACAACCTATCATTCGAATTGATTAATCCTTGTCATGAAATATCTTGACCATATCCCTTATCTGATGTTCCATAACGATCCATCATTAAACCCTTGATTAATGACTAACAGTGATAATCATAAACGTGACCTATTAGGCCACGTCTCTCTAAGATCGTATCGTTCACTTATTTCCCCACAAGTTCACCATAAACTCTCCATTAGATCTGTAGCCATTTCATTCTCTTCCACAAGCTTGATTACCTCCATCGTTCATTCACCTTCATCACACTTTGCAGCCAATCCATTTTCAAACATAGAAGGGTAATTCTGAAGGAGAAGATACTCTGCACAGGAGAAGAATGGGTCTAATTGTTAGAACAGAGCCGGTAGGAGTCAAATATATGGAGGGATATCCACAAGTCAGGGAGCTACTACAACAAGCAAGATGGTTGAATTTTATAGAAAAGTTTGATGGCTTCCATAAGGAGATTACCAAATCGTTTTCCAGATCTTTTGATGGGGTTGAGGTAGAGATTGGAGACATCAAATTCACAATAACAAAATAATTTTTGGTTGAAGTAACAGAACTCCCAAGGCAAGGAGAATAGTGGTTCAAAAACAAAGAATTTCATAATGAGTCATGGAAGGAGATGCTTAAAAATCAAGGTATGGATGTTTCAATCTTTAGAAAAGGTATTCCAAGTACTGCTTTGAAAAGTAAGTGGAGAAACATGCTGCTAATTTTGCAAAAAATTATAACATGTGAAGGGAGGTTTGGAACTATGTATGATTACCATATTAGGCTATTAATGAATTCTCTAGAAGATGGTGAGATAAACTTACCTTTATTTTTGCTCAATAGTCTAAAGAGAATGGCTTCCAATGTCCAAAAGAGAGTCCAAATTTTAGAAACCACTCTGCATCATCATGGTTTAGTAAAAATATTGATTGAATTTCACTTAAAGAACATAGGGGACAATTGGGAAGATTTTCTTGTGAGAAATCATTTTCAAGAACAGGCAGAATCACCACCTAAGTAAAGAAATGTTAGGAGAAGTAGAAGAAATAAAACTAACATGGTTATTGAAAACAAACTTGACACTCCACCATAGGAAGAAGATGAAGAACTAATTCCTGAGAAGTTAACGGAAATTAGAAAACAAATTAGGGCCAGAGGAAAAGAAAAGAAAGAAAGTGAGGGTATTGATAAAGAGGATGAGAATCCACCAAAGCTGAGAAGGAGCTCTAGACTCTGAGGTATTATGAAAAAGATATTGACAAAGGAGACAAAATTCATAAATATAGAAGATGAAGAGACCTCGGTTCAAACACCTGTTAACAATTCTCCTACGTTCAGTCCTCAAAACTCTCCTCTATATCATTTTGAAGAAGGCCCTAGTAGGAGATCTCCTGGTGTAGACCCAGTCCAACAAAAAATATATGATTGTGTGGAATAATTGGAAAGAAGTGCCTCAATGAGTCAAGAAATATCTGTCAATCCACAAGAACCTCTGATTGAAACTCTTAAGCAAGATAAGTATGAATTAGAGATATTGAACAGGCACATTAAGAATGAAAATGAGATTTTGAAAGAGAAAGTCAAGTTGAAAAATACAATGAATGATAACTCTACTTTACAGCTAGAGATATTACACAAGGAAAACAGGAAACTGAATAAGAAGAGCAAAAGGTTAAACAGAGCACTCATAAACCTCAGTTTCAAACTGCTCATGAAAAAGCTAAGGATGGCAATGACTTCCAAAAGGAACAGAAGAATAAGGTTGGATGTTTTGGCTGAAGTATCAGAGCACATGCAGTAAGGGATAAGAACTTAAAATTTTGGCAAATTGCATGAGGACATGCAATGATTTTGCAGTGGGGGTATGTTGAACCCCAGAATTACCCTTTCCTTTACATATTTCTCATCTCATTTCATTTTTGTTCCATCAATTCATAAGACCTAATCAAGGAAGAATGATAAGGTTTGTCTTAAGGTTACATTCAAATGATTGACATATTGTGTTTTCATGATTTTTTCTATTTTAATAAGTTTTTGCAGATTAGCTACAGAATGCAGCCTGTTCCACAGCTGACTGGACATTTCGTAGCTACTCTTGTGGTTGAACATGTTACAGGTGTCAGATGAAGGAATGGTCCATATGGGTAGTCTCAGAATCCCTCCTACATGGATTTCATCCTATTCATAAGGACCAGATCGACAAATAAAGAGGCCTAAACCGATGGTCAAAGCTCAAAGTCAAAGATTGTTTCACACAACAATTAGGACTCTTGATTTGCTGCATAGAAAATCATGAGTCCTAAGAGTCCCATTTTGATCATAATTCAAAGATACACCTGTAGCTATCTTTATTCATAGTTAGTTATGCAAATTATTTATAAATAAAGGTTCTACAGAACCGAGGACAAGTTAAGTTTTTGTAGCACAAGTTCAGAATTACAGTGGGATACTCTGTTTTCTAACACTCAGTTTCAATAAAGAAGATCAGTTCCCAGATGTTGTTTTGATTACATTTTTAAGGAGCTAAGGAGTTAAACAACTTGGTAGCAGAGAGCCCCTGCTACTAAAGGAGATTTTTAATGCTTTATAGTTAGATTTCTTTCAATTCTGTTTAGTATTTTTTGTTCCTACTTAATTTCTATTTTTCAATAGTTTAGATGCAACTGTGGAGATTTGCCTTATGAAACGTTTCAAGGAGATAGGTAACTCTGTCTTCAAGATTGGAATAAATATTGAAGTGTTGAGAAACATGGTTGCTTAGTTTACTGCTTTCATCTTTTGTCAATTGCTGTGTCTAATTAAGCATTTATGAAATCCATTTCTTCTATTTACTAAATCTTACATTGAATGGTTAAATGCCTTATAAGTGCAGTGGTTGAATGCATTTCATTTCTTGTCATTTTCTTGCTAAGAATTAAGGGTGTAATTGATTTATTTGAAGCCATACCATGGGGTCACAAGCTTCAAAATTGGATGAGACTGATAAGTTAATTATTCACTTAGTTGGTTTTAGTTAGAAGATCCTTATTTCATTGCAACAAAACAATCTTTTTAAAGGTCATCCTGAAAGAGACTAATCTGAATATACTTTGTAAGGATGATTAGATGACTAGATTTAATGCAATGTTTGAGTTATTGTAATTCTTTAGAGAGATGTAATGGTTTCTTAGAAACATTACCGCAAAGGGGTCACTCTCTACATATTGGGTAGATGGAGTAACTAAAGCATCTTAGATAAATTTCAATAGCATTCTCTGTTTTCTGTTTTAGACTTTAGCAACTAAGGTACAAACAGTTGATTTCATCTCATAGGGTTTTGACCTAATAATTGAATGTTGAAACAACCTAAAGTACAATAGTTGACACATTTCCCTACTTCCATTTTGTCTTCAAATCTCAATTGAGTCATAGATCCATGGATTAGGTTTAATCACTAATGAAGTACTTGCTTTACCTTCTGTTCAGAACTAGGTCTTAGAACTAATCCATAAACTTTGGTTTCTCTTATAGAAAATTAACTTAGTTTCATAATACTTCCTTTTCTTCCTTTTTAATTAGATTCATTTTCACTTTTCTAGACTAGCCTAGGGTAGCACACTAAGGATAAAAAAGACAAACCCCCAAAAACAATAAAAAAACCACATACAATGAAGTAAGGGAAAGGTCACTTAGGCACATATAGTGCACCACACTTCATCAGTTTACTAGCCCTGGTTGATAATTAATGAAAGCAATTTAGGAACACTAAATTGACTAAACAAGGGCATAAGCAATCCACGTGGCTTTAACAAGTCCAGGAATTAATAATTTGAGATGTTTTAGCTCAATCAACTATCATTTCAATGAAATCCTTATCTTATTAGGAACATAAACTTCTCATTCCAAAATAATCATGAAAATACAGCTAGCCAAGAGAATCGAGCCACACCATTTTCGCAATGATAAATGAAGCATGAAAAAATTTCAATAAAAACAAAAACAAATAGCACGATGGAGATAATCAAGCACAACCTAGGAATCAAGTGGATACCTTAGCTATAGTAAGTAAGAATGGAGTTGATATCTAGAATATGAACTGTGACCACAACTATTGAGCGCAAGGGTGAGATGAGTGCACAATCCGGTGGCTTGTGCATTTAACCCTTTACTGGAAATACATTCAACAATTATCCCTCTCTTGTAGTGTGGTTAACCCTCTATTGTAGACACTTTCTATTGTCCACTGCCTTCCCCCTCGCTCTTTCTTGCGTTCGCTATTTTGTTGGCCCACCTTTTTGGTTTCGGCCTTCCCGATTAGATTCCCCTAATTTTTGTCTATTGTTCAATTTGTTTCTTTAGTTGGTCAGGGTCCAGTATGGACCAACTCATTTAGACCAATAAAAATTACCCCCGTTATTTGTTTTTATATTTTTTTATAATGATTGGCCCTGTTATTCTTGCAGAACAATCCACCATTTGGCTTTTTTTCCCATGCCTACACCCATTTATCAGTTTTTTTTTTTTTTTTCATGATATTTACAAATCAGCTGCATGTATATATTTTACCTCTCCCCACTTAAGGTATACAAACATATAGATACCTATACGATTTAAAATACTTATTCAATTGGGCATGTGTATAAAATATTCACACTATTTCAAAGTGATCAAGGGGCATGTATATTTATCATTCAAAATGTAGAAAATATTTACAAAACTAACCAAGAAGGTATATACAATGGCCATGTAAAGTAACCAAGATTGGGCCTTGGAGCCTCATCACTGAACCTTAATGAAATTAGGAGGCCTTCATATCACATATGATGCTTACAAGTGTAGGCTTGGTCAAAATAGGAACATAAGGAGCTTAGGCCTTATTTGAATATTTAATGATCAAGATTTATGAAGTAGTTCTCAAAGAACCACAAATGACCTCTATAGGGGATCTTAGGGTTCTATTGGGGAAATTTATTGTCATTAGTATGTTTCACATAGTAATAAAGGGTTTTAGACTTGTACCATGGCAAAGGGATGAAAACAATAGCCTCGATCTGAATATGTAACTTATTTGGTATACACTACATGAAAAGGACCATAAATAACAATATAAATCCTCTTTGAGGGATTTTAGACCTCCATCTAGGATAAGGGATCCATTATGAGGTTTTCCATGTCATATATGGGAGTTAGGGTTTATATGTTCTCCAAGGAATAAAATAGGGCCTTAGGCCTAAAAAAAGTCTTTCTCATGTTTAATGTCGAGGAACAAATATATTAGAATAGGAATATGTGCACAATTAGTATGTTTTGCATAATAAGAATGTGTTTTATGGCCTCTACAATGGATAGGGAAGGAAAACAAGATCCTTAGTTCCTAAACAAAACTTCTCTAGTAGTTCAATGGATGTGAATAAATCCTCAAACCACCACACATATCCTCTCTAAGATATATCTAACCTTCAGGTGTGTTATGGATACTATTTGAAGGTTTTGTGTGTCATAGTTGGGTCTTGGGGTCTTCGAGTTTGGCCTCAATATCATTAGGAGGTTTTTTGCACCACGTATGGCACTTGGGGCCTTAACCATGGTCAATGAAGGATCATAAGGTGCTTTGGTAATATTTGAATCTTCCCATGATCAATCTTCTTGAACACAGGGCATATCTCTAGGGGGTGTTTTTCCTCTATGGGGGATATTTGTCACCATTGGTATGGTTTACATGATAATAATGGGTCTTGGGTAATGTACGATCTTGAGAGGAGGAGAAAAGAGGGTCTTAGGCCCTAAATAAAGCTTCTAGAGTTCAAGAAACATTAATCATTTTTAATTTATTATCTAGTCATATATTTTAGTCCTCGACTAGCTTAGTCATTTAAATTAGTCACTTTTAGTTGGGTCACTTATTATCTAGTCATATATTTTATCCCTAGACTAAACTAGTCATTTTTTAGTTGGGTCACTTAAAATTGCTCAAATTTAGTAGTAATTCACTTGAAATAATTGTGGTGACTAACGTTTTTAGTTGCATAGTCACTAATCTCTCATTTTGTACTAGTGTGTGCTAGTCAGTGCTGGTGACCAGGCATGAAACCTGTGTTGAGCATAGGTGGGCTAAAGGGACATGTGTGTCGGGGCTTAAAAGAATGATTTTGAGCAGTCATTCCTAGAAATTCAGACTTTTTTGGATAAGTGATGCTTAGGGATTTGCGAAGGGATGATGACAAAATGTGTAAGGATGTTGAATGATCTGGTTTACAGCCTATTGACCAAATGTAACAAAATCATCTGTAACATGTATGTTATGGATTTATCTCATCTATGTGGGTTGGGATACATATTCTAGGGCTTCCTCTACCTTGCTAACACTTTTTTTTCATATGTTAGGGAATCCTCTTGTTATGTGGAAAATTATCTTCTGCAGACAAAAGGGAACTCCCTAGATCTAGTGGCCTGATCTAGAAACAACAGGGGTAAAAAGAACTATGTTTTCCTTAGAGAAACTAAAACACGAAAGAAAGACCTTCTTGGAATCTGTAGTAAGCCCTCTTCTTCTCCTTTCTTGTAAACTCCAACTTTAGCTCTAAGCGCTATAAATTGAACCTGCAAAATGACTAAAACAAGCAAGAGAACTACAATATCCACATAGCATAAACCAATATCTCTAATCAATGAGTCAAAAGGCATTAAAATACATAAGCATCAATATGACACAAGTGTAGGAAAAAAATAGTGTTTTTTGTATTAAAAAATGAAGGAGAGAGTTACAACCGTTTATATATGCTTGACTTTGTAGATGTATCCCCAATTATCTTGTCCTTCCTTTCCACAAAGAAAAAATTCAACTTCAACCCTAATTCATTAGTGGATGATGATTCCTTAAGCTCAAAGTAGGAGCATGAGGGCATTAATAATCTCCAAAAGCCAACCTAAACTCTCTGGGAGGCAGTAAATTTATAGGGTAAAAGCGGTAGTTTATGATTTACCAATCTAGGCTTGAGATCCACATATGAAGGAGGATAAGCTCTAAGGATAAGAGATAAGACCTCTAGAGTAGGAATTTAGGATCTCTATCAATGGTAAATGGTTAAAACCACCTTAGAAACTTTTGGAAGGAGAAGTTTCGTAATATTTTTTATTTTTCCTGAAATTCTAGAACCATCACACCTGCAAAGGGGCACAACCTACACTAGTCAATGCAGGTGCTTAGTTATGCAACTTGCAACCATTGCATATGGATTGAATTTTGGGGTGCGTTGGGGCCAAAAAAAATAGTTTTTGAGTTGATTGACCCAGAAAATAAGACTTTTTGGAGATATAATGCTTAGGGCTTTGCAAAGGGACAAGGACAAAATGTTAAGGATGTTGATTGATCCCGGTTTTCAGGCCATTTGATTGGATGCGAAAAAATGACCTGTAACACCTCCAACTCTTACTTGTATACCCCCACCCCCACCCCACAAAAATACCTGTAACATTATATCAATTAATAAAAACCCCTCACCCACTTCATATGAATGGATATATTGACTTCCTTTTCCATTATATTAAAACCATGACTAAGAATGGACTTATTACAATATTTTCTAGTTAATAAACCCCTCTTGGTGTTGTACTAAATAGGGAACTACACTACCCTAAGATTTGTTAAGGAGCCATCCATGAAGGCAAAAAAAATGAAGTGGTTTCTATCACATGCTTCTCTTCCATTCCATTCATATAAGTTATGTTCTTTGATGTTGAAATTACAAGTTTATTTGGTTTTCTAATGGTATATTAACAAGTTTCTTACTAGTTGGTGATTGATGTTCTATGCATGAATAGTGCATATAATCTACTCGTGATGGAATTTCTATTATATTATGTAGTGCATGTTGTAGCATTGAATATTAAGATCACTTGGAAGTATTAGACCACACTCTAAGATAAACTTTACAAATGCAATTGATATGAGTCTTAGCTATCAATAATTTTGCTTTCATAATTGATTACTAATCCAATTGATGTTTTTGCTTAATGAAATGCATGAAAAAAAAATGAAAAGGACAAAATATAGAAGAACAATTAAAGCAATAAGAACTGATTTTCATTTACATTCTAACCAAGTAGGTCTTCTAAATATCATTCCTTAAGCTCTTATTTATATGTATTTGTGGTGAAAATATATTGAGTTACATCACAAAAATCATAATGTTTTTATGGTTCTATTTTGAAGAATACATGGTAAGTTACCAACTTTAGGGAGTGATAGTTTTAATTCTACGGTTTAACCTTGGATTACTTTTGGCTCTAACAACTTTAAACAACGATTTTGATTAAGAATAATCTATGATAAAAAATAAAAGATTAACTTCACTTTAGCTCCCAAATTATAAGAATAATGAAAGATATTACAATATTTTTAATAAAAAATACTAATAAAAAAATTAATATTTTATATATTTTAAATTGAAATAATTGCAAAAAAAAAATTAAATTATTCTTACTTTCTTTAAAAAAGAAATCATTTTTCAAAATTTAAAAAGTTACAAAATCCACTATTTTAAAGTAGTGGATTATTAATATGGAATTTTTTTATCACATTCAAAATTTTGAATTACAATATTGTAAGTTGTCTGTGACCATCAAAAGATAGAATTGTGAATTGCAATGGGCAATTGTGAGTTGTCCATCACCATATGGAAGCACAATGACCTTAATAAATTTGAATTACAATATTGTGAGTTGTCCGTCACCATCAAAAGATAGAATTGTGAATTGCAATGGGCAATTGTGAGTTGTCCATCACCATATGGAAGCACAATGACCTCAATAAAAGTGGGAGATTTTTAATAATTACTTTACCATTTTATTTTTTCATCTCTCTAACTTATTTGTTTTTAAAACAAATATAAAATATCTATCGTTTTACATTTTTTGATCAGGAAGGTGTGAATATATGAGGCTGATATGATGGTGTAAACTTTTAGCATTTCATAAAAATGAGAAATTTTAAAAAAATGTGTTTATATTTTTAAATTATATTGTTGTTATTACTTCTTTGAAGTTATAAGTAAAAATGTAAAAATATTTTTATAATTAAGTTGATTTAAATAATTGATGATTCAAATGAGATTAGTTCATTCTCTTGTTATACTATATATCATGTGGAGTTTAATAAAATATAACAAGTATGCAATAATATGTATTTATAGGAAACAATGGTTTGGTTATAAGAATGGATTGTCTTTGGAATATGTTGTGGGAGTTTGAGAGATGGACAATGCAATTTTTGTAACTTCACACTAAATCATATTTAACTAATCCAAGTTTGGTTGCATCAAATTCACTTGAATTCAAACATTGTTAACTTAGTCATGGATCCCAGGATTTTATACACTAGGGTATCATTGACACACATGTATTTGTGGAAAATACTCATGGTAATGTGCCAATCTTCTTTTGCTCCACAATGTTCTAGATATCCTCATGCATGTTGCTTAATTACTCATAAGCCTTAAATATAATCACTGTAGTCTTGTTGTGAACAAACACTATTCTAGAAGGAAAGCCTATTTCCTTAACCATGCAAATTATCTTAATCATAAGATAAATATTCAACAATACCGCTAATTCCATTACTACTTACATTATGTGAAGGTGAATTACAAGTTCTTAACTCTTTTTAAACCTCTATGAGGCTTATCACCATTAAAATGTCTCATATCATATAAACATATCGTAATTCTAAACTTATTTTTTGATTTATCTGTTTTTTTTTAAATTATTTATATAAAACTATTTTATTTAGGAGTAGTCTTTAGTGCGACTTTTTGGAGTTTCCGATGCCGGAATCCAGTGAAAAAATTTAAAGTAAAATCTTGATTTTTGTTATTTAAATTAGTTTTTTTACTGTAAATATAGATTCAGCACCCTAAAAAACCTCTAGGACACTTTGATTGTGCAAGTTACCCATCAAATTTATGTTTTCAATAAATGAAATTAGACCGGAAAAATCCACCGAAAAAGCCTTCAAAAAGTTGCACTAAAAACAACTCCTTTTATTTATTCACCTTGAAACAATAAATATTGTGAATACAATATTAATTCTACAAGTATAAAAGCATGTACATCAAAGTATAAAATACAAAAAACTTGTACATCAAAATATAAATATACAAAAGTTAAAACAAAATAGGAAATAAAATTAGATAAAATGGAAATTTTAATTAAGTGCATTCTATTAAACAAGGACAATAATTTTAGTGAAAATAATTAAATGATTAAATAAAAAATAAATAAAATGAATTTTTATTTAAAAACTAAAGACCATTATAAATAACCATGTAGGCTCCTACCAACTTTTTGTAAAGTTTTGAAAAAAAATATAATCAAATCTTTTAAGGCTAAGTGGGTTGATAGATAAGACAATATGAGAATTTCTGATTTTTTTGAAGTTTAAAGGACTATGTTGAATTAATAAACAATTTGATCAAATACCACTTAAACCTATCATATTTTCCAACATTGTATTCAAGTAAATATAATAATCTATACTTTGTTAGTTCAATTTGTAAATGGATAGAAAGGAATTGAGATAAAGATGGAAGTTGTAGAATAATTGCAAATCACTTAGTCTAGTTTAATTTGTAAATTCATGGAAATGGATTAACTAGATAAATGTGGAAGCTGTAGAGTAATTGAAAATTATTTTTCTATGTTATTCACTATGCAAATTATTAATTTTGATAATATTATTTAGCTTTATACAAGCCAAGTTTTCTTTTTCATTTCGTATAATCTCTCACATATACATAATTTTATACTCTCTCACATACACATATAATTTTATTTTTATTATGTTGAAAAATATATTTAGAATATAATAGAATTGTATAGCTTTTTATTTAAATTGGAATTGAAAATTATTTTTTTAAGTAAAAATAATATAATAATTTAATTAAAAATAATAATATTTACTATAATAAAAAAATAAATATAGATTTAATTAAATTTAATTAAAAATATTATAAAATGTTTATAAATTATAAAGTACTTTACAACCTCTTAAAAATGTGATAATAACCATAAGAGTGGCTTGAAAAATACAATGACCAAGGCAATGGTAGTCGCAAGATTGCTACAAATTTTCAAGATATACCCTTAGCAATGAGTTATCTTTCTATATCATTAATGGAAAAACTAATGGTTTAATAATTTTTACTTATACACTTTATAATACATCTCTAATACATTGTGGTTTGATGTTTTATTATTTTAACTATAATAATATATAAGTGCAATTCTCAACTCACTCACAATCAATTTTATTATCTTATTTTACATATCTTATATGATTAGCTTCAACACGTAGTTTAACAAGGTAACAAAATGGCTCAGAATTTGGCAATGATTTTCAAAAAATTTGGTAAAGATTTACTCAGAATCTTGTTTACAGTGGTTAAAATTTAGTATTTTGAGTGTTTAAGGGTTTTTTATAGTGCTGAATCTATTTTTACTATCAAAAATAGATTCCAAACACTCCAACTACCTGATTTTTTGAATTTTAGTTGATCAGATTCCGGTAATTTTCTGCTGTGCGAGCTATTTCACTGCCTCGATAAACAACTCCTTTTTTTATTTAAATTTAAATTTATAAAAAATACTATAATTTTAATAAAAAAATATTAATAATTTAAAAAATACTATAATTTTAATAAAAAAATATTAATAATTTAAATAAAAATAGACAGATTTAAGTTTTATGGAGAAATTTAAGAAAATCCAATGTAATATATTATATTTCGTTGACGTTTGTCCACACCCAACACACCACTGTGGACCACTAAATTTTGTTGTGGGGGGAGTGGGAGCGTGGATGACCTGGAGGTGGAGGTACAGTAATGAAGAAGGTGCATGGAAATTCAATAATGCGCTCTTTAAGTCGCTTTCAAGAAACGAAGATTCCGCGTCCCCATTCATAATAATGACAACCAGTGGGAATGGGAATTTTGAGTGCAGCCCAACTTTTGAAATTTTTTTTTTTCCAAGTCGCTCCACTAGCAGCTGAGTTGCTTCACAGCCACTGAGTACGAAGGGAGGGTTGTCAAATCAAGTTACTTTCCAGCTGTTTGAGACTGAATTTCTCTGAACCTCACTGTGAATTTTTTTTCCAAGTCGCTCCACTAGCAGTTGAGTTGCTTCACAGCTACTGAGTACGAAGGAAGAGTTGTCAAATCAAGTTACTTTCCAGCTGTTTTTGACTGAATTTCTCTGAACCTCACTGTGAAAACGAGGTGAACCCCAGAACTGCGAAATAAATTCTCACAATCCCTCGGCATAGCCTTGACGCAATTTGAGAGAAGAGAAATCTTAATTTCGCTGGTGATTTAGCCGTGGGAAGAGCAATCTTAATTTTTCCTCGCAAGTTTGATTTGGGATTCACGCGCTCTATATCTCTTGAAGCAATGGCCGGCGTTAGTACCGCTACTGGATTTGCAAGCAATGTGTCCAGCAATATTTTGAGCAGCCTTTGGAACAAAGCTGCTCAAGTTATCAAAGACATAACTTCTTTGCCTCAAGCTGTCACTGAAATGGAAGATCAAGCTCAACGTCTGGGCAATGTAGTACATGGTATAAAGGAGAAGCTCACTCAAGAACAAAAACCCCCTCAAACAATAGTGAAGGCTTGGCTGGAGAAGGCCGGACAGGTCATTGAAAGTTCACGATCTATCAGCAACGAGTACCAGCAAGGAAGAAATTGTGTGAGTTGCTGCCCAAAATGCTTCTCCCGCTACAAAATCAGCAAACGTGTTGGAGATTGGAATGTGAAAGTTGCTCAACTCCACTCCGAGAAGGAGGCCGATTTTCCTGCCAACGGAGAATACGGTGAGGTTGGTCCGCCAACCCAGATGCCGATCCAGACCCGAAAGTTTTTTGGAAATGGAATAGAAGCTGCACAGTCGGAGGTTGAGAGTCTGTTAATTGAAGAGATGGGCGTTCGAGTTATCGGTGTGTGCGGCATGGGAGGTGTCGGCAAGACATCTCTGCTTCAGACCATCAACAACAGCGACAAGGTATGCCGATCATTTAACCCCATCATTTGGGTCACTGTCTCCAAAGATCACAACATCTTAAATCTCCAAAAGTGCATTGCTGGTAGATTAAACATAACATTACCAGATGAATGTGATTTTGAAGCGCGAAAATTTGCGCTGTACTCATATTTAAAGAATAAGAATTTCCTCCTTATTCTTGATGATATGTGGGAAAGTCTGGAGCTTCAAAGCCTAGGAGTGTCATTGAATGACACAGCTTCTTATAAAATTCTTCTGTTCACCCGGAGTACAGCCGTGTGTGACCAAATGGAAGTTGATAAGATCATCAGCGTAGAACCGCTGTTGAAGGAGGTGGCTTGGCAACTGTTTGGTAGCCGAGCTTTTCGGAATGGGAATGTTCCACCTGAAATGGAAGACGTTGCGAGGAAAGTAGCGGGGGAGTGCAAAGGTTTGCCCCTAGCTATAAATGTAATTGCTGCTGCAATGAGAACCTATCATTATCAACATGAATGGGAGCATGCTTTACATCAAATGCAAAACGTGATGGAGACCTTTTATGACATGCACAATGAAATAGAGAAAAATCTATTTCAGCGCCTCAAGTGGAGCTATAATGTTCTTCCACAGTATATGAGGATTTGCTTTCTTTATTTGGCAGCTTATCCTGAAGATGAACAAATCTCGGTCGAAAAAATTATAGACCTCTGGGTGGCAGAAGGTCTGGTCAAAGGCAGCGGAGAGAATTATTTAGTTGACACTGCGCACAGTTTTCTCAACCAACTAAGTGATCGCTGTTTGATTGAGGTGGTAAGCAAGGATGATACGGGAAGGATTGTGAGGGTTAAAATACACGATGTGCTTCGTGATCTGGCGATTCGCATTGCAGAGAAGGAGCACAGGTGTTATTTTAGAGAAGCCGGACGGGGTGTGAGCAAATTTCCCACAGAGGAAGTCGTCGGCGAGGGCTGTGCCAAATTGTCACTGATGAGGAATAATCTACTATCCCTCCCGACAACATTCTCATGCTCCTCCCTCTCAGTTCTCTTGTTGAATGGTAATCGCAGTATTAAGGAAGTTCCTGGATGCTTCCTGAACGATTTGCCCTTACTGAGGGTCCTCGATCTTAGTAGCACAGGCATAACGTCTCTGCCGCCTTGGATCGGAAATCTGAAGCATCTTGCCTCCCTCCAACTAGCATCCACGCGCATCAGTGAATTGCCTGAAAGCATTGGCGACCTGAAGGAGCTACAATTCTTGAATCTTTGGGATTGTGGTCGATTACGGTGCCTCCCAGATAAGTGAGCTCAAACTTCTGAGGGCCCTCGACATATGCATCTGCGGCAGTTTGGAGCAGCTTCCGCGTGGGATCTCGCAATTGATTTCACTGGAAAGATTGACTATGAACGGGAGCAAGATTGCATTGGAGTTCGAGGAGGAGGCGAATGCAGAAAGAAAGAATGCTTGTTTAAAGGACCTTAAAACTTTGACCAGTCTCAGGGAATTCAGTGCAACTATCAAATCGCCAGTGAAAGAGGGGTTATTCGGAAATTGGTCAAAAATGAGATTTTTGACTCTGAATTCTGAAGATGCAAGTGGTCAAGATTACCTTCCGGAGGATATGCAGGCGATGAAAGATCTCGAATCTTTGAGCCTTGAGAATTGCGATGTGGAGCGACTCCCGAGTTGGGTTACTCAATTCCGAAAGCTCACAGGCCTTTGGCTAGATAGATGTAAAGAGTTGAAAGAGCTCCCCGCGCAGATGCCATGTTTGAGAACGCTGGTAATACAGCGTTCCGAAAAGTTGGAGGAGTTGGAGTTGGGGACGGGTTTTCCAAAGCTAGAACAATTGACCCTTCTGTGGTTAGGGTCGTTGGAGTGTGTGGAGGTGGGGGCAGTGGGAGCAGCAAGTGGAAGTGGAGGGTTGGGAGAGGGCGCGTCACCGCTACCCCCTATGCTCAAGACTCTCGTTGCATCTGCATGCCCGAAATTGAAGAGATTGCGTGGGGGATGGGATCATCTGGAGGTAATAAGAGGTTCGACAGAATGGTGGGATGCAATCGAATGGGAGGATCCCAACATCAAAACATTACTTCAAAATAAATTCCGTCCGTTGGGTTTTGGTTAACGTTGTTTATATTCTTCATTAAGTAGGATCATATTGTTGAGTATGTAGGGTTATAATTTTTAAGAAACTGTAATAAAGATAAAAAAATATTAAGTGTTTTGTTATAATAATTTAATTTAATACTTAATTAAAAATTAAAAATATTAAATTATATAGTTATTATGATACATCTATGTATGTATTGTAAAATTATCTAGTTTAAAAAAGAATATATATATATATATATATATATATATATATATATATATATTTTAATTGTTTACCCTATGAAATTATATTGGAATAAAAATCAGATTTAAATTAAATATAATGTATTTATTATGAGTATTTGTTAAATTTGTAAATTGTAATTAGTGGAATTAAATTAATTAAAAAGTAAATATATTGTATTTATTACTGAAATTTTAGGTTAAAAATGTTATGATTATAAAAATTTATGAAATTAAAAGATATTATAATAAATTTATTTTAGATATAGAGTAATGTTTAAATTAATAATTAGTAATATTAAATTCAATACTAGTTTTAAAGTTATTTTTTATTATATAGTTAATTTGTTAATGTATTTAGATTCAATGTTATTTAAATATTAATTATGTATTATTTAAAATTTCAAAAGTTCTAAATATTTAAAAGAAATTTTGAAGACAAGAAATTCATTAAATATTATTTAGAAATAAAATTTAATTTATAGATATTTACATTGAAGGTGTTTTTCTTTTGAAAATGGTTAGTTTAGGATTTTTTTTTTTTTTTTCTAAGTAAGACTATTCTATTAACAGATAAAAGTATTTACAGCAGGCCTAAGCCTGTACATTGCCCTTTCCAATGACATTTGAACAGAGAATTTCCAAAGAGCACTGCCCTGCAGCAGGGAAACTAGTGTTGTACAGTGTTTGAGAAGAAAATCCCTCGCAGGGGAGATATGAATTTCAGTTTTTGGATCATTGAGCTGAAAACAAACTGAAAGTTTGACAAAACATACATGGAATAGACATTGAACATAATCATAAAAACAGACAAGAACAGGCCTAAAATAGAGGGCCTCGTCATTGAGCAAAAAACAGCAGTAGAGGGCGAGACTACTCATCAGGAGCCTCTTCGATGACCCTGCACCAGAGAGCATCAGGATTGCCATCGGCATCAAACAAGTCCGCAATAGAATGAATCACCTTCCCAGGAGAAGAAGGAGCCTTCCCACCAAGATCGCGACCATTGTCATTTTGCTTCGAACTCTGGAGACCATTGTCAGTCTTAACCTCGCTCGCTTGACCAGCGCTCAGCTGCACGCTCGCTTGACCTGCCTGCATGGAAATAGTCGAAACATGCCCCTGCTGGGCCAGGTTTCTAGGACCCTGCAAGGGCGGGATTTCTGAGAGCAGAGGCACATCCCGGACACCAGAGGAATTGGGATCCACATGCTGAGGATCTTCACGAAAGGCCACAGTGATTGTGGCAGTAACCCAAGGCCTGGAAAGAGCACAATTGAAGGAGAATTGGGTAGTGTGCGTCTGAGCAGGGGGGTGAGAAGCTAAGGGGGAGCTCATGCAGCGTCCAGAGTGAGTCCTTCGACCACGGGAAAGAGACGAACTACCTTCATGTGAAGAAGAGGAGGAGGTGGAGCTAGGAGAGGGGGAAGGACGTCGGAGACGGCCACGGGAAGAACCTCTGCGACATCGCATCTTATGCCTGAGGCGGGGCATGCTGACAGACACAAGGGGGAGACCAAAAAGAGGAGAGGAGACCACCGGCTGAGGGCGCAAGGAGAAAGACGCGAACAAGCAATTGCTAGCAAGCGAGAAGTGAAAATTGTTATCAAAATCAAGACAGCAGTTCAAGCTACTCCTCTTACCAGTAGAAGTCCTATGGCAGGAGACGCCAGCCTTCGGTGAACAGCTCTGTGAGATAGGCTTGGGTAATTCATCCATTGCAAGGAAGCTTACCCTGATAACTCCTATGAACCGAAGAATCCAGAGCCAAGGACCTGTAATAAATGGACCGGAGGGCTGAATCATTTTGCAATACGTGAAATCGCTTCGAGAGTTGAGCAGAGGATTGTAACCAGTGCCGAACATTAATGCAACAGTTAACTGCTTAGCAGGTATTAAAGACCCTGCGTCCTTCAGCTCGCGGGAAGGCAGGTGGCGCTCCTGAATGCCCCGCCCCCATCCCATCATCATAAACATCTGCCTCGCCACCCGCATCCGGGGATGGTTAGTCTAGGAATTGTCTACCTTTCTCATCTCCATTTGTTTATCTGCTATTTTGACAGTAGTCAACTTTCAATTAAGAAAAAAAATGAATTACACATCTTATTGTAAAATGGACCATTTTGCTAAATAAATTTTTCTTATATATAAATGAATGTTATAAATAATAATAAGGAACTTACCATAAATGAACTTATTAGAATTGGAATAATCTCCTAGGAAATTTGTGGGATTATTAGGTGGATAGTAAGGATAGGATTTAACCTCCACCTATTTACAAATCAAGAATCCCAGCCATAAAGTAGGGATAAATATATTTAATTAATTTTTAATATCTAAATTAAAATTAAGTTTGTTATTGTCTGGACAGCTAAGTGGTAATCCCAGATATGTGAAATCGTTAAACTCGAGATATTGTGTAAACTACACATAAATTTGTAATTCTAACCAATCTTTGTTAGACAAAATTTAAATTTAAATTTAAAACTAGAATTATTGGCTCCATATTTAAAACTAGAATTAGTGCTCCAAATTAACTTAAAATTTTTAAAAGGAGATAGCTAAAATTCTAAAACAAGCCCCCTTATTTATGTAGATTGCATAATATCATGGAATCTAAAGGTCGCTGGAGTGAAAGATACTCTTTATCTAATCTCATTTTCAACACACTGAATTTAGTCATTTCCTATGTTCAATTACATTTTTATTTAGTCTCATTGAATCTAAGGGTCAGTGGAGTGAACGATGATTATCTAATCTCATTATCAACACACTGAATTTAGTCATTTCCTATGTTCAATTACATTTTTATTTAATCCCATTATCAACACCCACTGAATTTAATCATTTCCTATGTGTAATTACATATTTTTTGCACCAGTGCCCACTATTTATTTCGGATTAATCACATAATTAGGATTTGGTAAAAGTTTCGAACCAACTAATGCAATTCATCCTTAGGACAAAGGTGAAAAAATCAATCAATCCTAATGAATAGATAACAAACAAAGGTGAAAAAATCAACAAATCCTAAAGAATAAATAACAAAGATGCATGAGGGTCCAGGGTTAGCCATTAGGAATTAGTTATTGAATTGATTAAATTAATATTTAGTTATAAACAATATGTTATTACAACGTGTAGTTTATAACTAAATATTAATTTAATCAATTCAATAACTAATTTCTGACCGCTAACCCTAGCCCTTATGCATCCTTGCTATTTATTCTTGAGAATTGATTGATTTTTATTTTTGACTTTTGTCCTCAGGATGAACCACATTAGTTGGTTCCAAACGTCTACCAAATCCTAATGATGTGATTAATCCGAAATACATTCTCATTTACAATATGGATCAAAAAAGTCTAAGATCTAACATGTATATACGATTTTTGACATAGTGGTATGATTGGAAAAAAATGATTTAGCCATGTGAACACATTTCCTCCCCCTCCATCCTCCACCATTTAGTTTGTTATTTTTCCTTTGTTGCAATATTTTTGCAGTAACATCATAGGCATCCGTGTATCTTTGCAACTTTAGAGACAATTGCTAGTAAATATTATCTAGAAATTGTTGTTGTTGTTGTTGTTGTTTTTTTTTGTTATTAACTTAAATTTAATTTATTGCTTAATAAATTTTTTTGTTTCTCATATAAATTTGTAGTTAATTGAATTAAATTAACTAAAAAGTGAATATATTACATGTATCACTCAAATTTTAGATTAAAAGTTTTAGCAATATAAAAAACTATTAAATTAAAGGATTTTATGATGGATTTATTATACATATTAGTGTAACGTTTAAATTAATAATCAACAATATTAAATTCAATACTTTGGCTACAATGTTATTTTGATTATATAATTAGTTAGTTAATGAATTTAAAAGAAATTTTATGCTTCACTTTGGATTTGGGTGTTTCTTATATTCATCATCATACTTGAAAACCAATTAAAATTGATTAAAATTTCATTTTATCCCCGATTACAATTTTTTTTAACATATCTGTAGGATTCTGACTGGTGTGTATATTTTTCAGCTTCAACTGTCTATCTTCCAACACTGTACTTGAGTTATATATGTTTAGTCTTGGAATGAAATTCTAAGTTCTCTGCAAGATGAATGGCACTTTGGATGTCACTGTATAACCTTCCCATCTCCCGCTTCATACCCAATTCATCCATAAACCTTTGCAACCAAATTATTTCTTCACTAGCCTTTATAGCAGCAACATACTCTGCTTCCGTTTTATAAAGTGAAACAACACTTTGCATTTTTTAAAACCAATTAACAATTTTTCCACCTACAGTAAACACATACCCTATGGTGCTCCTTTTATTATCTCTATAAAGTGCATCAACATATCCCTGTAGAGCAATGTTTGAACCACCAAAGCATAATATTCCTTGTTTTGTGGTACCTCTCAAATACTTGAGAATCAATTTCACTACCATCTAGTGTTCTCTTCCTAGGTTATTTATGTACCTACTTACAACTCCCACTGCATGTGAAATATTAGGCCTTGTGCAGACCATTGCATACATTAAGCTTCCAATTGTTGATGCATATGGAACTTTAGACATATAATTCATCTCTTCATGCAAATCATCATAATCATAAAATAAAAATCAGATTTAAATTAAATATAATGTATTTATTATGAGTATTTGTTAATTTTGTAAATTGTAATTAGTGGAATTAAATTAATTAAAAAGTAAATATATTGTATTTATTACTGAAATTTTAGGTTAAAATGTTATGATTATAAAAATTTATGAAATTAAAAGATATTATAATAAATTTATTATAGATATAGAGTAATGTTTAAATTAATAATTAGTAATATTAAATTCAATACTAGTTTTAAAGTTAATTTTTATTATATAGTTAATTTGTTAATGTATTTAGATTCAATGTTATTTAAATATTAATTATGTATTATTTAAAATTTCAAAAGTTCTAAATATTTAAAAGAAATTGTGAAGACAAGAAATTCATTAAATATTATTTAGAAATAAAATTTAATTTATAGATATTTACATTGAAGTTGTTTTTCTTTTGAAAATGGTTAGTCTAGGAATTGTCTACCTTTCTCATCTCCATTTGTTTATCTGCTATTTTGACAGGAGTCAACTTTCATTTAAGAAAAAAAAATGAATTACA
Source organism: Pinus albicaulis (assembly GCA_034641835.2). NCBI lineage: Eukaryota > Viridiplantae > Streptophyta > Pinopsida > Pinales > Pinaceae > Pinus > Pinus albicaulis. The sequence continues at coordinate 109,409 of JAXQQM020075884.1, forward strand.
CATCTTATTGTAAAATGGACCATTTTGCTAAATAAATTTTTCTTATATATAAATGAATGTTATAAATAATAATAAGGAACTTACCATAAAGGAACTTATTAGAATTGGAATAATCTCCTAGGAAATTTGTGGGATTATTAGGTGGATAGTAAGGATAGGATTTAACCTCCACGTATTTACAAATCAAGAATCCCAGCCATAAAGTAGGGATAAATATATTTAATTAATTTTTAATATCTAAATTAAAATTAAGTTTGTTATTGTCTGGACAGCTAAGTGGTAATCCCAGATATGTGAAATCGTTAAACTCGAGATATTGTGTAAACTACACCACATAAATTTGTAATTCTAACCAATCTTTGTTAGACAAAATTTAAATTTAAATTTAAAACTAGAATTATTGGCTCCATATTTAAAACTAGAATTAGTGCTCCAAATTAACTTAAAATTTTTAAAAGGAGATAACTAAGATTCTAAAACAAGCCCCCTTATTTATGTAGATTGCATAATATCATGGAATCTAAAGGTCGCTGGAGTGAAAGATACTCTTTATCTAATCTCATTTTCAACACACTGAATTTAGTCATTTCCTATGTTCAATTACATTTTTATTTAGTCTCATTGAATCTAAGGGTCAGTGGAGTGAACGATGATTATCTAATCTCATTATCAACACACTGAACGATGATTATCTATGGGGACTCCCTACTTGTCATAGGCGGCATCTCGGGCAGAACAAATCTCAGGGTTTCAAACCTCAGTGGGTGGGTTGACCGAACTCTCTATGTTCTTTCTCAATTTCAGAGAGCCTCCCTCCACCAAATATACAGAGAACTAAACTCGAGGGCGGATAGGCTCTCAAAGCTGGGGTTGGAACATAATTTTGGCCACATCACAGTCATCCATTTCAGGGACAACAGAGAAAGGGCCTCTTTCAGGTTTGAACTGTAGTTTCTTCACATTGATGAGCTGCATATCCACACTATGGTCTCTGTATTTATTGTTGGAGTCGGTAATTTGCCTTTGTCGAAGTTTCTCCACCGTCTCGGTCCTATTGCTGTTGGCATTTTCTCCTGGTTCTTAGCTCAGACCCTTTTCTTTCCGGGGCTTCCTCTGGTGGTAGATATCTATGGGGACTTTCACATATGAGGCAGGTTCGTGCCTGCTGTTGTAGTATTTTCGGACCTTCATTATACATTTTCTTTCCCTGGAGATGCTACATGGTACTCTTCAAGATGTTCCCGACGCTGACATGACTGGACTGGCAGCTATTATATTCGGATCAATCTGGATGATCAGGTACAGGGTGCTCTCTTTACCTCTGTGACATTTTGTGTAGAAATTTGCTGAATAATGATTAATTATCCACTGAGACTATCCTGATTACATATAATTCGAATTTATATGCAACACATAATCTCTTCCACTCAGATCATCACACATGCGGAAAATAAAATCAAGCGATAACACATCAAATCATCATACACATTAACACAGTATGTATGGGGAAAGCTTATAGCTGAAAACCCCACAGCTATTGTGTATATTATAATGGAGAAATCAAGTAACAAACTCAGTACAATACTTCTCACAAGTACTCAGTACTTTCTCATGAAGTTACTCACAATCTAGCTCAGTTTTGAACAGGTTACTGGTTCAAAACTCACCGCCAATTGCCTTGCCTCTATTGCGCAATCCAGGCCTGTCTATATAGAGATCCAAGGTTTGAATCTCCTTGGCTTCACTGCGCAATTTTCATGGACAAATCCTCCAAGTATGGTGCAAATCTCATGCACAACTGATGTCGCCACTGATAGCTAACTCCACCCTTTCATCTACCTCTTTCACTGGTCTCCACTGAACTGATCATGCACTGTAGTGAACTGATGTGTTCTTGAGTTGAATAATGAGTTACTAATTAATGAATTAAATGATATTTAATTCACTCCACTCATAACTAATTGATTAGCTAGTTAAACTAATCTCAACTAGTTCAACTAAAATAAACAGAACACAACTCCACTATCTATCTCATTAACTCCTCCAAACTTCTGCCACTGAAGTCCAACTGAAGTCAACCATGCATGATGCCATCAAACCCTTGGGAATCACGTGATTCCTCTGTCAGATGCATGAGCCACTTCTATAGCTCGAACTGAAGTGCTCCAAGAGAGTAAACTGCTGTTTAGAGTCCAAATATTATTAAGGGTAAATAATATTTGACTTCCCTATTTTTAGGAGAGGCAGTCTAAAAATAGCCTTCGACCTCTTCGACCTAAAAAATAGAGTCCCATCTATTTTTACCAACATGACCAATGCTCCAAGAATCTCAAACTGGAATCCCCAAACCATGCTCCATATGTCTAAAAATAGACATAGTCTAAAAATAGACTTTGCGCCAGAATTTGCCTGCGGGCCCACTTAGTGAAGGCGACTTCATTTCACTACGCTCCATCATCTTGCTGCATTCTCAACACTCCCTCTCAGCAAGATATGGATTATCTGCAATCCCTATCCTGCCTCTGTGGAATTCGAACTTGCTCCTGGTGAGCGCCTTCGTCAGGATGTCGGCATCCACGATCCTCGGTGGGAATATATGAAAGCATCATGATTCTGTTGTACACAATCTACGATATGATGATACCAATGCGAAGCCATGCGCCTCAGCGATCCTCATTTTGTCTGTACCATAGACCATATCCCGATGTGCCTCTGATATAGCGCAATACATGCTTGCCCGCCTTCCCAAAGAGCTTGGTAGGCTTAACCATAGCTTGCGAAAGCTGGTTAACTGCATAGCATATATCGGGTCGAGTATTGACCAGATACATCAACGACCCCACCAACTGTCGATAGACGGTGGCATCCACTACCTCCTCCGAAGTAGCATCTCCCTTCCTCCATCCACCAGGAAGAGGGGTATCAACAGGCTTGCAGCTTTTTTGAAATTTTTTAATGCAGATTTGATATGTCAACTTAGCGTTTCTTTGAGTGTGTGTTTCTTAACAATCAAAGGATTCATAAGAAGTCATGTTATGACGCAATGTTGTATTCATTGAAAATTTGTGTTTTTGAAAAAAAAAATGTGTTACAACAATCTAGACAGAGTCTACTTTGTTTTCTTCATATTTACAAAGCTAATGGATGCATATCATAATTACTAGAATTTTTTGAACTGGTTCAATACGAAAAACTGCGTATTTTGGATATGTTTCGCGTCGCAAGAAATTTCTTAACATATAAGTTATAAACTAAAAATCTAAAAGCTACCCATTAGAGACGATGGACCAATGTAATGCCCCATAATTTTTTCAATTTTTTTTACAATGTACTTTGGGAGATACAAAATTTTGATTTCACTGAATCACAATGACCCTCAGAAATTGTTTGCACCCATTTTATTAGAAAAATAATTAAAATTATTAAACGTTTATGAAATTCCATAAAAGTTATATTTCCTGAAATTAGATTCAATTCTGAAAATGCTTGTCTTGGTTCCGACAGTTAATTAACAACTTTCATGGAGTTTAATCAGTCCAAAGTTGCAGAATCGTATTTAGAGCCTAGTTTTTGCGTAATTGATGATGCGTTAGTTCGGCCGAACTTTACTCGGCCGAACTTTTAGTAAAGTTCGGCCAAACTATGTTTTCCGCTTAAGACCCGTTAAATCTAATGTCTTAATAGTTCGGCCTAACTTTTGATCAAAAGTTCGGCCGAACTATTGTATAACTCTCCGTCGGCAGGAGAGTTTTGCGGAGCCCCCTACTAAAACACATTTCACGTCAATATAAATTGGCGCGAAATGATTCACAATTTTCACACATTTCACACACTTCTTCTCATTTTACAAAGATCTTGTTTTGAGTTCAAAAACTTTTCTTCAAAGTTTGGATTTAAGAGCATTTCTTGGTTGATTTTACAATTTTGGGTTTAAAGAATTTTTTTGGAGGACATTTCTTAGAGGCGGCGTGATTTTGGCGAAAATTGTAAAAAATTTCTTGGACGTACATTCAAAAGACATTTCTTGGAGGTATGTATGTGTTTTGAGTTGAATTAAATATTTTGAGCTTCGTTTCATTTTTATAAGACATTTTTCTCTCGAATTTTTTAAAGTAAGTGTTTTGGATTGGAATATGTATTTTTTGCAAAAAATTTACACTGAATTTTTTAAAATTAAATCTTTTGTGATATTTTTTGTAATTGAGTTATTGTCCAATTTTTTGAAGGAAATTTTTTGAACTTCATACCCTATTATCATGGGAAATCGAATAACTTGTGCGAGAAAATATGATCGAAAAAGAGACCCTGAGACACGTAGAGAAGAGACTAGACAATCTCGCAAAAGAAAGTTAGAAGCCCTCTCAAATATTGAAGAGGAAAATCAACCTCAAGCAGAAATTGAAGCAGGTATGTAAATGTAAATATTATGATCTATTGATATATTTAAAATTTTCTTAATGTAAAATGTGAAGCTTAATTTTTATTTGATGAACTAGTTTGAAAAATATTTTGTTTAATGTAAACAGACAGAGATATTCCTCAAAATATTGAAGAAGAAAATCAACCTCAAGTAGAAATTGAAGCAGGTATGTAAATGTAAATATTATGATCTATTGATATATTTTTAAAATTTTCCCAAAGTAAAATGTGAAGCTTAATTTTTATTTGATGAACTAGTTTGAAAAATATTTTGTTTAATGTAAACAGACAGAGATACTCCTCAAAATATTGAAGAAGAAAATCAACCTCAAACAGAAATTGAAGCGGGTATGTAAATGTAAATATTATGATCTATTGATATATTTAAAATTTTCCTAATGTAAAATGTGAAGCTTAATTTTTATTTGATGAATTAGTTTGAAAAATATTTTGTTTAATGTAAACAGACAGAGATATTCCTCAAAATATTGAAGAAGAAAATCAACCTCAAGCAGAAATTGAAGCGGGTATGTAAATGTATATATTATGATCTATTGATATATTTAAAATTTTCCTAATATTTATTGACATATTTATTAATTTAGTGATTTATTGAATATGTACTATTTTTTTGAATATGTACAGATGAAATCACTATCAATAATGAGATGTTAGAAAATGTTGACACTCACACATATGGAGATAAAAAACCTGACCATATTATACGATATCATGTCGACCGCATTTTTGAAAAGTATTTCTTAAATGAGCGAGTGATAGTTCAGGCTCAAATGTTGAAAGGTATCCTATCATCAAGGAAATTAAAAGAAGCGACGACACTATTGGGTATTCAAAAATCAACCAAAGATAAAAAAATGAAGGAAGAGGTGATAAAAAATATGAGTAGTGCTATAAAGTCAATTAAGAGATCTAGAGATAAATATGTTTCAAATGTACGTAGAGGAATACAGATGGCAATGGTTTCACCAAGTACTCAAGAGAATCATTTGATAACATCTATGGCACGAGCACTGGGAACCTCGCGAAAAAATCTGCACAAACATCGAAAATTTCGACTGCAAATAGATGTAAATGATGAACTCGCTTTTTGGAGAGCTATTTGTAGGCAACCATACAAAGATAGACTTGGAGAAGATGTTAAAAAAATAATATATGAATATTGGAAGAACAATTCGCGTGTTTCACCAACTGCAAGACATGTGATGCGAAGAAGAATAACATGAAATCAATACGAAGAACATGAAAAACATCTCTTGGAAACCACTCAGATAGAGTTATTCAACAAGTTCAAAGAAGAGAATCGTCAAATTCATGTTTCACTCAATGCTTTTGTTCAACAAAAACCATGGTATGTAAAACCTATCACCGTACGCGACACTTGTTGTTGCCGTTATCATGTGGAATTTGAGTTATATTATGACACATTCCTTGATTTCAGTAGAACATTATGGAAGGATTCACCTCCTCCTTCCACTATCTGTGAATTCATATCTCAAATTCTATGTGAAAGAGAAAGCGATGAACTATTTTACAAAAAAAAATGTGTTGGTGGTAAAAAAATGCGATGATTGTGGAAATTTGACTAAATTTCAAAACAAATATCGTATTGATATAAATGATCAATCATTGTCCAACATGAAAGTGAAATGGAAGAGATATGAATATATTGGTACATCGATTCAAGGTGCAGATAGTGTTAAAAGAATCGAATTACAAGAAGACGAAATTTTTCTGATAGACTTTTTGAGAAAGTTTGAGGCAGAAATTTACAAATACACCAAGCATTCCCATAGAGCTCGATGGCAAGACTTGCAATTTAAAAAATCTCGTGAAGTTTTTCCACCAGGGACCATTTTGTCAGTGATTGATTTTGCAGAAAACTACACATTTGTTCCACAAAAAGAAATTCAGAGTGAATACTATCATTCTGACCAAGTCTCCATGCTCGTCCATATTCTATATAGACATGTTGAACAAAATGTCGATCATATAGAAAGCACGAGTGAAAATCGACATATCATTAAAAAATATCACTTTTATATCAGTGACGATCGTACACATGATACATGTTTTGTACAACATTGTTTTGGAAAAATTTATGATTCATTGAAAAATCGTGGAATAACATTCAATGAACATTGGATATGGTCAGACGGATGCGCAGGTCAATTCAAATCTGCACGATCATTATTTTGGTTGTGTTGTCTTCATAAGAAAACCTGCATTAAACATTGTTGGAATTTCTTCGAGACTGGCCATGGAAAAGGAGAACATGACGGTGCGGGAGCATGCATAAAACGAGTACTTCGAAGATATCAAATGAACCACTCTGCATGCTGATTTGTGAACGCTGAAGAAGTTGTTCAATGGTGCATCGCTGCTCTAAGCCATGAGAAAAACCCATCAAGAGAAGTGCGAAGGTACATTCAATTTAATTTATATTGAAAATCTAATTTTAAACATTGTACATTTATCATGCAATGATTATTTTTAATTGTATTTTGATATCATATTTTCAAATTCTTTTTCTAATTTTCCATATAAAGGTTTTTCTGGCATATTGGAATCGAAGACGTAGATAGATCAATTGGAAATGACGTTGAAACAATAAAAGGGACTCAAAAATTGCATTCAATTCAAACAAAGTTGTCCAGAAATGTGTTTGCATTGGATAAAATAAAATATTCTTGTTTTTGTGATGTTTGCATAGACAACACAAAATCCAATGACGTTTGTGAAAACAAAATGTATGTGAACGATTGGAAACATACGGAGCTAAATACAAAGGGAAAAATGTCTGTTGCAATGTTTGAAGAAATGCAATTAGAGGAAACTACAATATCATCCGATGGTGATCGAGTTTCTGATCTTGTTAGAGAAGGTAACATTTGAATTACTTTCTAATGATTTAAAGATCTAGAAATAAATTTAAATATGCATAGTTTTGTTAAATTTATTTTATTGTGCAGGAGATGTTTTTGTTGTAATTGCACCTATTGACAACGATGAAAATGTGAAGTATTATTTGATGCGTTGCACTGAACGAAAAATGAAATTATTACAAGACTATAATGATCACGGATTTCAGTATGACAGAGGGTCTATTATACTGAAAGGTTATTTTTTTAGACAAAATCATCAAAGTGGAGACTTTGTTTACTTTGAAGACTATGAACCTGATTCCATAAGTTTTCAATATAGTCACTTGGTGTGTGCAGCACACATAAAGTTGATAGAAGTTCAATCAAAGAAAAAATCGAAAATTAAGAAATGGAAAATGTCAAAATCCGATCATGAAAGGATTATTGAAGATGGAATTCCCTTAGAATTTTTTTGAGTGAACTTTCCAACAATTTATTATATTTGGATTAAATATGTTTTAGAACTACGAGTACTCAACTAAAAATTGAGCTGCTTATGTTATTTGTGGTTTGCACATGTTACAAATCGTTTGGGTACAAGCATGTGCTCTAGTATCAACTGAAAGTAGTTTTTCTATACATGTGCATTGATGAAAAATGTTATATATATATATATATATATATATATATTCTAGAATGAAATTAATTTTTCTTGTATATTAATTGTTCTTGTATATGTTTTCCGACCGTATGGTACAAATTATTTCACTTTATTTTGTAAGGTCAGATTCGGTCCCCATATGGCCTAGCCTCCAAGGGACGAGATAACAAGTGGTTGTCCCCACTTGCCCGAATCTCAACGTTTAAGTACAATTTTACTGTTTATGGCGGACATCTTACATGATGTCCTAGCCAAGGATAGATTCTCTTTGTTTCAAGTTTCCGGTAAAAGTTGTCACCGAATTACCTACTAGGATATTATAAATACTAGCTTTGTAAGATCATTTGGCATTCGGAAAAATTCGAAAGTCTTAGACTGTCAATCAATTTAAAGTATCATTCACCCTAGGGAGTGTAAAATATTCAATGTAGGTTGGTGGCGATGCTCACTCCTAGCTTGAAGCAGCTCCAATGACCAATTCTTTAATGAATTCCAATGCACTAGACCAAAGTTGGTGACCCACTTGGTTTTTCACCCAAGAAATTCCAAGGTACTCTTCTTACCTTTGGCCCCCAAAGCTACAATGGAGTTATAGGAAGGTGAAGAAATTTTTTTTCACTGATAGGAATTTGGTCACATCCCTTATCTCCCCTTATCAAAAAGTTCCTATCTACTACATTATCTAGCATGTACTCAAGATCACTATTTCGTAATTAGAATATCACAATATCATAAGTTCTCACAAAAATACGTGGAATGCCATTACGACACTCATCTAACAATGGGGAGCTCAAAACCTAGAAAGCTCCTAATCCCCTTAATAATAATGTGTTTAATTTAGTCTTTTAGGTGAGGATTAGGTGTGAATCTTGTTTTCACATACAAAAATAATTAATTGTTTAATTCCATAAATTTGATTATTCACCAAAATACATGTCATATCCACTATTTGTCTCTCCTTCAAATTCCCATTATTTTATTAAAATATGTGATTTTATCTCACCCAACTATCACATGTTCCTAAATTTACTCCTAATTGTTCCCTATGCCCTAAATCTACTCCTAATTGTTCCCTATGCTGCTTTTCCCTTACTTATTTTTAGAAATTTATTTTCCTAGATCCATCATAACTATGGATCTGTCAAGCGCCGAGAGGGATCAAATATCTAGAGGTGCAAACCTCTTTTTTGAGTGCAAAACTTGAAGAAAGGTTTGCACCTCGAGAGATTTGATCCCTCTCGGCGCTTGATAGATCTGTAGTTAAGATGGATCTAGGTTGGTTTTAGTCGTGTGCAACCAAGGAAAAACTAATGATAAACCATTTTAAATATGCTAAATATGTTTGAGATTTATCAAGTCATTTTAATTTTAAATTTTCTTAGTTACCTCAATTTGTTGAGATGATAAATATTGTAGAATAACTTTAATAATGGAAAATGATCAAATAAAATTTTTGAATGCAAAGTGACAATGTAATAATATTGAATGATAGAATGTGAATAATTAGAATGTAATCAATTACAAATAGCATTTATTGTGACCAATCTTAAACTATTTTCTTCTTCTATTCTTATTGTCACCCTTATTAGTTTTGTCATCTTTCCGTATCGATTATATTAAAAGGAAAGTAAAAATCATAAATCATAAACCATTTAAATATTTAGCTCGAACTCTTGTAGTAAACACCATACCTTGTCTCTCTTGCTCTCCAATATTATTAGGTTTAATTATTATAACACAAAAATCGTTCTACATTGTGAATAATTTTTTGCTCTTACACTGAAATCAATGAACACTATTAATCCAATGACTTTACAAGTAATGTACCATCATACATGCAATTATATCAAATCAGAAATCAACATATACAATGAAATCAATGGGGATTGTATTGTTACAAGTAACATTTCAATTTACCACATGTGCAAATGTAGGTTGAAACCATCCAAAACTTTAAGTTGTAGATTGAAACCATCCAAAAATTTAAGTTTTAAAACCCTTTTGATTATATATTGTGCAACATTAAAACATTAAACATTTAAAGTTCATTAAATATCACATGCAAAATGTATATTGAAACATGCCATGCCAATTATAATTTAACTATCCAACAAAAACATTTAACATTAAATATCACATGCCAAATTTAGTTCAGATGACAACATTACTTCACATTCACATGCCAAAAGTACTAAAACCATCCAAAAATTAAATAAAACAAATTATATAATAACAATGTAATAAAATATGTCCAAAAATTGTAAATCTCACTTGAGTATCAAATTGTATCAAGTTTAACAAATTTTAAAACCATCTAAATTTTAAAATCAAATCTACTGTAAATGATGTCCATCAAATGGAGGATCTAGCGTCTGGGTCTCAGTCCGCGCCCTATCCTGTGAATAGGAAACCTAAATACACAATGCACATGTACTTGAACATTAAAATTTGAAGTTTTAAAAATGAATGAGAATATATATATCTAGAACTTCATGTAAAAAACAAAATATAACAAAAAAATCATTCAATACCTCGTAAGGTTCCCTCTCCATTTGATGAACAGGTCCTCCCATACGAGCATCTGCAGTGGTAAACTGTACAATATACATGTACAGTTAAATATATATATATATATATATATATATATATAGATATAGATATAGATATAGATATAGATATATATATATATATATATATATATATATATATATATATATATATATATATATATAAAACTTTCAAATGAAAATGCACGTGTATGTATATATAAACTTATTTTTAATAATATTAAAAAAAAAAGGAACTAAAGACAACTTGTTCAAATGATGTGGATGTTCCTATCTCCGTCGCTAGAGTCCGCGGATTAAAGAAATCTTCTATAGGAACCTAAATTCAAAAAATTTTAAATAACTCAAAATATATATATATATATATATATATATAGATATATATCTCAATTTTTAATGGAACTTTTTGAGGTAGAATATATATATATATATATATATATATCAATTTTTAATGGAACTTTTTGAGGTAGAATATATATATATAAATTTTAAACATAAATTTTAAACTTGTGAAAATTTGTCCATACTTGTGGCTATCTCCCAAGGAAGTAGAAGGTACATCTCCCAAGGAAGAAGAAGGTACTGCCATCCCAAAAACATCAAACTGAATCGGTACCTGTTAAAACATTTTATCAAATTATATATATACATACATATACATGTGTGGCAACAATTATTTATTTTAAAGTCACTTAAAAAACACTAACATTTGCCAACATATCTTGATGGTCAAACCCATCTGCATTGTTTGAACCAGAGGTCCCGAACGTGATATTAACATTTTCGTCATGCATCATGCACGAGAAACGCAAATAGTGTTTTAACATATAATCATACATTTTTGATAGATTAATGTACACATACAAATAAATGTATACATGTACATACACATGTATTTATTACAAATTGTACACATGTATATGTAAAAATAATTTCAAACCTAAGGTCACTAACACACTCTTAGTTCGGTGCCACTCTTCCTCATGAAAAATTGGGTCTTGAGACCATTGCGACAATTTATTGCATATGTTCGGAGATCTTCAACATTCATGTTGTAAATCTCCTCATACGTATGATAAAAAAATTGGCATGTGCATTTTCACGTGCTCTTTGTCGATTTAAAAAAAGATCGACTCCACTCAATCCGCTATGAACATTGTCGATCATAACATCTCTTGCTTCTCGACTTATTTGAGAAGTCATATCCATCTCTGATTGCAGGGTTTCGAGTCGAAACGGTCGACTCACCATTGGCGGCTCAGGGCGAGGCAACTCCACATATCGCTTAGCGCCCTTATGTTGATATAATCGACCTCTCCCCGGGCTAAAAAATTCTGAAGGAAGGTCATTGTAGTCAGGTTTCATACCCAAAATTTTTTTTGCATAAAACATTTGTGCAAAATAAATAGGAACCTCATCGTTCCATGGCAGCCTTCCAAAGGCCGCAAGATGTCGATCATACAAATAACCAGCTTTGTCTGGGTGCTTGAAATACTGCACCTTCAACATTTTTATTTTTGGCCTTTCCTTATAATTAAACATTGACTTGGCATCTGCTCTTGTAACTTTTTGTTTTATGTCCTGCCATTTATCGGGACCTATCACTGTTTCTTTTCTCTTTCTCATCAGTTCTACAAACGAATCAGTTGTTGGCCCCAAATTTATGTACACCTTTAACATTTCACCCAATGAATGTGTAACTATTTCAAGGCTTTGTCTACTCTCAGCAAGTAGAGACAAAGCCATGAGATCTCTTTGTAATTTTGCATGAAGGCTTTCACACCTTTGTAAGGTGCATTCCGCCATGTTTGTTTCCCATTGTATATCAGTAATCTCAGCCGGATAAGTTGTGCTGGGTTGACAACCTTCTTCTTGAATGTAGCGAGCTGCCCTGCGTCTATTTTGACCACTGGCTCGAACATTTTCAGCCTCTGCATCAATATATATAAAATTTCGTATATTAGAAAAAACACGTGTAAAAAAAATAGTACAAATTTAATGAAAAAATATTGAAATTGATGGAAACCTTGATGTTGTTGGTTAACATCTTCTCCAACATGGCCCTCCACTCACCCCAAACCCGAATGACGGCTATGGCGAGAACCGGACCACGGTGACCTGTTGAGAACCGGCGGTCGTTGATTGACATGAGAATAAATATCACCCCCCTTCTCGCAACCTGCTACCACTCGTCCCTCGACCGGTTGAACCTTGGCTATGCTCCATGGATGGAGTAGAAACCCTTCTCCTCTTGCCTCCTAAAAATAAAAAATGAAACTTATTAAAAACTAATTTAACTCACAAATTTAATAAAAAATCAATTCCATATGTACACATGTATGGAGATTTAAGATTATATTTAAATACCATGAACATCCTCCGATTCTTGATCCCCCATATGGGATTCTATTGATCTTCATTGTTCATCCTCCATGATATATATATCTATTGGTGGACATTTACACAAAATAAACTTCAGAAAATCAGTTTGTAATTTAGTGTACACAAATTATGTAGAACACAACTTTCAAGGCACTAATTTAATAATTGATCATGTGGGAAACTAAATTTAATAGCAAAAAGATATTATAAAGTGATAAGTTCACCAAATTAAGCTTTACATGAACACACTTTGGTATAAAATTTACTACTTGCTGCTTTAGTTTGTGGAAGAAATGACACATGTACATAGTTACCTTAAAGTTGTTGTGTTTTACGGATATTAAAATGAAGAACTTCTATTTAGATCCATTCCGAGACTCAAAATCCAAGGGGGCATTTGCTGGGCCTGTCACCTTTCTCAAAGGGCCAGAATCCGAGAGGCTACACCGGCCTTTGAGACTGCCTAGAGAACTTGTAGAAGTAAACACTAGAGGCATTAAAAATATCAAAGAACATTTTCATGCTCAGACATGGGAATGTGTCTCTTTCCCTACGCAAAAAAATAGTTCAAGGTAGTTAATCTTCATAGACATGTCATCAAGCAAGTCAATGTGATCATCCCCAACTTACTTTTTATGAAATCAAGCTTGGAATCCTCTACAACCTGGTGGATGGAGTTGAATGGGAACTAGGTTGAAAGGCCTTTACAAAATACATGCTAGTGAATAACACTTACTAGGTTATGCTAACAAATAAAGTGGGAGAAATGTTTTCTCCTCAAGGTTGTCCAATTGGGTGTGTAATACCAACTTCACCCATTTCCTCACAGGTTTCTCTCTTAGGTTAAAAATTTCTTCCACCTTATTAGTTATATATTTTTCAATTTCCCGTGGATTCCTTTATTTTTTTCTCCTACCATCTCACTCTCTCACTCCCCAAATTATTGTCATCAAACATGCCCCATTGAGGATCTTGAGCAATGTTTGCACCATACTTAGAACTGTCATTGCTGCTAATTGAAATTGGAGTCATGTATACTAGATTACTTGCTTAAGTAGCTCTTACTTGGAAAGTGAATATCCTGAGATGAGTTTGAAATGATGGTCATATGAGGTTGGAAGCTACTTGGTGTAACTTTCCTTAAATCTTCAAAAAAACAGAGCAAAAATGTCATTTTCGATCATTTTTTATTAGCTTCTGCATACAGAAAATGTTATCACAATTGCAACACAATCATGTTCCATGAGCATGAATTATGAATGTTGCAAGCCAAATGGCAAGTAAATTTGCATTCATTTAGGCAAAAGAAGGCTATGACAGTAAGGTCCATGCTAGAAAAAATTATGGAAATAAATGGATATCTCCTTTCATCTATAGCTTTCTCTACCATCTTATTTCCAAGTGAAATGGGAATTTTCACATTTTGAATGCCATTACCATGTAATTTGGTAGCTTGCCAGCTAGACCTATCACAAGTAATGTTGTCATACCAAACTATTTCTCTTGCTCAACTCAGTGACCATGACTCCCTTCTCTTGCTAACACCATATAAGATCTTCAGACATACATATCACGTCAAAAGTTGGGGTTAGGTCTACACTGGAGATAGGTAGTTACATAGGCCATGTCATCAGTGGTCCTTAAATTTGGGTGTGCCACAGAAAAGTAGGCATTAAATATGGATGAAAAGGATTTGTTTTAACTTTGATAGAATTTCCTCATGGAATTACTGAATTTCTCGATGAAATCATGCTAGCTTTGCTAAGAGATGAAGGTTTTGGAGGAGAAATTGAATTCTTTCGACTTATTTTTGGCATTGAAGTTTGAAATAGTAGTTTTGATGACTCCATTGATGACCTTGCTGAGCAATTTGATGCACACAATATTGACTTTGAAGATGGTTTAGAAGACGTTGAAGAAGTTGTAGATTTTGGTGTTGTCACTGAATGTTTCTTTGTTGTTGGACTTGATCAAGACACAATTTAACTTTAAGAGTAGATTGAAGACCTTGAAGAGGTTTTAGATTTTGTTGTTCTCACTGAAAGGTTTTTGTCTAGTTTTGTTTCTTAAACCATCATTTCCATAGGACATTTTTGGTGAATAGATTCTTGACCTTGATGAGAGGATATGATACCTTGAAGAGGCTACATCTTTTGGTGATGTCACATATTGTTTCTCTATTATTATGTTTATTAAACATCTCGCTTAGGGCGAGGCAACTCCACATATATTGTACAGTTTATGGGACAGCAATCAATATGTAGAAATATTCACTTGGTTTTTATAATTGGATAGAAGAATGACTTAAAATGACCTTGTATGTCTTCTCGTTTTAGAGCTCAAATTTTTGCGAAGGATTTAAGTATCCACCTTTCAAGAATCACTAGAAGAGGTTGATAAAGAATATAGGAAGGAAATTTGTACATGAGCTCTATTATTTGACTTGAGAGTCGAGTTGTTTGAAGAAGCATGTTTTTCGACTTGTGTTTGGTTGATGGTTTTGTACACCGATATGTAAGAGTACATGGAGATATTCACATGATGTGAATTTTTCTTTGAAGGAGAAAAATGATATGTCAGCGAGCTATGCTTCTTGCATGATGTGTTTCTCAGTTTGATGGTTTTGTTTGTGACAAGATGTCACAAGATTTTGGGAAGGTCCACTCTTGAGCGAGAACCTCATGATTACAACTTAATCATGAGAATCAAATGGGAGTGCATCCTTATTTTGAAAAAAACCTTTAGATAGGATTCTAAGCTACCTGGGACTCAAACCATTATTTTTAAATTTCAAATATCATGGTGTGTTGTTTCAATGCCTGAATCCACAACCCTAACATAAATTGTTTTATTCTTTTTTTGCAGGATTTAGTTGGTTATATTAAAATTCAGTTGAATTTAAATTTTTTGGCTTAGTACATATTTGTCATATTATATTTTGATGCTTATAGAGTGAAAAAACTGAAAGAATCAACTTGTAGGGTCATTTTAATGGTGGGTGGAGAATTGGGGTCTAAAACCTTTTGGAGTCATTTTGAGGTATTAAATGACATTTCTATGGGTCAAACGATTATCCCTTGTGCCGAAATCTTGGCCATTATTCTACACTTAAAGACATATATCCAATGGTGCAAGAAAAACATCAAATGAAGTTCATTCAAAATTTATGCCTTTAGTAAGTTGACCTATATCATGTTGACCACCATGGTATGAGAGAATGACATTTTAGCCCCATTACTCATGCATAGCAAGCTAGCTACATGTGGAATTTTAACAAGACTCTAAAAGGTCTAAAATCACAAACCTTGTTAATGGTTGACGGAGTCAAATCTTACACCTAGTTGGCTATCATGCTATGTTAAATACTTGGCCACTAGGAGGAATAAGAGTTCCATTTTGTGTTATTGTATTTTGTTCCATAGTTGAAAATACAACTAGGAGTGTGAAGTTAGAGAGAAAATGTATGAAGTTAAGTTTTTATAGCAACCTTACATGCCAAAAGTCTTAGCTAAATCTAGAGAGATTACCTCTTTCTTTGTACTTACATAGTTTCCATACCAGAAAAGAGAGAGTAGAGCATGTTTACATTTTAGTGTTGTTTTTCTCCCATAAGGATTTCCTAGGGAAAAAGGAGTCTAGAGCATCATTACTTTTTAGGGTTGCTTGTATCCCATAAGGATTCATAGGAAAATAATTGTATTGATTGTCTAGAGATATATGTATGTGTTTGTTTCATTATGTTCTCTATTTATTACGTTGTGTTTCATTATGTTTTATATTTCTTACATTTCTGCCCTCCTATTTTTCTTTCCAATCAAGGTTTATAAAATAACATGAGAAACAACATGAGACTTGGAACAATCATTTTCATTATCTATATGGAAGGCAAGAAGGATTATATCCCCTTAAGCTTAAGCTTATGTAGTTTGTCAATTTTTATCATATATTTTTTGGTAAGGGTAAATGTTTTTATCTATAGTACAAGTCATGAGTTCCCCAATTTTACCTTATGTAAAGCATGATTCTAGGATTACTACAATTTGTACTTGGTTTTTTAAGAATATATCAAATAAAGTTTTTGAGAAGCAAATATGGCTTGTTCCTCAACAACATCCTTGAACATGGACACATCCTTGACTATCTAAGGACATAATGATCGAATGAACCATTTACATAAGATATCATCAGGGAGTTTGGTTTGTATTAACCCCTTGCGACATCACCAGTCATGGATGTGATTAGAAATCAGTATGGCATCATCTTGTTTTAAATTAGAAAAGAGATCAAAATCGATGCCATACCTCATCGGTAACTAAAAATGAGTTAAAGGAGTTTGAGCTAACGATGAAAAATTAATGTAATATTTTTTGTCTAATTCAATATACATTTAGCATCATCTCCAGTTAAGGTGCATTAGAACAGACGTAGTTTAATGGAATCATCCACGAAATAATTTTATGACCACCACATATGATAGGTGGTAATGCACATTAATGGATTTTCTCTAGAATTCCCTTCAAATTTGGGGATATTGGAAGGCAACTTGGAAGGTATGGGTGGCCACCAAGGATCATGATGAATGGGGTCATTAGTTAACTTCTCCAAATTTGAAAGAAAAATGGAGGATAAGAAAGGATTATGAATTTGACTAAATATGATATAGGAGGATGATCACCTTGAACAATAGTGAGGTCCCCCCATATACTAATTCTAAGGAATAGGAATAGTAGGTTAGGAAAAACTTGGAGTAAAAATAATTGATCCTATAGGATAACTAGAGTTAACTACCATAGATGGTGAAGATAAAAAAGTAGGCATAGGAACACTAGGAAAATTTGTAATATCCATATAAGATATCAGTCAAATGTCCCAAGAATATGTGAGAGGTGTCAATTGAGGTGTAGCTCCTACCACGTTTAATGGTGGCAATGATGACATATCAACAGAAACTTTAGATGCAGAGGGCAAAGAGGAACTAACATCCTTCATTGGTAAAATAGGAATGTAAGTGTAATTAGGTGTAGTATTGTCTGGGTTTAGCCATAGTAACTATAGTTCTAATGGATCAGTCAAAGGTGGATTTACAAGAGAGCCATAATTGTTCACCAATGTTTCGATGGAAACCAAATCACTACAAGGAGGACTAGGTATAGAATCCATAATTATATTTTTGTCTAAGTCTTGGGTAGTGACAGGATCTATCCGAGAAAGAGATAAAATTCCACCTTGTTCAAGAGGAAAACTATAAATTCGACATGACTGACAGTTGCTGGGTTCAGCTAGGGTGAATAAATGTATATAAACCAAAACAGGTTAGTACAAACACCCATAAGGCCAAACCACTTACTCAAACCAAACAACATGCACTAGAAAAGTCTTAGAAGGTAGTCACACATGAAAACAAATCCTAGTATTATGTCTTAGATGGTCTTCCAAAAGACTTATTTCTTATAGGATCTCAACTCCGCAAACAGAGTTGTCTAGGGTGAGGTAAGGTAGAGGGATGGTTATTGCCCCATCCACCACCTATAGGGTGTTTTCCTAAGAACGGCCACTAAGGTTACCTTCGTCCCACAGGGGAGGTTGAGTCTTCGGCTTTTGAGTAGTCATCCAAAAACACGATATTCCCTGACACGAGTATGGTAGCCTTGAGAAGAATTGATCATACTTTGACCTAAGCCCAACCCTCACTTACACAGGTGTCTGGAGCACACCGGTTTTGATGGTGGGATGATGAAGGATTTTTCACTCCTTAGCTCATTTTGATAAGTTTTTTTTATGGTCTTGGAGCATTTTACACACACGCCTATCTCCAAAACCCTAGCCTAAGATAATTTTGGTGCATTAAGAGAAAAAATATGAGTCTAGTTTATTTTATTAATGCATTAATTTTATTATTTGTTATTTACTCAATTGGTTAGCAGTGTGAAATTTAGATGGTGTGATAGAATCTTTGTTAGTAACACCCTACTGCAACTATATGAAAAATTATCTCTCAATTCAATGAACCTCTCAATTCAATGAATCTCTGCTCGGGGAATTGTCAACAAAAGGAATATTGCTCTCATGTAAAGGGATGCAATGATGGTATTTGAAAGGCATGCCACTACTTATTGATCACAAAAATGACCCTCCAATGGGCGAGGTGGGGATTGCAGGGACCGTGACAAAATGTTGTGTAACAGTGGTTCATAGTGGAATGACATATCTTAAATTTGGCTTGGCATTTAATTTTTTTATCATGACTTTCTAACCATAGACTAATATTTTTTTCCAAAATAAATTCGTACAACTTATTTAAAATGTGGCTAATCATAATGTTCACACAATTAGAAGGAATTTTTTTATCCCCACTTTTAAATATAGGTGTAATGAAGCTTTGTGTCTAGGGTTAAGAAAGCCTTGCTTCACTACCAAATTGAAAATTTTATGTATGTGAGGGATGAAAATAGATCCTCTTTAATAAAATTCAAGTTGATAGCATTTAATACATATTTATATTTCCCATTTACAAATCACTTAATCCAAAACCTAATGTCTTCCAGATGAAATATTTTGACTTCTATTGGAGCATTCTAAACATAGTGTCCATGGTGTTTGGATATTCATACAATTTTTTAAGTTAGGAATTTAAATGCTTGAAGGAAATCAAATTATTTCCTTTAGTATTACAAATTAGAACTTTCCTCCAAAGTTCCTCAGGATTTGGCTTAGATAGGTGCAACAATTTCTCTTGCTTTTTATTTATATAGTACATTTTCTTCTTTTTAATACGAGCTTTGTATGTATTTATTTTATCAATATTTAAAGTTTGTTAATGGCATCCCTTATTTCTTTTCTAGCAATTTTACAATCATTATCATAGCAAGGTTCATTGCTTCATTTTTCATTTACATGAGACTTCAATAGAGAACTTGTTCATGAAAGTAGATATGGTTGTACAGTAAATTTATGATAAAAGTTTTTTCTATTATCCTTATAGGTTAGGAGATGTAAATCTCTATTTAAATCCTTTTAGAAAATATCAATTTGAATTTTATCAAAAAGTAGGTGCCTTCCATTCACACAATTCTCTTGCATGGGGTTTTTTTGCATAACAAAGTTTAGAGTTAAGGTTGATGATATATGATCAAAGTTAGGCCATGGCCATTTAAGAGGTAAAAAGTTACTATTTGGTTAGAAATAGGGGTTTCGGATATGACATAATCCACAAAACTACTAGGCCCATGGCACAAGTCATTTGGCAAAGAAAATTACATTATACCTAATTATGGGAGGCAAGATAGTAAAAAAATGGCATTATAGTGAGCATTAGTTTCAAAAAACTATAGTATGTAATTAAATGGTATGTCAATTACCATATTGCCAAGAATTAACAATACACATAACACATGAATTCATGTAGAAATTTACAAAAAACAAGATATCTAAACTTTGAGAAGTTTTAATCAAACATCACATAAAATAACATGTGAATTCCATGAATGAGCATGATGACAAGAATTAATATGGTTATCTTTAGGAATCTAACATTGTTTTTAAGTGTGGAGATATTTGCGGCTAGAAATAAGCAATAAAACTTGAATAAATTGCAAACATCAAGGACAAGTATAAGTTCCAAGAACCTAGAGCAATGTTGAATACAAAGAATATTAGCATGCAATCAAGATCAAGAAAAAGGAGATTAAGAGTTGAAGTGTCTGGACAAGAAAGGTGGAGATGAAGCTTCACTAACAAATGAACAAGCATGGACCCTTTAGCAAGAAGACAAAATGAAAGCTTAGTTATCAAGTTATTTTATATACCATTATAAGTGTAGCTAAGACTGAGACCAACAAAGGTATCTTATTCATGTTGTGCCTTGATTCATTTATCCAATAGGGGTATCTTATTCATGTTGTGCTTTGATTCATTTCTCCTTTAAGAGAGGAACTTGAACTTGGAATTAATGAAGAAATATAGAGTATTGTAGAATGTATTATTAGATGTTTTTTGAGATTATGGTGTCTCACTCAAGTTGTGAGATTTATTTAAGATGCAAATCTTATTTATGAGGATGTTGTTCCAACTCCTAAATAGATTTGTAATACCTTAAATGTATGCGCTTTCTTGCTAATAAATGTTCATTTTCTCCATTTTCTGTCTCTCCTAAATTTTAGTTTTTTCATTTTCTCCATTTTTTGTCTCCTAAATTTTAGTTTTTTCTCCATTTTGTGTCTCTCCTAAATTTTAGTTTTTTCTCCATTTTCTGTCTGTCCTAAATTTTAGTTTTTTTCTCCATTTTGTCTGTCCTAAATTTTTAGTTTTTTCTCCATTTTCTGTCTGTTCTAAATTTTAGTTTTTTTCTCCATTTTGTGTCTCTCCTAAATTTTAGTTTTTTCATTTTCTCCATTTTCTCTCTCCTAATTTTTTTTTTTAATGATTTAAATGAATTTTCAAATACATAAATAGATCTAGAAAACCTTTTAAATACTTAAACTTTACAAATTAAACTATTTAGACTTTAATTTATGATTATTATAAATCTCTACTAAATTTTGATAAAATCTACTAAATTTTAAAATTTAAACAGATTTCACCAATTTTAAACTTTAAACAAAATTCATCAAAGAAAAATCCTTTTCCTTTTTGCTCAATTTTAAACTTTAAACAAAATTCAACAAGGAAAAATTCGTTTAAATTAAATCTCAGAAACTACTGCCCTTAAGTGCATTAAACAACAATTAAACTGTAGATTCAAGCATTAGAATGTTATATCTTAGTTTAGCTTTCATAAATTTATTATAATCTACTTCATATATGGGACAAAAATTTCCATATATGCAATTAAAACATTAAAAATATGCAAGTAAATAGGT